>JAUCMT010000047.1:3652885-3666352 GCA_032357475.1 Enteromius thamalakanensis
CAAGTTACTAGCATTTTTTAGCATGATTAGCATGCTACTAGCATGTTTGTAGCATGATTAGCAAGTTACTAGCATGTTGTTAGCATGACTAACAAGTTACTAGCATGTTTTAGCATGATTAACATGTTACTAGCATGCTACTAGAAATATTGGCAAGTTACTAGCATGTTTCTAGCATGATTAGCAAGTCACTAGCATATTTTTAACATGATTAGCATGTTTGTAGCACGATTTGCAAGTTAGTAACATGTTAGCATGACTAGCAAGTTACTAGCATGTTTTAGCATGATTAACAAGTTACTAGCATATTTTTATCTTGATTACCATGTTACTATTATGTTTTAGCATGATTAACATGTTACTAGCATGTTGCTAGCATCATTAGCAAGTTACTAGCATGTTGTTAGAATGACTAGGAATTTATTAGCATATTTTAACATGATTAGCATGTTACTAGCATGTTTGTAGCATGATTAGCAAGTTACTAACATGTTGTTAGCATGCCTAGCAAGTTACTAGCATATTTTTAGCATGATTAGCATGTTACTAGCATGTTTGTAGCATGATTAGCAAGTTACTAACATGTTGTTAGCATGACTAACAAGTTACTAGCATATTTTTTACATGACTAACAAGTTACTAGCATATTTTTAACTTGATTAGCATGTTACTAGCATATTTTTAGCATGATTAGCATGTTACTAGCATATTTTTAGCATGATTAACAAGTTACTAACATGTTGTTAGCATGACTAACAAGTTACTAGCATATTTTTTGTATGATTAACATTTTACTAGCATGTTTTTTCATGATTAACATGTTACTAGCGTGCTGCTAGCATGATTAGCATGTTGCTAGCATATTTTTAACTTGATTAGCATGTTACTAGCATGTTTCTAGCATGATTAGCAAGTTACTAGCATGTTGCAGTCTGAAGATCTGGGTTGAGTTTGTACAATTAAAGCTATAGGAGGAGATACAGTCAGAAATTTTAGTCTCAGAAGAATAATAGTAAGAAGATAAAGCTTTCTCAAGCCAACTTAATTACTTCAAAACTTCTCACAGAAACATTATTAACGAGGACCTTAAAACCTGTTGTTCCTCGATTCATTTGCCTTCATAACGTGTGAATACCACAGCTTCAGACAATAAAGCAAACTAGTGATCTGTCTGAGAAACACTTACCTGTAAATAGTTCTCCAGCCACAGAATGGCTCTTACATCCAACATGTTTGTGGGCTCTGGACAAAAAGCATTGATGTAACTATATCAATATTTAACGCCGAGTAGCAACATTACCATCATACTGGGAGCATGTTTTACTCACCATCAAGTAACAACAGATCAGGCCTGAAAGATAACAAAAGATACAAAATTAACCACTGTAGCAGTACTGATTAGTTCAGTTTTTAAACTATAATTATTAAATCAAAAATATAATAGTAGTATAATAATAACAATATTGCGAATAACCTATTTTTGAATTCTGAATAATCTTACCGTGCAAACAGGGCCCTTGCTAAAGCTAACCTCATCCTCCAGCCTCCAGAAAACTCCCTACAATAAACACACACGTCAATAACCAGTTTATACATCAGCCCAAATTAATTCAGAACGGCTTTTTCTTTACTGAAGAGATGAGGAATAGAGAATTATAAGAAATGAACCATTATTGCATGGCTACATACTCACTTGGTTGCTTGCTGTTGCATTTTGGCTGAAAAGCCTAAACCAGCAAGAATAACAGACGCTCTGAAAGAGTAGGGAAAAAATAGTATTGACTGATTGGTGGAATCTATAGAAGTCTACTGTGTCAAATTCTTACACCTGTCTGAAAATACATATTAATTCTAATTTATTTTTATAATACCCACAAATCATTTTCCACTCACCTGGCTGGTGCTTTATCTGCTTCGATTTCTTCCAATTTAGCGTAAATTTCTGAAAGACGAACACTTTCTAACCCGTCTGCACTGAAAGATTAAAGGCAGAAACAGGTGTTTTAGTTGAAAGCACAAAAACAAGCAGCTGGGAGATGTTTGTTCTTTAATCTTGTTCCGTTCTGTTTCTTCACATGAGCTCTGTTCGGCAAGCTCCAATCTGACTTTCAGCTGAGATTGATCGGTCTTTGAACAATCAGTTTAGACATATAAGTAAATAAATTGGTTGTTTCTGCATCAGTGTCTCATCAGTGAATGGGTGCCGTCAGAATGAGAGCTGATTAAAAACATCACAATAATTCTTACCACTCCAGTCCATCAGGGGAAGTTTGTAAGAAACTAATTCATCTAAAATATGAGGTCAAGATCCATAATAATGCTTCCCCCTGTTTAAAAATCTGGAATCAGGAGAGAAATCTGCACATATTAAGCCAACACAGCTATAAACAAATAAGTGGAGAGACAACAGGAAATGGACTTTTTGTTATTATTAGTTATTATGGATTAAGGACACATATATTAGCCATAAATGATTACTTAAAGTTAAAAACGTTTAAATTTTTTCTGACAAACACACTTCTTTTTGCTTCACAAGACATTAACTGATGGACTGCCTCATTCTGACGGCACCCATTCACTGCATTGATCAGACACTGATGCAATGCTATTAGTCTCCAAATCTAACTCATCTTTGTCTCTTATGAACTGATTCTGAATGCAACGCTCATTTCTGTGTGAGCTATTCCTTTAAGGATCAAAGCATCCCCCCGTGACTCTACACGCAGGTGACATACGTTCCGTTGGCGATGTGTTTGTTGAGAGAGCGCTCCTCCCGCAGCAGCTCTTCTCGCACCGTGTCGCTCTCTAGGACGCTCTGCAGGGCCACGGTGTCGTCTCCAGCCACCTCCTGCTCCACGTGCAGAATGGAGATGTGCAAAGGGACGCGTAGGCTGCGACTCGCCAGCATCTTCAACAGAGTGGTCTTCCCGAGCCCGTTACGCCCGATCAGACCGTAGCGCCTGCCGCTGGCCAGACACAGTTCAGTGCCCTGCAGCAGACATCTGCCAAGCAACAAACAACATGCTCTGAATCTGACACCAGCCGGTATTATATCACCATACTTTTTTTTTAAAATTATTTATATAAATAGCACATTTTAACGCATTTTTGTTGTCGTGGGCACTTCAAAATAACAAGCATAATTATTTATTACATATTTTTCAGGATTTGGATCATTTGAATGGTGTTTTATAATAGAATGATTCTTGTGTTGTTTAGTTCAGAGCAAGCGTTTCTGAAGATCATCAGTGATTTCTCACCTCTCCCCAAAAGACACGTCAAAATTCTCAATGCGGATATCGTAGCTTCGATTCTTCCCAGATGAGTCGACACGGTTTTCTTTCTTACTGCTGGCCTGACTGGCTGAGGCCTCCTCCAAAACCCTTCAAAACACAAGATATTACGACAACGTCACAATCACGGCTGATGGCATTACAACAAAATCTCATCTTCATTATCAGACGGCAGCACTCACAGTGGAGACGACGAGGATTTCTGCGAGTCTTTCTCGTTTCTGCGCTCATGTTTGGCTTTCAGCTTAGCTTCAGCTTTCTCTAGTTTCTTGGCATCCACAGTCTGCCACACACAGAAGAGGTAAATAAAGATAAAGGCACTGGAGACAGTAAACCGAGGCTGTAGAGGCAGATCTTACCGTACTCGGATTCCTCTTCATCATCCAGATACCATGAACTTCGCTCGCAGTCGATGCTGAAAGAGCAGAAACATCTGAGACGCTGAAGAACAGTGAGGGATCCTGAACTTAAATAGATATACGTGCCCTTTCCCCCACTGAATACAAAAAGGTTATTGCATCTTTTTATCTCACAATTCAGACTTTTTTTTATCTTCGAGACTCAAACTCACATTATAGAGATATAAACTCACAATAGTGAATTATAGAGTTCAATTCTGAGGGGAAAAGAAGAATTGCAACTTTTCATATCACAGTTCTGACTTCATAACTGCAATTGTGTGATGAGTCAGTTGTAAGATATAAATGAGCAATTCTGGGAAGTAAACTTGGAACGACCAGTTTATTTCTCAACATTGCATTTTTTTTTTTGAGTGTCAGAAACGGGCTTCCACACATCATCAGGCATGAACATGCAAGTGTATTTCAGATGGTTGGAGACACAGGAGAAATGGTTGTGTTATACTGGTTTATGTCATCATCAGTGAAAGCCTAAACAGATTAAGCGTGGTCTCACCTGCATCAACAGCAGACACTTGTGATAACTGCACTGGAGCCTCCAGCAACACCTGCTGCTGACCAGAGTCACATTTAGTCCTGAGAACAAAAACACCAGCAATTAGGATTTGGGTTGTATATGATGTCATCTGGAGCACAAACGCTCTTACACAGACACAGGAAGTGAAGTGTATAGGACCGTATGCCTATAAGCATTACTACAAAAAACACCTAAACACTGACAACAGATACCTGAACAACTTCTCAGCATAAAATCTAGAACACTTCCGCCATCTACTGACCATTACTGTCTTTACATGACTTTGACCTGATGTATTTTTCACTAGAGGGCAGCACAGTGTGTGGTTATGACACCGCCTGTCAACAAAATATTGTGCAATATGGGACATCTTTTCAAAGCATTGTTTCTCGTGATCCCTGGCCTTTCCTGCTTGATTCAGATACGCATCTCAAGCTTGTCATAAAGTTTCATAAACTGCTTTCCTAAATATAATTGATATAATTATAAACTTAAATAACAACTGATATGCACTCATAAAATGAAATGTTAACTAAAAACTATATATTGCTGAAACATAGAAAAACTAATCTGAAAAGTACTGATAACGCCGGTCACTTGAAAAAAAATGTAATGAATAAATATGAAAAAGTTTTACTCAGTGGAAATATCTAATACCACAGAAAACGGCTTCTTCTGAATAAAAACAGAAAACAATAAGTATGACTGTTTGTAATTTAAATGGAAATGTTAATTCACACACATTATTTATGTATTTACTATTAGTTCAGTATTATTAAAAAGAGTTCTGCAATTACAGTCATTTTAAAATAATAAACGCTACAAATATTTATTCGTGTGTTCTGCTTTAACTGACGGCACATGCAGAAAAATCCTCGAAAGACAGGGAAACTATTACATATCATACGCTGGTATTAATCCTGTGATCATTTAAGCGTTTATCACTTTCCAGCTGCTATGTTTGGAGCTGAAAAACAGACAGCAGGTTAACAAGCACTCAGAAAAGACTGAAATCACCAGAAACAGATGCTCTCACAGCTGAGGAAAACATTACATTAAATACTAATCAGAAATTACGTACGATAAATTTATTACCCCTTTATAGAGGTTTAATTTCTCAAACTTGTCCATGTTAATGTAAATGTGCTCTGCCATACATTTCTACACGCCTCATGCAAGATACCCTACATTTGATATGCATTATTTCTTTAGCAAGCTGCACACTAAAACAATACAGATGCAGATAAACATCATCACTGTAAACGGGATGACTTACAGCTGGAGTGTGTTGAACATCTGGAAGCAGATTTCCCGGATGTCGTCTTCATTTTTGTCACCGACCTCTTGTAGAAAGCCGCCGATGGCATCAAACACTTCCTCTCCATCCTCGAAATCTGAGCCGCCACTGTCCAACACACCTGCAGGATAACACACACACACACACACGTCAGCACACCTGCGCCACATTATCAATACACAAAACCTGTCCAGCTAAAGGACACAGACATTCAAGACTAGAGATGTAATATGACACACTGGTATTAACTTGGTTTCATTTATACACTTTTTTACATACACATTGATATAAATATGAATAGGACTTATTCATGCATGCCACTGTTTCTTTTAGGAAGTGCTCACAGCGTAATGACTTTTATTGTTGAATTCTGGGAGACAAAAAATACCCGGTTCTTAAAAGGACATATATAAAGTTAAAATTGCATGCTATATTAAGTAATCACATGCATAAATGAAATTAATATTAACAGTTGTATCTGCATATAAATCCATCAGGAGAAAGTAAACGAAGGCAGAATCTGTGTGACTCCCTTCATTTACATGCAGTCAACTTTTAATCAATCTACACTTTGTAAATATTTAACTGTAATTTGACTAATTGACAGTATTTATGATTTTAAGTCATAACAGCAATTGATTTTTTTTTTTTACATTGCATTTCTTTACTTTTGCTGATACTTCATTATTTCATCTTTCTGAATGACGTATATAACCCATCATTTATATCATCGATCACGTGATCTACCTATAACTGTTAGCTTGTCTGATTTTTCGTTAAATAATCCGCCAGAGACAAATTGTTACATATTGTATGATATGTGACATTATATTACAAAACATTATATTAATAAGGGGACAGTAAATCATGAGACCGTGTCAGGTCAAACTTCACTGCTTTAATTCACAGACATGAACACATACTGAAATTACGATTTTATTGAATTCTGAACTCCGGTGTCTATTAAATGATTTAAAGGAGAATGTCAGGAACTCCGCAGATTCGCATGACACAGTCTGTTAGCATGATCACCAGCACTGTTTTATATAATGAATGAACTCTTGTCGCTAACGCCGGACCTGACGCTAACAGCCCACAGGTGTAATACAGGTATATCAATGCCACATATATGTACAGTACCAGTGATGTAGTCGAAGAGTTCGGAGTCGATCAGTGGAAACTCGTTCTTCAGTATCTCCACATACGCCGCCATCATTCACACACCGGGCCGGACACACTGCGCATGCGCGGCGGCGCGGCAATAACACGTGGACGTCGCCTCGGAAAGCTCAAACGCACATTTAGCTCGAGCTAAAATTATTTTCCTTTAATTATATTCATGTCTTTCAACAAAGCCTCTGTGATTAGTACGTTGTTTTATATTTTAATAAAAACAAGTTCAAAGCTTAAAGTAAAGATAAAAAGGGTTATTATTAGCCTAACGTTAGTCATCGTACCTGACTAATAATAGAAAACACGAATACAGAACACCCGAAAACATGCTCTCCATTAATTTACTTTAACGTTATATTCATAGCCTATTTATACGTAATACGGTTAATTAAGCCTATTCATAAACACAAGAAAGAGACTAAAGTAAAACAATATCAAACATCTTAAAACAAATAATTTAGCAAAACATTAAATTGACTTAAATTGTTTTCAATTATTAATTTTTATAACAACTATAGTGTAATATTTTTAAGAACGTTAACAAATGTATATGTATATATATATATATATATATATATGTTGTTATATATTATATTTGCATTACTTTTCACCTTCAAGAATGAAACTCACAAGATATCAACAGCACTGGCATGATTATTCTGACATTTTTTTTTTTTTTTAATTTTTGGCATAACTTAGCACATGCTGAACATATACATTTTTTAAAAAGTGTATATACATAAAATATATATTTATTTTTAACTAATGTGCTCAGTAGTGACAAGAATTCAGAGTATACTAAAAATCAGGTTCAATTGACAAACTTTGGTGTTTCGGTAACAAGACCATGGAACAAATTCAAAATAAAATTTGAGTTAATGCTTGTGGATTTGGATCATAACATTCTAATGAAATAGTATCTGAATTAACATCCCAATAGTTTCAGCAGAATCATCCTAAATTGTACGATTCTTACAGGAACCTGTTCGTAAAAAGTTAAATATATTAGGTGTAATATATTAGATTAATCAATCTTCTAGATGACTTACATTTTAATTTCTCTGATTTAGTTTTGCATTTCTATTGTAAATATGTTACTGACTGCAGCAGCATGACATTGAAACACAGTCAGTTTTATCAAAAACACTTTATTTTTCAAAACAACAGCACATTAAAAAAACTACAGTGGGGAACAACTGGCAATATATAAAGATGTGAAAAGGAAAGAGAAAAGAAAGGGGTCTAAAGAAGCGGTTAGCGGAGGTTCAGTACTGGAAGCTGCGTTTGGTCTGGATGTCGTCCAGGATTTGCTGTAGCTCCTCATCCTCAAACCGGCCTTCCAAACTAATGAAGAATCACAAAACAATACAATAAACTAATAATGTAATCAAACATCAAAAACTACTATCAACCCTCTCTGAAGAAAACACTTCCGGTCAAATATAAAGAGGTAAGATCCAGTGAGTACGCCGTTAACATCATAGTAATTCGTGTGATGATTTCTCTGTGTCTGTGTGTAGAACAGGTACTCTCACCTGGGAATGAGGGCTTTGGCCTCCTCTCCAGCCTCCGGACACAGATTGGCTAAACTCGCCAGCTCAAACTTATGAAGCTTCTTCTGCAGAAGCAAGCTGTAAAACATCATTCATATGAATATCATGTTCACTAAATTACACTCCATTTAACAAGTACACTTAATCTCAGAAATATGCCATTTAGTTCATACTAAGATTTATATAAAAAAAAGAAAATTAATTAAAAAAATGCCCCTTTAGAGAGATAAAAGAAAATAAAATATCGAAATATGGCTACGTTTAATAAAACTGCGATTTAGCTAATACTCAATGGCTAATGGAAAAAAAAAAAAATTGTATTCGTTTTATAGCATTATTACAATATATTCCTTTTAGTTTGTAGTCATACTGAAATCAATCAAATGCAATGGAATGAGATTTTAACTTTGGTTTTAGAATGAGGAAATTGTATATAAATATATATATACAGTATATAAATACACAGTCATATAGTATTTATTTTGAAAATATTTACATTTACAAGAATATTTTTATTTCTATCATTTATACTATATATAAATATAATATATACAAATACAACAGCTTTCCTAAATGTATAAATGTGTGTGTGTGTTCAATATACATATAATAAATATACACAGTACACTACACATATATATGATTTGATCAAAAACTTATTTCATATGTGATGTTTCTCATTGTCTTATTCAAGCCATCCAAGATTTTGTAATATTGCAAAATATAAATCACAGGAAAACACAAGATTGTGAATAATAATAAAGATTCACATTCACATCACATTTCACTTTCATAATGTGGCATGTTTTTGATTAAAACAGGACATTTAGCTGCAAATAATGTGCTGGTGTCTGGTTTATTCCCTTATAATATTAAACTTGGGCTTTTTTGTCTGTTGGTAAGTAAGCTAAAGTGGAAAAAAAAATCCTCATTCGTAAGTCTCTTTGATAAAAGCGTCTACTATATGACTAAGTTCATCAAAGTGATGCCATCATCCAGTACAGCTTAAAGAGTGTCTGTACGAGCAGTAAGCACTGTAGAATAGCATGCTGACCTGCGCACGCTGGCGATGGTCTCTCTGTTCTTAAAGCGGCTGAATCTGGCAGTGTAGTTTAGCGTCTTCATGAAGACCTCCGACAGCTCCTGCTCGTCCTCTGCGCTTTCGTTCTGCTGCTTGCGATGTTCCAGCAACATGTGGACCTCTGAGTTCAGCAGCGTCTCTGCGTTCTCAAACTCTGAGACATATTAAACATAATTAACACGGAACAAGATTATCACAACGCTCAGAATCAAAATGAGCTATTGCAAATATACAAATAGAGTGTGAAAAATAGCAAAAAAACAAAAAACAAACTGTTTTGTATGTACAGGTTTGTTATGTGCAAATTTGACAAGTAAATAAGTATTAAAGTACATTTAATGTTTTTCTTTTTTTTTTTTAACAGATACAAAAAAAAATCCCAGGAACAAATTAAGAACATAGTTAACATTGGTTTAATTTACATATATATATATATTTTTTTTTTTTTCCCCCTCTAAATAGTAATTTAACTAATGCAAAAGAAACAGCAATTATTGAACAAATCACAATTATACAAACAAAACAAATTAATATAAAACATTTATTTGTAAATACACCAGTGTGTTTAAGGTCATATATATATATATATATATATATAAAATTTGATGTTATGCCAGCAAAAATGGTTATATTCATGGCAAAAATAATATCAATAATATCAATCAATTATATATGCATACCTACTTTCAAAACAACTACATAGCAATTATATAAATAAACAAGTACGAATATACAAAAATATACATGTAATAAAATATTAAAATCAAAATCGGTAAGAACAATTAGCCTAACTTTATAGTCTTTCAGCGTAATGTTTAGAAATCCATAAATATATATAACATTTTTTTTTTATCAAAAATTTATACTAGGATAACTTATGTAGGTAAACGATTAAGTAATTGGTAAAGAGAGCATAAAAACAGACAAAAGAAAGTAAGTACAAACAAATGAACAAGTAATGTTAATACAGTTAGCAATGTTAATCATGACTGGACTTCGTTTTAAAAAGCAGGTTAACAAGATCGTATGTATTGTGGAGAAACCAATGCGAAGTGTGTGAAAGGTATAAACACTGTACACAGAACATGTAACGTTAGCGTTATAGAGAGAGGATGGATTGAGACGCGCGGGGTTGTAGATGTGTTTGTAATCTCCTCACCTTTAGGAAACACAAGCTGAGACGCGTCCTCCTCCACATCTCCCACCTGCGCTACTCCTCCTGCCGCCATCACACAATAACTATAGCAGAGATACAGTGAATATTAGTTAACCTTCACTGTTTACTACATGCAGTAACATAACTAAACGCACACTGTCTACAGCGCCGCTCTGAATGAAACACACATTCTACTTCCGGTCAAGCGAGAAGTACGAGAGGATTAGCACACAGCGCCGCCTAATGCACTGTCGTTGAACATCGCCTCAGTTTACATGTAGAAAACCTTATAATTTCATGTTAACGTTCGAAAAACAACATTAATAATAATAACGTGTTGAAAATAATAATATATAGGAAAAAAGTCACATTAACTATTTTTTTCTAAAATAATGCTAATATATCATAGTTTACTAAACAACAACAGCACTAAGTGTTGAAAATACTAGGTGCGTTCGACTTCATGCAGCGCCGCCTTAAAAACAATGCATTCTGGTAAGATTTGTCTGACTTTGATCGGTGCTGCAGCCACATGTGCCATAAAGTACCGTGAGAGCAGTCGCACAGGTCAGGCGCTGCAGTTTTTTTTTTTTTTTTTTTTTAACGTTTAGGGCGCTGCACGATGTGTGCTGCGTGTTTTTTCTTTAAAAAGTTCCTGTATGTAATCAATCTTTATATCGAATATCTGATATTCAAACAAAACATTAATGATGAAAATGCAGATTAGGCGATATGGTAAATATATATTCGTATAGTATAAGAGTTAATCACGTTGATTCAGCACTACAGAAAACTATAATTTATTTATTTTTTATTGAACAATTATTAATGTACAAACAACTTGGCAATGTCAAATTAACATCACGTTACAGCCTTCAAAACGGGTGCAAAAAAATACAACAGAAAAAAAGGAAAAATAAACGAGGGGCTTGGATTTTTCTTGTAAGTAATAATCCAAAATTTTATAAAACAGATTTATTGCCATTTATTTTTATAATTTTAAGGGTTTTTGTATACAAAACAAATTCATTATGAAACGCATAAAAGGCTGTTTTCATTTTTAGGTATCTACATTTATGTAGCCTATATAATTTTTTTCCCATCATAAGGATGCTATTAACCAAGACGGAAACCTATAAGTGTCCGTCTCTTTACTCCTCCCCCGACTGCAAGGGGCTGCTCTCGCCAGCCGGCGGCAGGCTCGTGTAGTGCATCTCGAACACACCTGTTTAAAACACACCTGTCGGTTATCAGAGGCAGGTGACGTCACGGCAGTGCACCGTGAGCTCGCGGAATGCGGAAGCGTTAGTCAGTGCCTTACAGCTTTCCCGGGAAGAAGGTATGTGTCTGAACCTGATCATTAGGAGAGTTATTGATGGTGATACTTTCAAATACTAAAAAATACGTTGATTAGGCGTTAGAAAATAGCCATCGGCTTAAACTTTAATTTCACATTACTTTATTTGTTATTGCATTTTTACTGATACGTTTTTTCATAAAAGACTCCTATAACTGCTTTTATGTCAGGAATGTGAACGGGATGTTTAATTTCGAGCTAAATGACAATCAAAAGTTCGTTTGTTCTTGGGTCTGAGCCTCCTAAGTTTATGTTTATTGCTCAGAAAGAGCTGTGTGTGTGTGTGTGTGTGTGTGTGAGAGAGAGAGAGATAGCGCGAGCGCTGCTGTTTGTCCAGGGCGTTCCTAGTCCCCGGATGTAGATTACACCGACTGCGCAGTTTTAGAAAAAGATAACAAATGTCCTTACGTATTATTTTAATAATGCATATGATTAGAACAAAACCATCATAAATGTACATATAAAAATATGCATATATTTTGTTTATTATTATTATTATTTGTATTGTTATTATTTACCATATGCAAATGTGAAGTGAGATTAGCAGGATTCCTTCTTTTATAATTGTCTGTAAAATGATGGTCCTGGAGTGCAAATTATGAAATGTATATTATGTTTATTATGAAATATTTTATAACAGAGTTTATTAAAGGCACAATATATGTATAAAAAAAAACATATATATTTTGTAATAAAATATCATGCAGTTGTGTGCTTGCGTTATCTCAGAAGTTCTGTAGGATTTGTAAATTCAATGAAATTCCAGATTTAAATAATGAACCTTTCCTGTTAATTGTCGCCTATCAATGACGCAATATCCGCGCTATCCTCGGTTTCTGTCTATGAATAGTACAGCAACACGTGTGGACAAATGCAGAAGGGGTAGTTATTTATTGTGCATTTCAACATCATGGATCTTCATTACACTCTCCATGATCCCAAAAAACATAGATGTACAAGACAAGAAGCTATTGGAACGAAATAAAGCGAGAACCAACAACGTTGAGCTTCCCGAAAGCCTCGGCCTGGACAGAGACTCCGCGCTCGCGTGTGTTTTATAGGACGCTTAAGCAAATATTGTTCATTGTGTAAGTGATGGTTCAGTAATCAAACAGATATAAACAAGCTTTTTATCTCCCAAAGTTCTTCACTGCGTCTCTGTTATTGTTTTGAACATGTGAAAAGTGTTAGCAGTAAAATCCTTCCCATGCTGCTTCATTACTCACTCTTGACTCTCCGCTCCAGTCCAGAAAACAGACTGAAAGGCTTTAGTTCTGTGTTTGAATATAGTGCAAACATTTCCTAAATAAAGTGTATTTGCAGTAAATATGTGTTCAAAACACAGAACTGGTCTGAGAAAAGCACTAAAGCACTAAATCTCTGGTGACATGAGTGTTTGTTTACGTTTCTGTGTCTTTTCATTTATTGCAGGTCATTTGGAAGAGAAAAACATGTGGCCAAATCAAGGTGATTTTTGTATTCATTAATAAATTCTCAGTTCACCAGTGTCTATGTGTTCCTCAATCAGGGCTCAACACACGTCTGGGGTGTTTTTCAATGTCAAGGATACTTCCTTGGCAGGACTGGTCCTTCCAAGTCACTTCCTTCAGAGGCTAGGCGA
>JAUCMT010000047.1:3666452-3676931 GCA_032357475.1 Enteromius thamalakanensis
TCGATACATATCGATATCGACCGATATGAAACACTGATATCGTGATACAGTTTTCAGCCATATCGCCCAGCCCTAATGCATAACACTTAAATTAATAAAACAGACAGTTCAATCACAATGTTTAGACTACATTAGGCCCACAGCTGAACAACAGAACTACAGAAACGTAAGTTAGCTGGTTACCAAGACATATGCAGGGTTGTTACACAACATAACGTACACAAATATGTATTCTGAACGATCGCCAGAAAATACAATTATCAATGCTTAATCATACTTACACGAAGAAGTTCCGAGGAGCAAGCCGGTCCACGCAAACTGGGCACTGATCCATCTTTTAAGAGCAAGCGTTTAGTGAATATCGCGTTGTACTCCAAGATTGGAAAAGCAGTCATCAGTAAAATGAGGCGAACACAACACAAGATTGTACTGCTGAGGTGTTGTTGAAAAAAATTGTTAACCACTCATTCTTTGTAGATTCATCTTTCGGAAGGGCATATAAAACAAATTTACTCTCACAGGATACAGTATCTTCTTGACATGATGTAGTCCACGCGGAAATTGTAACATTTGTGGGTGGGGCAAGTTGTTCGCAACGTAGAACATGGGTGGACATTATGCAAATATGTTACTTAGTGACATGGATCCGTAATAGAAAAAGATTCAAATTGCTGACGACTCGTTTAGGTGAATGTAAGCCGACTCTTTTTTTTTTTTTAACTATAGCTTTATTTATCGTGCACTGTCGGCATCACAACTTTGCAGATAGTTTATGGTTACATACAGCTACATGACACACTGCATAAAAGATCATATTTTAAAAAAGGCATAATAGTGGCACTTGTGCTTGTCAGAAATTTACTGTAAAAAAGTATGGTAGCAAACAAAATATTTTTGAAGTATGTTATGCTGTTTCATTTGCCATGTGTCAAATTGTAAAGCTCATTGTTCATGTGTGTATTTAGATTCATAAGTTTATGATTTAAGATTATTATCGTTTTTTAATAAACTGTAATTGGTTTCTTTGCCACCTTTATCCTCAACTGATTTGGGCTACAAACTGCTATAAAATACACAACCAGTCAGGAATCCAGTACAATCTCTACATAGAGCAATAGGAAGAGGAGTTTTGTGAACTATGTCATTTGTAAGAGTTTATTGATGTTGCCCTTAAGGACATTTTTGTGAGGGTCTTGATGCTGGCAAACACATTTCACTGGACATTAATGCAGTATACCGTATTTGCCATGCTTGAAACTGAGTGGATGGCCATTTACTGTTGGAGAAGTCAAAGAGGACTACGGTGGATGTCTTGGAAATTCCAACGCTGGAGTCTCCTCACATCATGGACACTCAAGATACCTCTTGAGGGGCTATATATCCCAAGTGTCACTGGCCATGGCTTCCAAAGTTCAGGTCTGGCATCGTTGCACTGCCAAGTGCAGAGGTCCAACATTCAGTAATTGCAAGTCTTGTTATCCTAGAGGTCATCATATTGTCCTTGTTGGTTCCCTTAGTTATCATCACTATTCTGTGTGTGTTGACTGCACACATTTTCCCAGAGATGGCAGTGCATACTATATTTCCCTCTTATAAGTCTGTTGGCTCAGTCACAGTCCATGTCAGCCACAGAAACAGTCCATAAAACTTCTGTGCCCCCTATGGCCACGGAGGCCATCCATGCATATTCAGTCATGCCTGTACCACCATAAGCATGAAGGCCTCCTCTGAACTCTCCAGGATCCTTGACCCACTGTTTCCTCATTATCCATTGGTTCTGCGTAGTTCTTTGCTTTGCTATCTCCATCTTGGCTCCATGCTTGGTCAGTTTCAGTGATTTTTTGTTTTGGCTCCATGCTCTGTCGACTCTGCTGTGGTCCCTGGCTCCACAGGATCAGCCTTTACTCCATGCTCCGTCAGCTACTCCCTGATTCTTGACCTTACCATCTGTGCCTTGGCTCCATGCTCAGTCGGCTCCACCCTGGTCCCTGGCCTTACCAGCTCCACCTTGGCTTCATTCGCCATCATCTCAGCCTTGGTCTTTGGCCCTTGGTCTTGTTTTGTGCTATACAGTCTGGATCCACCTCTGCTCCATGACACAGGCCAGCTTCCGCTCTATGATGTAAGTCCACCTTAAAGACATGATTCAGGTCCACTTTCACTTTATGGGCCTAACCCCCTAACCCCTCATTTGCTCCACCCCTTCCTGGACTTATTTTATTTTATTTTTGCAGTGAACATGTTTTTATAGTAACCTGTCTTCTGTTATGGTACAATACATCATGCTCCTTAAAAGCAAGGTTGACAATTTGGTTCAAATTTGGTTTGTTTTATTGGTTGAAAGTCTCTTCATTTTCATTTTAAACTAATTTATTTAGCTGTGGCTATATTCACAATTTACAGCTTTTTACAGTGTTTGATATGCCTTAATTTGAAATGTAACAACCCAATTTGACAAGCTACAGTATATACAGTATTGTAATAATGATTAATCATTACAAATAATAATCAGCTCTGAATTTTTTAATTAAATGTGTTTGTACATTCAATTGTAATTTATCTAATTAGGTATTCATCTAGGTAGTTCAGTAAATAAACAAAAATCACGTTTTAACTTTTGACAGACCAACACACTCAGACAGAACAGCAATAAAACACGCGCAGAAGAAAGAGAGAGATCCTGTTGGAGGCCAGGACAGATTGGAGTCTGGATTTGAGCGTGAGTTATTAAGATGTATCCGGTGGAGGCTGCTCCACAGGATAAGACCTTCACTGCGGCGTGCTCTTCACTTTGTGAATAATTAGGATGGGTATCCACGTCTGAGTGAGACGCAAGCGTGAGGCATTCTTGAAGTGCATTAGTGAAGTGTTCAGCACCATTCAGACGTAAACAAATGAGTCCATTCACTGCACCAGATAGCCATGGTCGTCCTGTATCATTAATATTATGATGATTGCGGCTGGAGGAAGAACTGGTTTTGATGTCATGCTTCACTAGCTACAGAGAGGGAAAAATAAGCATATAAGTGTGTGTGTGTGTGTATAATCTCAGCTGAATAAATAATATTTATTTATATTAAATCAATTCTGCTCACTTTTTTGGTCTCAGCTTGATTTTTTTTTTTTTTTTTTTTTGCAGTGTGAAATATGAACTTTTAGAAGTACAAATATTCCTTCTGTTCTCCCTCAATTAATATGGTGCATAAAAGCTGTGTGCATAATATTTTTTAAATAATAAGATAAATGATGTTTAAAATAGTATTAGATGGATTATAGCTTGTCACACCACAGGGCACGGCAAACACATTTCATGTCAACTACCCATATGCACAAATGATGAACATTTTCTTTCAAACCCCCACAATAACTGTAAATTAAACAAATTACTTTTAAGTTCATAATTTTTTATTTAATTTGCCAATTCATTTTCATTGAATTTCATGCACTTTGTCATACTGTGCATGTTAGTTGTTTTATTAATTAAGCAAAATGTTGGAATCTGAACAATACCTGCACTGTTTCTGTAATACAAATGCAGTTACGTTTCACTGGACACTTTCAATGAACAATGCTCATCTCCATCAGTATAATGAGGCAATTGTTACAGATATTGATCAGCGTGCAGCATTTACTAAATGAAATAACATCAGGTCTGAATGAATTGGAAGAGGAGGAGCAGGCCATAATTTAGAGCTGAAATGATGAAAACAAAGTCAGCAGATCTCAATTGGCTGGACAGATACATGTATTGTCTGCTGAGCCGCTCAGTGCTGCTGAACGGACCTTCATTGCAGCACAGGCGCCATAATCACCCCGATCAGAAAATGGTGCAGCACAACTCTCCCACTTATTTACATTCAGACGGCCTTTAGCGCAAGCGGTCATGCTTATACAGGCACAAGGTCACTGCGGGGAGAAACAACGGCAGCCGTTCTGACTAACACAGAAAGATTAGAGCAGCGTCGAATTTGATGAATGACAAAAGTCAATGTTATCATCGCCCAACAGAGAATATTAGAAAGAGTTATGCTAAGATATTAGGGATGTAACAGTATCAAAACTTCACGGTACGATAATACCTCGGTATGAATTTATTGAATCGTTTACATAAAAAACAAAACCAATTAAGAAGCTCAAAAAAAGTGCTGTGAGCAGTGTTCATTAAACATTTAACATGAACACTGAACATATAAATGGCATATAAATTAGCCATCTGTCTGTAAACTTTGAAACAGGAACTTCAATTTTAATAACAAAAAAATGATTAAACCTTCCACACATCTGATTTAAAACCCGTTTTAGATTGCTAGATGACGTCATATGTCAATTTGCATATTCATTATGTCAGTGCGTCATATTATCTTGCTTCTCAATGGTCACATTATGTTATTCAATGCACCCTAATTCTCAATATAACTGTTTTCACTGATATTTTTATTGGTTTCTGTTGTCAGAAAAACATGAAATAGTGACTGAAATGCACGCCATTATAAGGCCTACTGAACAAGCTCTACCTTACAAGATGTTAGTCTAGATAAAACTCCTTATTTATAATCATTTATAATTATATAATTATATTTATAATTTATAATAATGAAACCAAGTACACATAAAATATAGACAATGGCTATGCTATGATTTTGGCTATATTTGCATGTAAAATAGAGTTAGAAGCAACATAATGCATATTTTAACTCAAAGCCCTGCTCCTTTCAGTCTCCCACTGAACAGAACAGACACAGAGAGAGGTGTGCGCGCGCTGGGAAAACAAGTGCTCGAGCTCGCGTGGCGCTACCAGAGGCTCGCTGAGGTTTGTCCAAGAAGTCGCTAGATTTGTCGCTAGTTGCTATTTGTCGCTATTTTTGGAAAAATGTCGCCAAAGGGTCTAAAAAGTCGCTAAATTGGCAACACTGCAAGGGGCCGGTGGCATGCTAGTGTCGTGCATCTCGAACGCACTTAATAATATTAAGAAGAAAAGCCACAGTCTCACTTTAATCCAATCAAAATGTTCTAATGTCCTGCCTCTTGATGTTGTTGATAGGTTGGTACCCTCGTGCCCTCCTGAGCCAGTCATTTTTGCCGAAGACTCCCTCCTTCCCTCTGAAGGAACCCATGGATTGGTGTCTTTTGGCGCATCTGATGACGACGACGTTGATGATGACGACGCCATGTTTCCCCCTTAGCGTCAGCTATGATGCAATGTCTCATTCCCTATTCTCAGGGAACCACGGTTACGTTGACTAACCAGAGAACGTTTTCCATTGTATAAGTTTATAGGACTTCTGCCATTGACCCTACAACAGCAGTGCAAAGTTACTCAAATAGTAAATTCAGGCATGTATGCATTGCTCACTCAGTCTTAGGTATTTGTCTAATACCAATATATCTGCCGTTGCATGAGAGACACGAGTGAGACAAGATTTTCCGGTAATCGACCACCCTATTGCAATGTGTAAAACTTGCATGTACTGTATGTGGATCTTCCTCTTTGTCTATGTAAGGTGGTAAACTCTGCAGGAGAGTGGGCCTCCAGGATCAACGTTCCCCAAACAAACCAACCACAAATTGGTGAAAGAGTGCAGGCCCTTGGAGCAGAGGAAGTTGTCCAGTATGATGGGTCTTGTTATCTTTTACCTCATAATTGCTCACATGAGGATACACTGTAGGAAGATACACAGCTCAGGACTGCTTTGAGCAACGTTCTGCTAGACAACCCTGCTTCCATCATCAGTTAAACACATGCCACCTACCTACCCCTGATGGCGGTGGCTTCTTTAAGCAGATATTGTGCTCTGCTGCACTAAACCCATTGTTCAGGAATGGTTTTGGGAAAATAATGAAGACTTGTCCAAGACTTGTTGAAGCTGCCTGAGCATCTGTGGGATGTGCTGTACTAACCAGTCAATCAGGTACCAGCACAAATACACGCTAAACAAAATATTGCTTATCAGTATCACACATTCCTAATCTATGCACATCAATGTCTCATTACAACTCTATCACATAGACCTAGATGGTGTGGTCCATCAGTGGCCTCGTTTAAAACCACTTGGTAATTTATGATTTCTTCTAAAGGTAATATAGCTGAGCAATGGTGGACTGGGATACTTTGCTATTTGCACTTAGTGCCTGTAAACCTGTGAACAATCCTAAACTTTTGGGAAAAGCTAGCAAGAAACAAAAACAGCAGAAAACTAAAACAGGGTAAAAAGACAATATTTTATTAATTTAAACATAAAGTTATCAGGATGCTTATCCATTCAAATTCAGTAACAAAAATCCAAATTCCAAGAAGCCTGAAAGAAAGATTAAATTACATATTTTCAAATTTAAAAACACTTCCTGAATTGATTGTGACATCAAATTTGACTGTGATACCTTTTACCTTTGTCAGAATTGACTTTTGTAAACCCCTTTACAAGACATTCATCTAAACTAATTTTAAACATTTAATAATTAAAGCCTCAGCTGTAAAATCTTTTTTTAACAGTATTTTATGGAAACATATGAAAGTTGTTTTTGACAGATTGCTTTGTTAAATCGAGCACTTAATTTAAACCGTTTTAACTTCGGAAGTCACGTTTAGTTACAATGGCCTATTCAATTTAGAAATTGGACTTAAAATTCAAACAAAGTATATGCATTATTAGCGAATTTCAACAATGTGGCAGAGATGAATTAGAAACAAACGGCATTTTGGTAGAAAAAGACACTAAACTTGATAAACTGTGACAAAAATAAATAATTGTAAGAAACCGAGGGAGGAAAAAAAAAAGTTGAAGCGCTTTAAGCCATCGACTCACTATCCCCGACTGGAAATAAACTTAATACCTGAATTGGGCTCCAAATGTATGGGTTGCTTTCCAAACTCACTATCTGAGGAGAAATTAGAGAATATAAATATGAAGTCTTTCTGTTGCTCATTTCATTGAACACATTTAAATTTGTATATCTATAAAACACCTCTTGAATATCGTGAAGATCAGCATCCACCTCAGTGTCCTCTACATTTGTCCCGTTATGTCTCTGTTTTACTGATTGATCTAGTATTTGTCATCATCGCTGAGAGTTTCACCGCCAGCGAGAGACATGCTCTGTGCCAGTCTCTTCCGGAAGTGTCCGTTGGGCACCTGCCAGCCTATCCGTGACCTCGTGCGCATCGAGGCGCTGACCGTGTTCGCGCGGCCTAGGCTGGTGGCCACTGCTGCCTCAAAGGTAAGAGTTTCCATAGGAGCGGTGGAATCAGGGCTGTGCTCTCCCTCTTGTAGGGCGAGGAAGGACTCGGAAGGATAGCGGCGAGCGGACGAACCCAGATATTCGTCCACTTCAAAATGGGCACCCTCTTGCTGCCTTGCTTCCTGTTCTTCAGCACTGTCGTCCCATAAAGCAGTACTACAGCACCCTATCATCTGCTGGACGGTGGCGTCGTCATCGTCCTCGTCGTCATCATCAACATGTGATGAGGGCTGCGTGTGGCACACTAAGGGTGAGTAGGAGATGTGAGGGCGTGAGCAGGTGGAGGTCTGGGACAGGCGACGTTTGCCGCTCGGGGTGCTGGACTCGGAGGTGGAGGGAACGGGGCTTTCAGAGCTGTTTCCCTGCAAAGAAATCAGATTTCATTGATTTAGGATGTTATCCAATTAATGGCATTTAAATTTAAAGACTTTTTGCAGAGTACCATGAAAGACCTTTGCATCTTAGCACTCTCCAAAATGGTGGTGAGAATGGTTGAATAAAGTTGTTATTTTAGTTGTCTTTACGCACTATGGAGCGGTTTCCCAAACAGGGTTTTTTCTAGTCCTAGATTAAAATAAATTCCAGAGCTGTCTGAACTGAAAAAGCTTGACATATCTCAAATATATTAGTGCCATTGTTTGTTTTGTTTTTTTTAATGCTCACAAGCTTTTTGGAAGGCATGTTTGTGAAAACCACTTTAATGTCCTCATTTACCAAAGGCCCAGTCCTGGTGTAATCTAATCCATATCTGGAAAACCGGAAAAGTTCCATATCTGGAAAAGTTGAGCCACTGATGTCACATGGACTGTTTTACCATGTACTTACGACGTTTCTGGGTCTGGGATCATATCATTTGTGTTTCTGTGTATGCAGGGTCAGAGAGCTCTCCAACTTGATTAACAATTAATTATCTTAATTCGTGTTCCCAAGATGAATTACGAAAATTACATGAAAGTGAGAAATTAATAACAGAATGAACATAATGTTGCTTTCAATGGGCAACCTGTGAGATACAGGGCCCACATCTGATCTGAAGTATCCAGATAGAAATTTGTTACCAATTCATTCTCAATTGAAAAGTGCCCAAGCAACATTGCTGTAAAAAAAGAGTTCCCCTATGTATGATTAGTGGTATAGTATATTAAAGGGATAGTTCACCCAATAATGAAAATTACGCCAAAATTGACTTGCCCTCAACCATCCCATGTGTTTATGACTTTCTTTATTCAGACAAATACAAAGTTATATTTAAACATGTCCTTGCTCTTCCAAGCATTATAATGGCAGTTGAGAATTCACCACCCATTCCCTACAATTATAAAGTTTGGAAGAGCCAGGACATTTTTGTATTCATCTGAAAGAAGAACACCTAGGATAGCTTGAGAGTTAGTAAACCGTGGTGTGATTTACTATCCCCTTAAGTTTCTAGACAATCTAAGCTCGTCATCTGCTGATTGATCAGTTCCAAACAAAACAGGGTGACTTGAGACTCACTGCTTAGAGTCTTAATTTGGATCTGGATCTTGGCTTATGGTCCCTGACAAAAAAAGTAAACGTAGAATAATTCTTATTTAATTTTTAGCTGTCCAGCAGGGGGCAGCATTTGTAACATAATGCTCAGTTACACGTAAACGAAACATGCTTTTTTCATATCTGATATCTGAGCTGTTTGTTTTACCTGTCTGGTGACCCCATGTATGCGCTCCTCACTGGGAGAGCGTGAACGGGATTTTGAGTTCGAATTATCCGGAGAAAGTAAGAAACGTTGCTCTTTTGGTCGTCCTCGCAGCTTTTCCATGTACTGTGTCTGGTCTGAGTGGGACACTGTAAATTGTGAAATAGATACAGTAGGTTAACTATCC
Source organism: Enteromius thamalakanensis (assembly GCA_032357475.1). Lineage (NCBI taxonomy): Eukaryota > Metazoa > Chordata > Actinopteri > Cypriniformes > Cyprinidae > Enteromius > Enteromius thamalakanensis. The sequence goes on from JAUCMT010000047.1 coordinate 3,675,551, forward strand.
CACTCAAGGGATCCCACTGCATGTGTTCTCATTGGGATTCTCATAAAAGCTTATGAATTCAGAACTGTTCAAGCAAAGCACTGCAAAACAATTGCGCTATAGGTGTATCTTATATGCAGGAGAAAAGTTCAATTGTTCAAATCATATTTTCCAATGAAACAAACTTTCAGAGCTTCCTCCTAGTCGTCTAGAGTGTTTGACGTATGAGCATGCATTTTATCAGCTCTTGTCTCTTGCAGGGTGACTCATTGGAGAAGCGTTGGCTGGTGTATTTGTGTATTCTGGAGTTGTGCTGTGTCTTCTCACTTTACAAGGGAAATGCAGAAACCAACCTGCAGCTTTGTAGCTCTTGTGTCTGGTTCTGAATGCATGTTCAGGTGGGCGATCTTCCCCCCACATGCCATTCAGCCCTGATTCATCAACCTGCGCATCAGCATCACATTAGATACAGTCAGCACAGCATCTCGTCAGTCTATAACTCATCGTTCTATAGTTTACTTTTTACTATTTGTAATACTATATGACTCATAAGATCTATTCCAAGAGAGTTATTTGTTTTCCCTATTTTAATTAGTAGCCTCTTGATAACTTATTCATGTGTTGTTTAACCCATAAACCAGATGAAGAGCAGCTTGTTTTGGTACCTGAGAGGCATCATAGTCTTCACTGCTGTCTGTACGGTGCGTCATGGGTTGCAGTAACAGCTCCTGTGGTGATATGGGGCTTAAAGCCACTAACCCTCCACTGGTCCTACAACACAGAACCACATACACGATAAGGTGAGTGAAACCTTAAAAACCCACTGTATAATGTTAGTCAGTGTGCATAGCAGTATCATTTTTATGCTATTAAGCAGCAGTGATATAGGAAACATGTATTGAGCAATATATTCACAACAAATTCACGTAATACAGTTCAGATACGTGTTTTTTTAAACATTTTGAAGACAATAAAACTTACAAAGCTGATCCAGCGCTGTGAGATATCAGGGGCAGGGCAGAACTTTTCTGTGCAAAAATACCATGGTATACACAAAACATATAACGTTAAAAATGGGGGGACCCCATAAGGAGTACAAATTTGTCTGAATTTGAAAAGAAACGTCAGCCTACCTGAGCCTCAATCTGTTGCCTTAACTTCTTGGCTTTGCTCTGCTTAAAGTAATCCATGATCATCATAGAAGCATAGATCTTTCCAACGGTCATGTCTGTGTCTGGAGAAACACATATTCACATTCATTATGAAAGTACAACAGACTGAAAACTATCCAGAGAACACAATACCTTTCCAATGACTATTGGCGGTTTTCCACTGCATAGTACGGTACGGTACGGTTCAGTACAGCTCACTTTTGGGGGGTTTTCCACTGGGAACAGTACCT
>JAUCMT010000047.1:3697055-3710860 GCA_032357475.1 Enteromius thamalakanensis
AAAGTACAGATAATTGCTGAAAAATCTACTTGAGTAAAAGTATAAGTATGCAGTATTTTTTTTACTTAAGTAAAGTACAGATACGTAAAAATTTACTTAAGTACAGTAACGAAGTACAAATACTTCATTACATTCCACCACTGATGACTTCTTGCATACGCTCTTAAAAATAAAGGTGTATCACAAAGCCATAGATGTCAGTGGTTCCATAAAGAACCTTTAACATCTAAAGAACCTTTCTGTTTTACAAAAGCTTCTTTGTGAGTTCTCCAGATTATATAAAAGGCATGAAAGGGATTGTTCTTTAAATAAACTTTGACTTTATGGTTCTTCTTTGGCACTGCCTGAGTGTAGCAGGGGGTCTTATCATAGCTGTTTAGCCTGAATAGTCTACAAAAGATTGTCTGGACTTCAACCTGATAACTAATCAACACGCTGGACAGCTATTACTGTTAACATTTAACAATGCTTCAGCAAATTTTCACAGCAAACGCAGTCATTTCAGCATGAATCTACTCAAGTGATGACTGTATGACGGGTTTTAGTGTAACGAGGATCAGATTTTGAACATGTAACTGTACAGTCAAGTTATCGCTACTCCAAAATGCCATACATGTAATGTGTACCCTAGTAAAAAATAATGTATTTAAAATATATTTAATTCATTCTAAGTATAGTTCAAATCTATGAACATATTTATTTACAGATAACTCGAGACCTGCTGATATAACATTCTTTATTTATTTGTTATATTAAACTTTATTTGGAGTATTACTTGTGCACAATGCATATTTCTTATTAATTAGCCTAAATGAGTGTTTTTGTCACTTTTAATGAGGATTGTGTAATATTGCCCTTTAAATGCTAAATATTTAAAGTGTACCTAAAGCACAGTTCCACTTTAACACAATCAGATATACTAAGTATGTCTTTAATTGGACTTCAGCACTGCTTAAGGACAAAATCTGATCTCTTATACTGGGTTTTTTTGTCTGCACTTGAATTGGCTTTTTTTGGTTGTTGACTATGAAAATGGTTATGGTCTCTTATAGTATGGTATAGTATAGAATACTACCTGTTGACTACCATTTTCAAATATTTAACATACTTTAATATTGTCTACCTGTTTGGGTTGTATATGCTAATTTTCTTTTACGGTATTTGCCATGTTTTGTCTTGGGAAATTGATTTGAGTTTAATTGTTTGATTTTGTTCAGTTTTCTGGAGGTAAAATGCTTCTTATCAAATGTGTTTGCTATGAAAATACAATGCAATCGTTTTATATTGGCAGTGAATGTTTTGGGTGGGTTTTGCAGAGCTTTTGGACAGAAAATCTTTGACCTGATCGGACAACACCGACTGGTGGTCATTAATGACTAGAACAGCATTAACCGGGTCTAGAATATAGCAGAACTAATACTAAATACTTTCTTCCAATCTGCAGGTTCCCCCGCATAGCAACTACCTCGGCTCATATGATTGGGAAAAGAAAGGTCTGGTTATCCACTGAGACCTGACTATAAAACTACCAATTAACCATATTCAACTCACAATTAATATCCAAATATAGAAGTTCACCTACTTCCCTATATCTGTTAAATTACCCTTCATTTTAACTCTACACCCTCCTCTACTGCCTTTCACTCGCTTCGGTTCTTAAGTGGTATGCTTCTGTAATATTTAGTATGGGTTATATTTTGCACACACTATAGAGTTTTTACAAAGCCAAATCCAGTGTAAAGTGGATCAGAATTAAAGCCCAGATTGCATTTACATTTATTATTATTATGTGGCAAAACCCTTGATGCACACAATTCACATTTACATGACATTCAAATGACACTTTATTCATTCATTTGCTTTTGCTGGGAATTGAAACCATGACTCTGTTTGCTGCCTCCTTCTTATAAATTGCATTTCTTGTATTACATTTTTAAAAACTGAACACATTTATATACAAATATATATATATATATTCCCACACATTGTAGACACATTTGATCAACAGATCACAGTAATATTAGATTATACAGTAAAGTTATCAACCCAGGCTCACTGGAAAAACATGTTGGTTGCAATATGTCTGCAAATATGTAGCATGTTTATTTTTTTCTGAAAATGATTGCCATGTCATGAGCAGTCCTGAAATGAAACGTCTGTTGAGTGATGCTAAAATGATGTACCCGAGCACTCTGTGCGACCGAGCAATTTACACATTGGTTTTAACAAGCACAAACACTGATGTTATTTTACAGCCTCAGCAGTTCTTATATGACTGGACACTGCAGTGAGTCGTATGCAGTGCTAGTTTTGGAGTTTTGCAAGTAGGCACGTTTTCACTATGAACCTGTGCTGAAAGTTATGCGTGTTGTCTCTTAAAAGGCCAGATAAATCTGACTTAAATAACTTGGCTTGTCACACAAGGAAGATGGATCATATTTGCAATACTTACGTCAGTGCGAAGGCAATTAGAGCTCCAACCACCACAATAAAGTCTAGAATGTTCCACAAGTCACGGAAATATGACCCATCATGAAGAATGAGGCCCTGGTCGATCATCTGCATAAAATGGAATAATGCACAATTATAAAGAATATGGATTATGGAATATATACATAATTTAGAATATAGATTCAGAAGTGTCAAAAAACATGAATTAACAAAATAAGATTATTACAAAATAAAAATAATACATCTTCAAAGAATAATTCATATATTCATAACTAAATTCTGAAAATGTAAAAATTCTAAAATTTATTCAAAATGCATCCATGATTAGTCAATTGAGATAAAATCTGACTGGCTTAAATAATATGACAGAAACACAAAACAAGACATGCCATTAAGGTCTCAAAACACACACACACACACACACACAGGTGATGATTTGCTAATGCAGACTTTTGAAGTAGCAAAGCAGTTACCTTTATAATCATTTCAAATGTGAAAACGCCAGTGAAAACATAATCAAAGTATCGAAGAACCTGCAAACACAGTAAACAACAGTGTTGTTTAAAAGTCTAAATACTCACATTAATCATTATATGAGACCTTAAGTCTGCAAAATGCTGAAATATAAGGGTTTACTTTATTCCTCTCTGAATTGGTGCACACAGGGTCCTCAGCAGCCAATGCAATGCTGCTGGCCACAATCACCAGGAGAATGGTCATCTCGAAGTAGCGCAGGGTCACCACGTAGTGGCAGATCCTCCTGATACTGCAGTTACACAGAGGACATGATTTCAGACGTTAGATTTGTCCTGTTCTATAATGCATGGTATGCAAAAGCGTGTGTAAAAATGGCAGCTTACGGATTTTTGCTTTTGAAAATGAACATGCTGTCTGGTGTGTCGGGTTTGGGGACAGTCGACTGTTCGCCTCTGTTCTCAACGTCATCTTCATCATCCTCGTCCTCATCATCATCATCATCATCGTTACCGTCATCAGCTTTGTCTGAGTGAGAGGCCTCCACGTCTTTGAAGCTGACTGTGACCAGTTCAATCAAGAGAACAAAACAAATAATGACTTAAAATAAATACTGACTTTCATACCACTAGAGTCAAATGTGCTGCCAAAATGAGTAGTCAAATTAGATATGACTAGCTGAATAATAATGTTGTGAAACTACATGTTGTAAATTAATATTATTCTGTACTTAAACCTATAGATAGAGGTCTGCTACTACACCCAAGCATGACACGATCTGAAAAGCTTTTTCATAACTTCAGGTTTGGGTTTGCAATTGAAGAAAACAAACAAAAAAAAAATTTAAATGTTACTTTTATTTCATCTCGTTGGGCACACAAATGTATCTAGACGTGTAAAATGACTTAAATAAAACAAAAATGGTTATTGTTTAAAATATCCTGTAAATATAGCCATGCTATATTCAATCATTTCAGTAAATATTACTTTGTTGACAAAATGAGTAGTTCCAAATTACACCAAATATTGTAAATATTGTCCTTTGCGGTACACATTTTTTTTCCTAGCTTAGATTTTTTTTTCTTGTTTCCAGTCAAAATATCTAGGAATAAATAATGATTTTTGAAAAATACAATCTTGTTTTTAACAAATGACTTTTTGCTTAGAAAAAGCTAAATAATCTGCCGACGAGGGAAACAAAATAATCTTATTTCAAACAGAAATCTAGATTATTTCGCTTGTTTCAAGAAAAAAGTACAAAATTTCAATACAAAAACAAGACTATAAATGTTAACTTGTCTAGAAAATCCTTGATTTAAGAATTTCTAGATGTTTTGGCTGGAAACCAGATGAAAAACCTAAAGTAGAAAAGCATTGTGAAAAGATCCTGAAACATTGCTAAAAGAGCTACACTGTTGTAATGCATTGCTGTTATTCATTGTTCATGTGATTTTGTTACAGAAATGTTTTTTTAGAAGGCTCTTCTAGAACAAATTGTTTTTTTATTATTATTTGAGATTAATTAGCTAGAGGTTATTTGTGGTAAAATTAAATTAAAAGAGAGTGTGCAATTTTTGGGTTTAGGTTGGTTTCGGTCTTAAAATTTGACAGTACTTTATAGACACACTTTCATAACATTCGCAGAATAAGTGCTTCGTTATTCTAATGATTTCGCAAGCTGCATCAAGATTTCAGAGTTGCTTTGGCTCTGAAGCTGTGAACGGAGTGTGATTGCCAGAGTAAATATATCAGACTGCAGATAACTGGCTAACTGGTGTGTGCTGCAGGTCTCAAAATACATATGCTTGGGTACTCACTGAACATGCATTGACCTGCATATATGAAGCTTTATTTCTGAATTGTCAGTGCTCTATATATGATCTGTTGTGTAATTAGACTGTCAGTTGCTAGGCATTCTCTCTTACATGAAATTCAGGCTCATATGATTTATCTCCTAGGTTTTGACCACAATTACCTATGATTGTTTGCATCTGATGCAATTGAGTTTTTGCTTTTATTACAGGCTGAAAGCCATAAACCTGAGCCCACCAAGTGTCAGTTTTTTTGCATTGGGTTTGTGGGGCTAAATGGCTCTCTACTGTAGATTTTCACAGAGTGAACGTTACCCTATTTTACCCAACACCCAGTATATAGTCCACTAAAGCAATGGAACAGAAGCCTCTAAAGGCGAACTGCTCTTTACTTTCTGAGACAGCTGAAGAAGCTTAGATTGCCACAGGCACTGATGACCCAGTTCTGTGTCTCTATTAATGAATGTGTCCTCACTTTAGTAAATTATCCGCTCTGCAAACTCAATCAATGGCTGCTGTCCACCCCTCCTTCAGGAATGAACTGCTTCACTACAAATCAACACTGCTGCACTCTGACCATCTTCATCTGAAAAACTGCTAAGCGAGTCAAACCAAACACAACAGGCACCTCTTTGCTGAAAACAGCTTAGTTCAATTATTTAATTTCTAACCCATACTACATGCATCACATGTTACACACATAGGGTAAAATAAATGGGTTTAACAGGTGTTTTCTTATAGAAATTATCAGTAAAAACAATGATGAATGCAAAAAGGCATTTCGTTTTTGGAGACTGGCATGTCCTGTGGCTTGACATGCTATAGGCTACTACATATAATGTCATTATTATGCTTGGATGGTTTTTATTTAAGAGACTGGAGTATTTGTAATGGTTGTAAAAGCCTTTGTCCCCACAGGGACAGTTCTGATTTGGTACTACCCTTCAAAGAAACTTAAAGAACTTCAAATAAATTGGTATGATAAAATGGTAAATATTTCAGAAGATCAATGGAGAGAAAATGCATAGAAAATAACCAGTTCAACATAGAAGAATGGACATACCGACTGATGGATGGATGGATTGACAGATGGATGCAGTCGTAGATGGAGAGGCATTGATGAATGGATGGAAGCATGACGGATGGAGGGATCAGTTACCAGTCATTGGTGCCATTTCCAACAACGGCTGAGTTGATGTCTCTCGTTTAATGCTGGTTTCTATCATATACTCGTCCTGGTTCAGATAGCTGCCGTTGTTCTCAATGTCTGAGACCTCCCCTGACATGTACTTGGATTCTGAAGTCAACTCTTCTTTGTGTCTCAGGAACGGAGTTTCCTGGCTTTCTGATTGATCTTCCATTCCAGTGCAGACAGTCTGAAGCTCCTGAAGGTCAGATGCTTGGGAAATCCCAGTCACATCACTTACAAACTCCCTAAAATGCAAATGCACAGTTGTGAAGGTTTGATCATATAAAATAACGAAAATAAGTTTCATAAACTTTGTTTTGTACTGTGCCTGACAAACATCAAATGGAAACCCAAGCTCAGTTCCATTCAGCCATACAGTAATTTAACTCTTTAACTTTGTAATTGTGATTACATGTCAACTAGCATAGAGTATTAGACATTAGACACATTACCCCAACACATATTTTACTGACTATAAGTAACATTGCAAGTACATGGCAAATTATTCTACTAACACAACCCAGGTGGAACGCATTCAAATTATACTTGAAATTCAATAATACATTCCCAATATGCTTATTTAAAGTGCATTAACCAACTGTGCTAGTGTGGGTTGATTGCTGTTTATAACGGTCCAAGTTTGACAATCTTATCACCTCTATTTTTTAATACATACTGTATATATAATATTTTTATTTGTATTCATTATTATTATTATTATTATTATTATTATTGTCATTATTAACACAGATAAGAAGAAAGATCAAAAAGTAAGAAGCGTAAGTGCAGAGACTTGCAAAGGAATAGTAAGTGTATTTTATTATTTAGAGGTTGCAGTTTAACACCTCTGTTATAGAGATTTTTGAATTGGGCCCAATGGAGGTGGTTTGGTCAATCTTGGTAGATCTTGGTAATCTTGGTAGAAAAATTCAAGCAATATGTCCATTCCAGGTAGCTAATTTGTGCTTTCCATCATCAGCATACCCTGTAATACACACAGGTTGCTTTCATTGAAATAATTTATCAAAAATATCAGTGAGTTTGTATTTTTGTTGTTTTTAAGTTTGAAAGTGACATTTTAAATGTATTTTAATACACTTAAATTGCACTAAATATACTTTAAAATGGGTCAATTTTAACACAATTTCAATGCATTAAATACTGTATATTGCACATACATTAAAATTTAACTTAAACACACAATACACTTAATATACCTACAGTTGTTTCAAAATAACACATTTAATATGCACTTAGTATAGTGTAATTTAAATATATTAAGTATGTCTAAAAAAGCACAGTTTAAATATATTTCCTTTTTACCTGGGCCCTAGTGAAAAATAAATATACTTGCAATTGTACTTTTAGTATACTAAACTTAAAGTCTGCTAAACTGGAACAACTAATGTTGTACTTAATGCACTTTATTTTGTGCAGAAGCAGTGCTGAAGTCCAATTAAAGACATACTTAGTATATTTGATTGTGCTAAAGTGGAACTATTGCAAGAATACTTTAGGTACACTTGAAATATTTACCATTTAAAGAGCAATATTAACACAGAATTCTCATTAAGTGACATTAACACGCATTTAAGCTTATTAATTGTGAATTGTGCACAAGTACTACTCCAAATAAAGTTTAATAATAAGATTTATATCAGTAGGTCTTGAGTTATCTGTTAGTAAATATGTTAATAGATTTGAACTATACTTAGTATGAAATAAATATATTTAAAATATATTAACATTACATTATATTTTTATCAGGGTACACCTTTATGTTCGGTGGCTTTAGGTTCAATGTCAAAAACGCCAATGTGAACATTAAGTGGACCAGGACCAAATGTATAATTTTCCTTTTGGTCAGAACCAAAGGTACTAAACAAACCAAACTACTAGCACAACCCAGATTATATGTATTCAGTTAGCTACCCGGTGTACGTTTCCCAAAAGCATCGTTAGCTAACTATGATCTATCCATTGAACTCTATTGGTAACGACGGAACTTGCGACCATGGATGCTTTTGGGAAACGCACCCCAGTATTACTAATTACTTAAGTTACTTAAGCTCAACAGAAACTACATCGTAGAGCTATTGAAAACAATTCAAGTTGTGATCGATCAAATTAGACTTATGCAGCCTGGGTTTGTACCAGGATTGTAGGATTTGTCAAAAATAGCAGCCTTCACGGTGGTTCTTCACCATACCAGGACAGTAGGATGTCAGCGCTGAACATAAAATATAAACTGTGCCGTTCACTAAAAGAAAATGAGGCACGTTCATGTTATTACCTTTGGCATTCCTCCTGGCTCTCAGCTGGCTTGCCAGACATGCTTATTTCCGTTTCGTACATGTGCATCAAGTTTTTAGACTGTGTTTCATCCATTTTATCCCCCCCCTCCTCAGCCTGTTTCTCGCTGCACCCCAATTGCTTGTGATTCTCTGCATTTCTGGCATCTGTTCTGGACTCTCTGTGTCTGTGGCGTTTGTGCCGCCCACCCTCCGCTACCCCTGCCGCGGCAGCAGCCCGAAACTTCCTTGCCACTCGATGCCTCCTGTCTGTATTTGAATGATGGTTATTGGCGCTCGGCCGCTCCTCCACTCCTGATCCCGTCAGGGGCAAGGGCTCAGACTCCGGAGGTTCAGGGAGAGGAATGGTGATCGACATGGGCGGCTCTGGCAGGGGCATCCCTACAGACATGGGTGATTCTGATAAGTGTAAAGGACTTGTCTCTGGGGATATGCAGCTTTGTTGGTGATGATCATTTACTGGAGTCTCCAACTGGTCCTCTGTGGGACCGCCAAACAGCACCTCACGACTGGCCACCTGCCGACGTTTCCGCAGTTGGTTGGCCCGTTGCTCCCAGACAGACATGTTAATCTTTTTGCGTCTTTCACGGCGGCCAGCAAAAGCATTGACGGGCTGCTCTTCCACTTGCTTCACAGTGGCTTCCTCCTCTGCCTCTGCCGGAGTCGGACGTCCTCGGTGGATGGCGCGCTTCCTGTACAAGTACGGCCTCCGTCTTCTTCTGCATGGATGCAAAACATCTCAGTAACAAAATGGATATCGTTAAAAGCATGCAAGTTTCACGAGTCACAAGGGTGTGTGATAAAAACCAGGAAATCAGAATAAAAACAATGACTATCGATTCAGGCTAAACAAAACGGAATTCGGGAGAAAACCAGGGGAAGATTCTTGAATAATAAAAGTAAACAAGCAAGCAAGAAAATCAGAGTGCAAAGAATGTCAGCAGGTTATTCAGAGTGTTAATGAGATGGACAGTGCAATGTTAATGGCAGACATGACAGATAAATAGATATGTAGACAGTTTTACTTACAATTATGCGTATTCTTTTGTTGTCCATGAAACCAAATAAATGATTAATTGAAAATAAGCCATTAGTGTATTCCTAGATAAGACATACCAAACAATCCACATTGGCAGACTGCACACAAGTCAACTCATAAGGCCAGATTAAGTCTCACACACCTGGTCCACTGTCCTACAGAGTTTGGCTCAAACCTGAATCAAACAAGCAAAGCAAGATCTTCAGTTACAGACACTTGATTTGGATCAGGGTTGGAGATAAACTCTGTAGACAGTGGAGTCCAAGGATTAGAATTGAGAAACGCAGTTGTCGGGCTCTTTGGCACTTCAATACCATGTATGCCACATCCCCAGTGTTTTTGGTAGTATAGGTTGATATCTCTTAATGTTTATTCAACCTGTCCTCCAACTAATACCCCCGTATGTGTCGTTTGTAAAATAGCGGTGAAATATGACCCATCAGAGTGTATGCTAATATTGTGCCTCTATCGGCAACAGAACATTTGCATCTTAATGTTTTGAACTATTTTAACGGCCATATGATTCAAGGTCTGTGTACCTGAGGTTGTAGAGAGATGCGTTTTAAGACAAGACGTGATTGTGAGATCCTGGGTTTGAACCCAGAGAACGCATGTGCTCATCAAACCCTAAAAATCATGATTTTGCATCATTTTTGTAACAGTTAGGTTTAGGGGCGGGTTAGGATGGTCATTCGCAAAAATTAAACCTAGTAAAAAACTTTTTAAACACTGCATTTAAACAAAACACAGATTTTGATTGGTAATCACAGTCATACATCATTTCATTACGACAGACGCAATATGATATTACTTACTATAGAGTCGTGTTTTATTGGAGGACAGGTTTGATTCATTTGTTGGTCTATTATCATGTGTCCCTTTTTCGTACCATTGTCTTTTCAACTCATAATGCCATTAAACTTGGAATGAGACAGTTACTGTGCTAGATTGGTAACAAACTTTAAGCTGGCATTATGTTATATTATAAGCAATTAAAAAAAAAAAAACGTGAGATAAACTAATCAACTGGATGTGTTTCTTCATTGCTCAACACATTTCAAGTTTAAGTCAGAATATATCTTCACTGAAGATGCACTGTTGTACTTAATCTGACTACAGTGTTACAGTAAATTAGCCAAGCTTTTATTAACTAATATAAACAACTCTACAATACAATCTCTCCCACCATCCTGCAGAGTTTAGTTGCAGGCAGGTGTGTCAAAGCAGGGTTCGAACTGAAGTCTGCGAGGAACACGTGTGGTTACTCCTGCCCGATAAGAGTAGATGTGGACTTGAGCAGAATGTAGCTGTGGTTATATGGGTACGACAAAACACACATCCTGCAGGTTGATTGTCAAAAGCATTAACTTCTAACCATATAACCATATTTTACAAGACACCTGGCCACAGTGACACTTTCTACTCGTGTTTAAGGACCAAATGCTTCAAGTGCAAAGACTGATTTGTACAGTCGGTCAATTACACAGGGATCAATTCAGTGAAGTATAGCAGGCGTGGGAAAATCTGGCTCACAGGGTCCACTATCCTGCAGAGTTTTGATTTCTGGATATGAACACAAGTCAGTTTATCTGCACACACTAAAGATTTTAAGCCATAAATAAGAGGTTCAATGGTCTCGCAATTTTTTTTTTTCTTTTGCTTTTTCGCCTTTGCAACTACTGGGGAGAATTTGAAGCCAAGCTGAGACGCCATTGTGGCTCTACTTGTTCATAACTAACGGACCTACTTCGATGTTCATCAGCACCAGAGAAAAACATACTGTATGGCTGACTATACGATACTCAAGTTCACTTGGTTTGACAGCAAAGCGCTTGCTGTGATTGCTTCTAAAGTGTGAACTGTTTTTCATTCATCACTACCAATTTCCCTCATTTCCTCATTTCTTTCTAGAATTTTTTATTGAAATGTTGTGCAAAAACCCTGCCATTTTTTCCTTTTTTGATATCGCCTTATATAATGTTTTCAAATGATTTGTATTGTGTTACAGATGTGCCCTGCTAAAAAAAAAACATAGAAGCTCAATAGAGACCATCACATAAATTCTATTTGTTGCATTATAAAGCATTACAACCATTACCTTATTGTAGTGGTGATGATTTAATGTCCCAATAATAGAATCCATCACATACCAGTTGACACCATTATACTTTTCCATTAAAGCCAATACAATTCCCATTATAACCTATTAAATCCATTACATTTTCTATTGTGTTATAGCTTCTCTAGTCTGAATGAAATGTACTAAACTAATTCCAAACAAACATTTAAGAGAAATAATCTAAGATGGCATTAACCATGTCACAAACCAATAAACATGATCATTGGAAATTTGATGGTTCACATTCCACCAGAAGTTATGTTATCAGGTTATTTCTGATGCCTTCCTTTCCACATGAACTTCGAGAGTAGCTAAAGGGGCTTTCGCAGCAGAGGAAAGTTTTCATAGTTCCTACTGTCAAAATATTAGTGGAAATAGCTGCTTTTTGGTGTGTTCGCACCACAGAAACTGCTAACGATTTTAGCTAACACCTTTCGTGGTGACTAAATTAGCTTCTATTTTAGAGTAGTGTCTAACCCTAGAGAAGAGGAACTACCAGTGCTGCGTGTCATTCAAAACACCAGCACCCACCATTCAAAAAAAGACATGCAAACACACAGACGGACCAACAGCAAAGTCAAGGCAATTCACAACCTTTTCACGATGAAGGAAATGCAATGCAACATCGCTGTCACAAAAAAAATGGCCCTAGGGGAAAGTTTAGTTCTTGGGAGACCAACCCGCTAGTTCCTATAGAGTTCCTACACCTGGTGCAAAAGCCCCTCTTGCTGGAGAAAATATCAGCTTCTTCCAATGTGTGGAGGAGTGGAGAAACTAAACTAAAAAGCACTAAACATACATTTCAGCTGTTTACTGATTTAGGTACATTCACCTCTGCTCAAAGACCTCTGCTCAGCACTGACTCTGTGACTCTGTGTACTTTTCAATCTAAACTGCACTGTAGCAAGCTAAAGCTTGTAATCACTCTAATATCATATTGATTTTCTTCAATAAAATAAACACACTATTCCCCCGTGGTGTAGGCACTTGAGTTTCCTAGCAACTAAAGATTAAAAAATAAATAAATCAAATAAATAAGGAAAATCTTATGCCCTTGATAACTGCGATTTAAAGGCAAACCGAAAATGATCCAGTCATTCCAGATTCTCTGTGTTGTTTCCAATCAAATTTGATCAACGTGACAGACAAATGGTACATTCATATATGACACTTCTGTTCATGTGTTTGATGGGTCTGAAAAATTACATAGTAGCATAGTGGCATAATGGCTTAAAAGCATGTCTTAAGCACAAGAAGATTTGCAACAGTCAGCAATCGACACCAAAGTCTTGTTGGTTTCTTAGACTGCTTACCAGCTTCTTAATCACATGACACTGCATCCTTAGTTTGAAAAACAGGTTATGACAGACAAAAGAGAGAGAAAAGAAAAACTTACTCTGAGAGGCCAAATTCTCTGGATTTATAACGCTGATTGAAGAACTCTTCCTCCTCCTCCTCTTCTTCCTAACACACACAAATACTCTTCAGTATACCTACCTAACAGAGTACACTATGCACTTACTGTTAATTAAGGACATGAATACTAATTGTACATAAAAAGGTTAATGCACTTGATGAATAATTAAAGGTATGCTAATGAGACGCATACATAACATGTTATTTTTGAGGTTATAACTGGTGCATCAATATTATTGCAAAATATTAAGTTTGCATGTTTATTATGTTCTTACCTTAGTTAGTTCCTGTGCATTGGCTAGATTATCCACAGCGATAGCCAAGAATACATTGAGCAATGTGTCTGTTCACAGCACCGTCAAGAATTTGGGCAGATTTGAACGGAATGAGCATTACAGGCTTTCCTTGCTTGTAAAGCTGTTTTCATGTGCAACAACAGAATTAAATCAGCATAGACGTATACATTTGTTGTTGTTTTTTTTTTTTTTGCACGTAGTTAAAGCTTAAAAGGATACAGTTCCCAAACAAGGTTAATACAATAAAGTAGATGGAGGACCACATGCCGTACTGCACCCCTCCTTGTGAACGAATCCCATTATACATCACCTCATTCCAGTCCTCTCCAGTAAGAATCTATATTGGATTTATCAGTAATAAAAAAGAAAAAGCAGTTTAAATAATATAAAAGTTAAGGCTTGCAATGCCACAATGCAAAAATGCTTTTCTCCCCTAGTAAAAAGTAATATATTTAAAATAGATTTATTTCATACCAAGTATAGTTCAAATCTATGAGCATATTTACTGACAGATAACATCAGACCTACCTTTTATATAAACGTTAATAAAACATTATTCGAAATATTACTTGTGCACAATGTATATTTCTTATTAATAAGCCTAAATGAGTGTTTATGTCACATTTCACTAGTTCCCACTACCTCGGCGATAAAATAGCTTGTTTGGCGAACTGTCCGGGGGACAGGCAGGGAGCCCG
>JAUCMT010000047.1:3710960-3721532 GCA_032357475.1 Enteromius thamalakanensis
TAGAAGATTGGTGGCAGCTGCGATCGTTCGTGCGTGCTTCCTCCTGAAATACGATTAATTGCTTAATCATCATTTAATGAGGATTGTGTAATATTGCTCTTTATAAAATAGACTTAATTTTGGCTTGTTTTTCTGAAAGCTAGTCTAGAAAATTCTTCTTGGTTTAAGAATTAATAGATATATTGGCTAAAAAAAAAAATCCAAGCTGGAAAAGCATTTTTGTACTTGTTTACGCATAGTCTTACCTGAAAGACGGTCATGATGGCAGCTGGAAACGTGTCAAAATTAGTAGGAGTGTAATCTTCAAAGATGAACCTGTGCAAGAGAAAGACGTGATTCAGTGGCTTTAGTTAGAATGGCATGTTTGCCTGTTATTTTATTCCTGTGAGCATCCATATTAATGCAGATCCCATGAGTAACTGTTTGTTACAGCTTGAAGCACATCGGTGTGTGTTAGAGATATGCAGTTTCACTAGTCAACTATAGAGTGGGTCAGAATCTACCTTATATAGTAAATCTCTCACAATATGTCATGCAGCATCAGTGTCTGTTTCTGGCAGGTCCAATGGTGCACTGATGAGTGGAGAGAATGTCCACATAACCGAGAGGATGTGGGTGGGAAACAAAAGTGTGCGCTTCTCCAGTGACAGAAGCATGCCGCTTGCATTGTCATGTAATGTCTCGTATTTCTGCATGTATGCAGTGTGCCTCGCTCCGTGAAAGAAAACTGGGTTTACTCTATTTTTGCCATTCTATAATTGTACATATACATCCGTCTCAGCAGGTGATCTCGAAGTGCAGTACAAGGAATAATGATAGGGCCCTGTGATTTATGTCATGCAGATAATGTAAACAGATTCACAGAATCCAGTCTTTAAAATAATAATTAATGTGGAGTGTCAAATTATATGGACAAGTGTCTGTTGAGTATTAACATATTTAACCACACTTAAAGAAAAATATGAATTGTGCATGTCTTCACAACAACCTGTCAAAATAAAAGTTTGGTTTAAATTAACGAAACTGTGACAGAAATATATTAATTATGTACAACAGAATGTAATTTACAGTAGTAGAAGTAGTAATAATAACAATACAATTATTTTTAATTGTGAAAAAAATATCAATTTTTAATTTAATAATAAACACGTTAAACCAAACTGTTGTGCAGCACTTAGTTTGGCAAAAAAATAAATAAATAAATAAAAATTTCATTTGACTGTGTTTAAAAGATTAAACCGTAAAATGTTTTATGGCTTCATAATCATATAGTTTGTGTACCATTGTTTTTGATAATAAATGAAGACATAAATTCCTGAAAAATTACAACTGACAAGCCAGATATTATCAAACAAATAAATCAACAAGCATTTAATAGATTTCTATTACTAAAAAAAAAAACAGGGTAGGCTGTTCTGAAGGCTTCGTTTTAATTAAATGTTTTCATTCAAAGTATTCTGAACTGTAGAGCTAAAAAAATTGTTCTAAGACAGTTGTAATATTTTTATGTTAGACTGCAAGACTGACTCTCTCAGGTTCTCACCTTCCACCAAACAGCTGCATGCCGAGCAAAGCGAAGACTACGATAAACAGGAAGAGGAGGAAGAGCAGACTGATTATGGACTTCATGGAGCTCATGAGAGAAACCACCAGGTTTCGTAAGGATGACCAGTACCTGACCAAACAAACAATATATCACACGTTACTTTACTTCGTCATTATTTGACCAAACAGACCAATACCGTTCAAGTGCCTCCTTACTGTTTAAACACAATTCCATGTAAAATTAATTTTGTGAATAATGAATCGTAATGTGAATAGTATTTTTTCAGACTGACAAATAAATATGCATATTTAAAACAGTTCATTAAATACATATTTTGAAACTTATTGTGCATTTATTACACATTTTTTCATTATGCTTTTGCTATTCAAATTTTGCTTGATGCTATTCATTAAACAATGCCTTTGGACAGTTCAATGATACTTTTGAATGTTGCAGACACTGTTTTATATGCCTGCTGATGCTATTGTAATGTGAATCTTTGTATTTGTTGGTGACTAACATGCAAAAACATCCTTCAAAGAATACTATAATACTTGGAAGAATGTTATAAACTCACTTTGTTATCTTAAAGATGCGTAGCAGACGTAAAGCTCTGAGGACACTGATGCCGAAAGACTCTCCAGGCCTGAAGAATCCCCAAACCACTTCAAATATACTACCCACAATCACCTGCAAAAAACACATCGTCATGCTTTCATGATCATCCCGCTTACTTTGCAGGATTATTGATAAATTATTTTGTTGTTGTTGATTGGAAAATGCTCTGGTTTAGCCCTTGTGTTGTTAGGAACTTTTTTGTCTCTTTCAATTACTTCTTGTTTCTTCTTGCAACTATTTTGCCCATATTAATGCAAACAACATATACTTTATTTTGCCAAATATGTGCATTTGTCTTTGAATTTTAAATCTGTTATTTACTTTTATCTATTTTACACTATGTACCAAAAAATGTACACATGAACGTAAGAACAAAAATGTCCCATTTAAGTTATTCTAACTTATTCCATTTAAGTTAGTTTCTAATGGACTTGTGTCAAGAGTGTGAAAAACAAACAAATAAACAAACATTAAATACAGTGGCATTATGTAAACAAACTGGCATTTAAAAAGATAAAAACATGAAAACTGAATTTTTGGTAGTTATGATAAGTGCTGATCAAAAAGTTTTCAGTTTTCTGACCTCCATGTTTTAACTTAAACATCTATAGTAACACTTGAACATGAGCTGTTAAAGATTCACTTACCCCACAATCAAAGCAGTTAAAGGATGAATGGAAGTAGAGACGGAAACCAAGGCCATACATTTTTAGAAACATCTCCGCAAGAAAAAGTCCTAGAAACACGAACTCTGCGTAGTCTGAAAAACGTAAAAAAACATTTAATAGTTAAAACACCTCTGAAGCAGTAAACACTTACAGAAGGCTGGGTTTTTGTGGTATTAATACAGGCAGCGAGCACCAAAACTAAATTGCTCCTATTAAAATCAATGACAGTTCTGTGTGGGTTGCCAGATCCACAAATATTTATCCAAATAGATATTTGTTTTTAATTAATTATTTAGCATTTTAAAATAAAGTTCCTGGCCTTAGGTATTCATAAAAATTGCATGTAGTGTCAACTCAGAGAAAGGTCTCTGCTTGTCTTTTAAAATAAAAACGCAGGAACACTGACAGCTTAAGTAAGCCTTCATGGCAACAGCACCTGCCTTGAGCTACAGAGTGCTGGATGCCCTGTTGTGCCGTATGGACTAATTTCAGCAACTCTTAGACCTGCAGGGACCATTAAGTGAATGTCCGTCATCAATACACAGAACGTTCCTGACATGTGGAGCAGCAGAGCGGGGCATTTTTCTGTCTGACAGCCCTATGTTTGTGCAGTCATTTTATTAGCAGCAGTTTCACTGGAGAACATAATGTTGCCCTGAAGTCATTCTGTTAGTTGCAGCATGTCTCCTAATAAAACGAGCTGCAATTGCACCACAGATTAGTTTAACCAAAGTCACTGCAAGCCTGCAACCTTCAGACAACTAGATGTTAATTGTAATAACTATTATCACTGTCATTTGCTTTATGTTGATAAAATGCCTTTTGACAAGTGAAGCACATGAAATCTTAGAGTGTGACTTTATGTGCAATGCAGTGAAGTGAGACCTGGAATTCACGCTCCTTTATTTTAACTGGCCAACAGGTTTGCCAGGTCTGCGTAGCAAAAGCGAGCACAATCACTCATTTTCCAGGGTAAACTGGAAATCAAAAACATTTCAAAATCTTGTCCCTTGGGTCTTCCTTGGTTGAAGTGGTTCAACTCTCCAACCCTAATTAAACCCCAACTAATCAAGGGCTAGTCAGATATACTGTATATAGGCAAGTAAAAATCTGTCAAATGTGCATGACGTTGGTCCTTCAGAAGCATTATTGGACACCCCTATCCTAAAGGCAAACACTATTGCTAAACAGCGCTTATTCTTTTCGTTCTGGGTAACAGATGGCACTCTAGTTATATATGCCATGGGCTGTTTGACATGCATTAGACAAACCCTGAAGCCGTCTACTGATTATTTCCTCCACAAGACCTATTTCCAAACAATGATTATGATTAGCAAACTGAACGGTACCAGTCTAACGCATCTGGTAGAATGCAACCCTCAGGGCCAGATTTACTAACAGCTTGTGCCAGCGCAAACCCGCTTTTGATGTTAAAAAACCCAACAGTTAGGATTTACTAAAGACACACAGCGAAACAACAGTTATTTTTTGCGGCTGGCCTTATTGCAAAGGCATTTGTAGGAGTTTCCCTTTCATATGCAAAATTTAGGGAAGGAGAGCATTTAAATGAATCATGCAATGTTACTAAGGTTTTGAGGCAGTCAATTTATTTTGGTATTTGCACCATTGTTTATCACACCACCAAAAACCGTCTTAACCCATGCTCCTGGAAGATTGCATTGGTCATTATGGAAATGTGCTGGTTGCCTCTGTGTTATTTTTTATCTACAAATTGTCAGTAATTTACACTTTTCACTTTTAAGGGGTCGTGCTCTTGTGCTGATGTGAACCTGTTTAGTAAATCTGGCCCGAGATGCTAAAAGGAATGGTTGGGGATATTTTCTAAAGGTCAGCTTTGGTTCCTTATAGTTATTCCAGTTTCACTCACAGTCCAAAGGCATGTGGTACTGATTACTCAGAGATGTTAAAACTGCCTGTAGGTGTGAGTGAAACTGTAAATGTGTGAGTATGGATTAGTTCTAAGGTGTTTCCCGTGTTGAGATGAATGAATGAATGATTTAGATCAGCTCCAGCTCTCCCTGTATACACATCAAATATACTGTATACAAGCATAACTGTTTTCAAAAGGAAACGTGTCTCCCATTAATCAGTGGTGAATCTGCTGCGCATTTTGATAGATGTTATGACTGATATGACACTGCCACAACTCTGTTGACTGAGGATGGAGAAAAGCTCTTAACATTGTTCTCATGTGTTGATGTAGACTTGGTCATAGATGCCAGAAGTAGGAATAAAGACATGCAATGGAGGGTGAGAGCCAAGTCCAAATCATTAGCACTTATTCTACAAGATTTATCTGCTGCTTATGGCCCCGGAATCATCAGATCCTCCTGTCAAATCAAGAGGTCACTGGTGTTCCTCAGGGATCCGTTCTTGGACCCCTCCTCTTCTGTATATACATTGCATCACTGGAACCAATAATACAGGCAACATGGTTTTTTTATCGTTGCTTTGTGTTTAATGGTAAAAGCCCAGAAAAAGAAAAAAACGTTCTTTAGGCTTGCTGTCTTCTCCTGATGGTTGTAAAGATGATCAGGTGTGGATGCTGTCCTTCATGTGTAGTTTCTTTGAGCGCAGACTGAATATCTTAGACTGTGACCTCAGCTGTAATGTCTTTCGGTTCACAGCTGTCAAACTGTAGAACAGGTTCTTCCCATGACACATCTGTAGAGGTTTGTGAGGATGAGTGTGCTCATGTCAGCTTCTCTTGAGGAAGTGCAGTCAGTGTTGGTCCTTTTTTACCAAAATGAAGTTGTTCTGGATGAGGTATTTTCTGTTACAGGGATACACCACCCAAAAATGGAAATTCTCAGATATGCTGTACATGATTTTCCTTCTTCAGGTGAAAAATAATCATAAGTGTATGGGATCCTCGATGTTCACAGAAACAGCTCAAAGTGAACATGATGGTAATTCATAAATCCTTAATTAATGAATCAATTGACGTGAAGTATCAACTCAACCCATGTGTGACAGTTGGCCGGGGTTGTATGGATTACTGTCTTGCTCACTTTGTGTGACATTTCAAACGCCAACTTTGGAGGCAAGTAATGATTAGAGAATTAGTATTTTTCGGTGTATAAATTAATTTGACCTCAACACCACTTTGAAAAAAACAATAATCTCTTTGGTTCCAAAGAAATTTAGATCCAGATTGTTGTCCTTGCTCCACAGCTAAAGGTCTTTCACCTCATGTCTGCACATTGTCTTAAAGCTGTGTAAAATTACTTTGTTGACTGAGATGTCATTATCCAAGATATCCTTGACTCTCCCTTGAATTTTATTATTTTGTTTTATCTCCAGATCTGGGCAGTTCTCTATTGTTTTCAGGTGAGTAATATGGTTACAGTGGGCCAATAACATCATCTGCACAACTGTTAATTGTGGATATGAAGAAGAGTTCAGAGTGAGGATGGAGAAATGCTCTTAACATTGTTCTCATATGTTGATGTGGACTTGGTCATAAATGCCAGAAGTAGGAATAAAGACACACAATGGAGGGTGAAAGTCGAATCATTAGTGCTCATTCTAGAGGATTTATCTGCTGCTCATGGCACCGGAATCATCAGATTCTTTGGTCAAATCAGCCGGTCACTGGTGTTCCTCAGGGATCTGTTCTTGGACCCCTCCTCTTCTCTATCTACACTGCATCACTGGAACCCATTATACAGGCAACATGGTTTTTCCGATCGTTGCTATACTGATGACACACAGCTCTATTCATAATCATAGTCATAATGGGGAAATAATTTGCATGTTTGCATAGCTCAGGAGTGGCCCCTGTGCCCATGCATTTGAATGCATTATTGTTATTAACATCTTCCTACATTAACCTGATGCAAATCTGAAAACAAATACAACTTCTGATCAACAAAACCCCAAAACCTCATCTACAACTGAAAGTATTATGAATGATAAAATTAACAAAACTGCTTGTTAAAACTTCATGCCAAAACATTTATACCATTCATAAATTATTATAATGATTATTACTATTAGTAGAGTAGAGGTATTAAGGTGATTGAGATACTTACACTGAATAATAGTGAGCCATTCCGGTTGGTTGTGATGAACGATGGAAACACTGATGGTGTTGAGGGCCACCAGACTGAGGACTATCCAATAGAAGCTGTCGGTTTTAACCATGCGTCGAATAGATATCCGCAACATGCGTTCCTTGCGCCGCAAGTAAGCAGCAGGCCCTCGTCTCGCTGTCCGTATACCAACCCTCGGGCGAGGGCCACCTGACACCCCCCAAAAAATATTAGAGATATCCATGGTCTCACAGAATGTCATTAGAAAATATTCTTTGTTTGTCAGCGGTGTTACTTCAAAAGCTGGAGATGAATTCATGGAATGTGTGTTGACAGTGGTTGTTTCCTTCCTTTCAGACAAATTGTTAAGATGACACATTTTGAATTGTATCTCAAACATGAAAAAGATCACACAGTGTGAAATATGTCACGGCTTAATGTGGATGAAAACAAAGAGGTAGCATTTATGTTTTATTCACCAACTGCAGAGACTTCTGAATATTTCTCCTCCCCTGGTCCTCGACGCCTTGCATTTTTCTTGCTGGTGGCCCGTTTCAAAACTAAAAATGTAAAGGGTTTAAATGGCACTTACTTTTTCTTATTATAAAGGTTTAATAGTTAGAAGAATATACAAATATACTGTTACTGCCTGGATGTATTTGTTGTAGCTCCTGTTACCCAGCTAACAAGGAGCATTCTCATACCTTTCACTAACGTTTTTAAAAGCTATATAGCAAAACGTTCCTAAAGCAATGTTTATAGAACGTTCTTAAAACTTCATTGATATTCTTATAGTGCATAGAAAAGATTTTCTGCGATCAACATTTAGTGTCCGTGTGATGTTATTTATACCCAATGAACATTTTTGTAACCATTAAATAATGCTACAATCATGACAAGAAGACTTGTTTAAACTGTGCTATATTTTTACTATTTATCGTAGTAGAATGTTGCAAGAAACCTTAAAATAATTTTATTATTAAAAGAAAATTGGACATTTGAACATTTTAGAAACATTTGCACAACATTTTTAAAACCTAAATTTATTATGTGGGTATAGTCTCACATTTTTTAACTTAACAGATTTTTTAAATTATTTTCAGCAAATATAGGCAATCTATGTTTATAGGCTCAGCCTAAAAGAATATTATTTTGTGCTCTTTTTAACCTTTTCCCAGGTTATAAATGATTATTAAATGCAAATATAATCAACAACAGCAGTTCTTAAATCAGATTTTCCAAAATACATTTTAAATTTCACGTAAAAGTCATTTTAGTAACATTTATTCGCATCAAAATGAAATTCATACCATCTAACGCTGATCTCCCAGAATTCTTGTTTTCTTCTGCAAGCATTACTTCCTCTTTGAGAGAGAGAGAGAGAGAGAGAGAGAGAGATTATATAATATATTAACAACAAAGTAATATAATTAACTCAGCATTAATTAAATCAATTATTGGTTTATTCACTTTAGTTTGTGAAAAAATTACAATTTTAAAAGTGATCTGCTGTACTGTAGAAGCATCAACTATTCTGAGCACAGACAGGCACATATACAAACACTCCAGTCAGTGAGTCAGTGTCACCTTTCCGTTGACCCTTCACTGCGTGGGAGAATGAGCAGCTTCACACACTCATGTTCACCTGAATGTTGTGTTCAGGTGGTGGGTGGCAGGGTGAAATGTGAAAAGAGTAGTGTAGGTGTAGTACACAATCAGAGCACAGTCTGTCACTGAACCCGGGTAAAGACAGTGAAACTTCGCTAGCCTGGCTGAAATTACTGAGCCAAAAAACGATTTAAAAAAGCTAAAGATCCCAAACAATATTGCATTTTAAAACAAGCATCTAATACCACAGCAGTGGACTGTAGATACTTTGGCATTGCAGCAGTGTAAGTTTGAGCATTCAGCAAAATCAAGCGGATCTTGAGTGTTTCTGCTAGCTCCTGTCACATGTAAAGGGTTACGTCAGCAGATATTACCACATTAAATGGACTAAAAAATTTAGATCTCTTCTGTCCTCTTCTCTCAAGAGCACTTTGACCACCAAAAACTGGTCATCAGTTTATTACTGACCAGTGAAACCCTTCTGTTTATTTCAATGAAACAAATTATTTAAAGGAACAGTACACCGCAAACTGAAAATGTTCTCCAAATGCTCTAACCCTCAGTAAATTCAAAATGTAGGTAAGTTTTTAATCTGAATTGGAGAAATGTAGCATTGCATCAATGTCTCCGCAATAAATGCAGTGAATGGGTGCCGTCAGAATGAGAGTCCAAACAGCTGATAATTACATCACCAGTAATCCACACCACTCCAGACCATCGGTTAATGTCTAGAGAAGCCAAAAGCTGAGTGTTTGTAAAAAACGTAAACATATGAGTCCATGATCCCTTATAACACATCCTCTAGGGAAAAAGTTAATCGTCTGTTGTCTCTCACATCTCAAATCAACCCACATATTTGTTTAGAGCTGTTTTGTCTTATAAACAGTGCTTAATCTAATCTAGAACATAACACTTTTTGAATTGGAAGAAGCGCTATTATGGATTATGGACTTGTAATTAAGTTAAAAATTTGACTTAAAATTCTTAACAGATTTTTTTTTTCTTTTGTCTTCTCCAGATGTCAACTGATGGGAGTATGGTGATGTTTGGACTCTCATTCTGATGGCACCCATTCACAGCAGAGTGATGGAATCCTATTCCTTTTAAAAAAATCATTAGATACTAGGAACTACAGGCTTGTTTATCACCATCTGACACAACAACAATGTGATAAACACACACACTGCAGGCTAAAAACAAGACTAATAAATGTGGACCAATAATATTTTAGATTAAACTGCTCCTATGATGGATTTTTGAAAACTACATTACATGCAGTGTGTAATACAGCTCTAAATTAAAGAAATAATCCTGAAAAGGTTTAAATCTGAAAGTGCACTGTGTATAAAGTTATTGTCTCTCAAAAGAAGAGAGTTGACTCTGAGTCAATGAAACACCAGTACCTGCTCGGTCTATCCAGGCCCTGTAACCATTGAGTTCACGCTCCACCTGTTGCTGGCGTCTGAGCTTCATGAAGGCACGTCTGTTCTCCACCCTCTCTCTCTCTTTAGCAAACTCCCTACAGAAAGATGTAGGAAATGACACACATTCACATAATAATGCAATAAACGATTAATAGAACGGACATCATTTAAGTGCTTTTCAGGTTTTGACCTTTTACAGCCTGTAAGGCGTGATCAAGCGAGAAACGCTGCGGAGGCAAGAGCCGCTACAGTAATCAATCCCCAGTGAAGCAGTCATCCAGAGAGTGAGCTTTCAGACCACCCACCACGAGCCCGTAATTCTCTCATTCAGCCAATTCTTCAAAATAAGCATGCGTTTTTACAAATCAAACCTTTAAATTATTGGATGAACGTAAGATTAAAAATCAGTTGAAAAATCTGTACATGCTTTTCCTTGCAATAACAATGAATAGAGCCTGGAAACTTCAAGATATGAAAAGCACCAAACATATATATTTAAAGTATCATGCGGATTTAAGAAAGGAACATTTAAGACTTTTTAAAGATCAATTAAAGAAAATGTAAGAACATTTTTGATTACACTTTAGAATAGGGGTCCAAAATAATGCATTAGTTAAGCATTAATTAATGGTTAATTTGTTCACAATTAAGCA
>JAUCMT010000047.1:3721632-3733004 GCA_032357475.1 Enteromius thamalakanensis
TTAGTTAAGCATTAATTAATGGTTAATTAAGCATTAGTTGAGCAAAAACACACTACTAATTAATGATTAAAATGTTAGGTTAATCATTAATTAGTGGTGTGTTTTTGCTCTACTAATGCTTAATTATGAACAAATTAACCATTAATTAATGCTTAACTAATGCATTATTTTGGACCCCTATTCTAAAGTGTTACCACATTTTTATGGTTTAAATTTTAGTTAACTATAATAGCACTACTTTTAACAGTCCTACTTTGTTATTGACTTTACAAAAATTAAATAAATAAATAGCTTAACCAGAATGCAGTATGTTTCTTAACAATAGAATATTATAGAACAATACAATTCTAAACAAATATCTGCCAATGTGCTCAGAAAAATCAACTTCATTCAAAGTGGAAAGTTTCAATTAAAGTTCTGGAAAGTTTTCATAAACTCACTTTATTTTGTTCACTTTCAATAGATTTATAGATATTAGTTTGAGGAAGATACTCCTTTCTACAGTGCATTGAACTTATTAAAGTTCCTCCTTTGCTTTTAATGCCAGAAATCTGACCTGACGAGCATGAATAATGAAAGTTTCAAATTCTATAAAATATCTGTGAAATTCTTACCCAGAAAGGACACCCAAAACGAGGTTGAGCACAAAAAATGAGCCGATAATAATGAGAGGAATGAAATATATCCAATTCCATGTGGGCCCCAAAGCATCATTAGTCTGTGAAGAAACAACAGCAATCAATCCATAAAGTACAGCTTTAGTAGAAAACAATCATTTTGCTGTGTTAAATACAGTTTATATAGTTTATTATGTTCATTAGTGTATAGTGTAGTACAGTTTTTTTTAATTACAGTAATTATAGCTTCTTAGTTATAGTGTTCTGCTGATATTTTAAAGTATGTTGGAACCTAAGGAATGAATGCTAACATAGTGGCGCTGCACACTAGTGTGATTAAAGTGCATGCACAGAGATGGGAGAGATTTGCATCACCTCGTCTAAGTTGAGGGAAGAACATAGTGGAATATGGAAAAACAAGTGATCCTGCTGAACTCACATTGTACAGGACAGCGGTCCATCCCTCCATAGTGATGCACTGAAACACTGTTAGCACTGCAAAGAGGATGTTGTCAAACTGAGTGATGCCGTCATTGGGCCCAATCCAGCTGCCACTGCAGGTGTACTTCTCAGGACACTTTCTCACTCCACACGCAAAGTCCACCTCAGAAGAGTCCACCGTCTCATTTTCTGAAAGAACAGCAATACTGCACAATGTATTCAGTGACTATACCAATATAACAAATATTGATAGGATTGTAAAAATGCCATGATTTTGATAAACAGCATATTTGTTTTTCTAGAAAATGTGAATAGTGTATTGGCGATGCTTGCTTTGTTTGTCTTACAGTTAAGTTTGAAATCATTAGTTAGTTGCAACCTAGGCTCATTGGATATACTACATTTCTGTGAAACTCAAACCTTACTTACAAATGAACACTAGAGGCAGTAAAACTCAAGTAA
This sequence comes from Enteromius thamalakanensis, assembly GCA_032357475.1. Lineage (NCBI taxonomy): Eukaryota > Metazoa > Chordata > Actinopteri > Cypriniformes > Cyprinidae > Enteromius > Enteromius thamalakanensis. Next base: position 3,723,153 of record JAUCMT010000047.1, read on the forward strand.
TGTGATCCGCATGTCCACAATTTCAAATAATAACTGCGTACATATCATTTCTGGTGAATGTTTAGTTCCAACACAATACAGCATTAACTTTTAGCATTACTCGTCGGATGTTTGAATGATGAACCACCGCCATACATGCCTGAAGCAATGTAATTCAAACTAAGCCAAACATGCCTATCAAAGCTCATGTACTAAACCCAAATTTTACCACCACTTACTGGACATTTCACTTCAAAACAGCCACGAAATGTGCATTAAGGTATGCAACAAGAGTGCTGCAGAAATGTATTAAGAGGCAGGTATTTGGGTTAGTGATCCTCCTCGCCTGAAGGGGCAGTGTCTGCTATGACAGACTTCATCTAGCTTCTTAATTGTAAGACTGCATTTGAGTTAAGCTGTGTCATTAATTGTACATTCCTTCTAGGGTCTTAACCAGAATTAAACGCTAGAATATCCGCTAACAGGGAGCATTCGTAGAACCTTAATGAAGTACATTCTTCCAAAAACGTTAATAGAACATGCATAGAAAATAAATAAAATGTTTGTGGAAAAATAAAATGATTGAACATAACATGTAAAAAATAAAATTAGGGTATTGATATGCAAAAAATGGATTTTGGAGTACATGTATAACATGAACGTTTTTGACGCAATTTTCACGTACATATGATGCAGCAATGCTCCCTTAATATTTGTGTAACCAAGAAAAAAAACAAAGAGAGAATTACAGTACAATGCTGTACAGTGAATAACAAGCGTTTGTGGTCTCACAGTGGTTTATGTGATTAAGTTACAAAAAAACAAAAGCAAACATACGCCTTTGTGTCTTGCATTTCAAAACGAAATTGGACAAGCTCAGTGCCATCTCATTTTCTGTAAATTCTTTTTCATAATTATGTGCTAAGGACTGTGGGTGATTGGAGGACACACTTGATGAATGATCAAAATATGCTGAATGAAGGGCGCAAAATAAAGGCTGCCTTCCAAGGATCCTTCAACCTGAGACAACCTTCGATGCAGCCTTCAGATTGAGAAACAGCCCAGATTTCACCTCAGTCACACTGTAAACGATGTGCATGCTGCCATCTTTCTCCACTGAGGGCAATTATAATAATATCACATGGCATTTTGGCTCACGTGATCAGCTTAAAAAACTTGGCTGCAGAACTGAGCACCCAGGATCAAAGATGGCAGATTCACATGGCATGGCAGCTCCAGTACAACGCAGCATTCCTCTTTCACTCCAGTTAAAGCTGAAAAGACTCTCTGTACCGAGTATATCTGGAGAGGGCAGGCAAGTGTGGTGTAATTTTCCACTGTAAAACTCCAGACCGATGATAGCGAACATCAGGATGGCGAAAAACAGCAGAAGGCCGATCTGCAGCAGCGGCACCATCGCTTTAATAATGGACTTCAGAACTATCTGTAAACCTGGAGGAATACATCTGGATTAGTGCAAGAACCTCTGGCTAATACAGTAGATATTAAAGACTGCATGTCATGTGTGAAGAGCACTCTTTAAAATAAAGTTAGCGATAGAAGAACCGTTTTTGGATCCACAAAGAAGCATTGATTCAAATGTTCTATAAAGAATCTTCTACTTCTTATCTTTTTATAATCCGAAGAACCTTCTTTTGCCACAAAGAAGCAGAAAGATTCTTCAGATGTTAAAGGTTCTGTATGGAACCATTCAGACAAAAAGGTTTATCGTAAAGCACCTTTATTTTTAAGAGTGTAATCTGGTGGATAAATAATGGGACGAGTTACTTACTAGGGATACCGGAGACTAGTTTGAGGGGTCTGAGCACACGCACAGCCCTCAGGGTCCTCAGATCCACGGGGATATTCATATGAGAACCGGCAGTGGCAAGAATCCTGCAGACAGAACAAAAATAATAACGCAAGGAAAGGGCTTCATTCATATAACAGCTAAAGGGACAGTTCACACAGAGATGGAAACTCTGTCATCATTTACTCATCCTCCAGTGATTTTCTGTAGAACACAAATTAAGTTATTTGAAAGAATGTTGGAAACCACTGCATATTTACAAAAAGCATTTATTTACAATATATTAAACACAATAAGACAACATATTACAAGCCGCTGTATAAACAGTACGCCAAATAAAACCTAAAACTTGTGGTACTGATATGCAAAAATAGATTTTGGAGTATATATATGTACTATACGCCATGATTTTGCAAAGTAAGACGTGATCCTGGATCAAAATTACTGTCCAAAAATATAAACTTATCCCAATCCCTACCCCTACCCAAAATGTATGACTAAAATCAGCGGGAAAGGATTTCCTGAAAAAGTATCCCTAAAATCTGATTGGTTGATTGGAATGTTGATCCAGGAACATCTTGTACTTGGTGAAATCCTGCTCACCTACTGTATATGATACGCACTTTTCACATGCATATGATACAAAATGTGTTGGTGTGCATATATTACGTAGTTTTCTACCCCATAACCCTAATCCTACCCATGGCATAGCATATTCACGCTAAAGTCCATTTTTGCATATCTAACCACAGGTTTTCATTTTAATTTGGCAAACTATTTATACTCACATTTATGAGATCAGAGAGTATATTATTATGTCTCCTCTAATGTTTTGATGCTCTCTACACAGTGAAAGCATAAATTCAGATATGAAAACAAAATGTGATATAATAAAAAATACTTTATAAATTAATATAAATACAGTAATTAACTAATGCTTTTCTGTCATTTCAAGTAAATGTGTTACAGGGATAAATTATATTAATAAAAACTGCAGTGACTACAAAGTGTTAAGATTAAACTATTATATTTATAGATTACAACATTTCTTTACATTAGGAAGGTCCAGGGTCCCATTTGAAAACAACAACACTGCAATATTCAATAATAATGATAATTAGTCAGTTTTGATATTTAAATGAGCTGATACTGTGGTAAGATGCCAGGGTTTGCACGTCAGTGGCTCATCCTGATATGCGCTGCATTTAAAAGGTCATCTGAACAAGCTCACAAAAGAAACGCGATGCGGGTACTTTTGTATCAGTGAGAGCCGTTACAGAGCGATACAGTGACAAACACATTAGACAACAGCATCTCTGAGCACCAAGACAATTGCTAATATTCACAAGGATCCCAAAGTCATGAACTCGGGGATAAATCTGAATAAGAGAATATTAATTACAGTATGGAAGAGGAAAAAGGGAAAAGCGAGCTTCAGAAAGAGAGCGAGCCGTGGAGCGAGTGAGTGGGTGAGTGGATGAAAGCATTGCTCGGGGGTGTAAATGGTGTGAAAATTCAAGGTTGTGAATCTTTCTGTAGCCTCCAGAGCTGCAGCACGTCCATACTATTGTACATCATGATTTGCATCAACAAATCCTTCATATCGGCTACAGGAACAGAGAGGAGCCTGCTTTATTGTGCCTTTTTATAAACATCCGCTTTTCTTTTGGGAGCTTTCAATCTGTGATTCAAAGGAACTTATGTAATGCTTCCTGATCAATCAATGGACAAAGTACAAAATGTACCGCGTTTAAACCACAGGCCAGTCTGTTTAATAATAACAGTGCTTCCTTCCGGGTGTTTAATATATATTTACTGTGGAGTCTTTAACACAAGGGCTTTTCTAACTGAACCTATTTTGTTTTGCACATGTCATAATAATCAATTACGCTTGTGCCCTTGTGACATCTCACACATTTCTATCAATCAGTGTAACATGACCAAACACTTAATTGTTTCACAATTTGATTTCTTTGTACCTGTCAGTGAAAAAGCTGAAATGCAAACATGAAATGAATATGGGCTCACCCACACACGAACACCTACACACAGCGCTGAACCGAGCTCTGAGAGCCGGTCGACGGGGAGGGGGATGGAGGAAGATGGAGGAATAACATTATCAACACTTAGTGGTGAATCATCAGCATATCTGCAGCAAATGCTTCATGTTTCACACACTATGAAAGAAAGGCTTCATGCCGAGTCGATGCTGCGTTCTCAACATCTGAGCACTCGTGAAACAGCGCTCCGATGTCCACTTCCTAAAGAAGTTCGGCTACATTGTAAAAAATTCACTCATATTATTAGGGGAAATCTGAATTACTATGAGGGCACAGAAGCTGCACCTGAATAGGTACAATATATCCAGTGATGGGGTCAATAACCAGTTACATGATCAGATTACTTTTACTAACACATTACTTTAGAGGGTCATTGTTTCTCATGTACTGACTGACTGCTCTGGGGTTGCCATGCTATGAGAAATCAGGTATTAATAAACAAGATCTTACTGTAGTTCTAGACTAAATATCAACATCCATTTACTCATCTCACCTGCACAAAACCACATACTCCCAGTTTCACAGACAAGGCTTAAACTACTCCCAGACTAAATGGCACGTTTGAGCTGTCTCAGATGAAAATATCTTGCTCTGACATATCTTAAAACACGTCAGTGTCATTGTTCTGTGTTAAGATGCACAACTGGAATATTTTCTTATAAGACAGTTAAGTTGCTTAACTATATTAATTTAACTAATGCCTAGTCCTGGCTTAAGCTAAGTCCTGTTTGTGAAACCAGGCCTAAAAAGACAAAATATTATATAGGCATAAGCTACTTAAAATAAAGTGTATCAAGATTGTAAGAGTAAGTAGCTGTGTAACATATGTGTAACAGTAGCTGTCTGTTACATCGACATAAACTGTAATTACAGGCTGTTAATTTAGTTACATGATACAGTTTTATTATTTCATGTAAGTACAATGGCAACTACTAAGTGCCTAATTAGGTAATAACTCTGTCTTATGACACCTTAAAATAAAGTGTTACCCCATAATTATAATTTTTTTCGTACAACCAATGCAATGTGCCTATTTGCATACAGAAGTTTTAGATGTGGTGTGCAAAACGATATTCCTAAAGGTTTGTTTTTCCTATCCACTATGAGCGTCAAATACAATGATCTTGGAATCTGTTTAAGTAACCTCCCCACAGCCATGAAAAACCAAACCACAAAGTCAGCAAACTAACAAGGTTTGGAACTGTGTGGACAGCTGCAAGGTTATGACACCCTACAACTCACTGTGACACACCACCTCTCCCCGGTCTGAAACAACATCCACATCTACTGACTAAAGTAAACATTGCTATTTGTTATATAACTACAGATCGTACACTACCATTTGAAATATTCTTTGTTTTTGTTATTTTTTTTATTTATTATAAAAATGTAGGCTGAGCAAAAATGCAAACAATCAACTTAAAGCAATGATTCACTGAAAAAAGACATTTTAACTTAAACCATTTCATCTGTATTTATCTGCTTTTGTCCATTCTGTGGGTCCCCACAGAAAACAACAAACGCTAGAGTTTATAACATGCTAATGTCTCTTTAGGAATAGACCTGAGTTGGGTCCTTATGTCAAGTCACTTTTATGTGTATAGCACTTTTAACAATACAGATTGTAGCAAAGCACTGAACATTATCAAATAGAACAACAGAGTGATGGTAATGCATAATGACCAGATTAAACTATTTATTTATCAAATGCAGAGACGGTCTCTTTAGTCAAGACGACGATAATCACTAGAAATCAGGTGTCCCCAACTAAGCAAGCCAGAGGCAACAGCGGCAAGGAACCAAAACCCCAGTGTGTTTTCAAACACTTTAATCTCAGATGCATCGTAGGACAGTTCCCTCTTGTTAGAGAATAAGAAGAGAGATGATACAGTCCTCAAACATGGTTTTCCAGCTAACTACCATGGATAGATGTTTTGCGTATTTACATATTTTGTCTGTAAATGCTAACATGGTGAACATCACCCTGATTTATGAATAAAATGTCATCCATAAAATATATCTTAGTTTGGGCTATATATATGATTGAAAACTTTAGAGTAAAGAAAGACATAATGTATCACTTATACAAAATGATGGGCTTACACTCTTAAAACAAATGGTGTCTGAAGGAAACCATTCAGCAAAGAATCAGTCTGTCAAAGGTTTTTTTTAAGAATAAAAAAAAAAAAAAAGAGTTTAATTTGAAGAAATGTCTTACACCCCAAAGAACCTTTTGTGAAACAGAAAGGTTGTTCAGATGTGAAAGGTTCTTCCGATGTGGCTTTATGGAACCATTAAGACAAAAATGTTCTTTTATAACATTGTAAAGCACCTTTATTAATAATAATAATAATAATAGCAGCATAACATCATCATCCAATGTGACTAAACTGGACCGTCCTGTGCTGTCAGCCTAGACACACTAATAAGTATCTCTATTAATCTTTCTATTAATTCATTATCAGTTTAGCTTCACCTTAGTGCTAAGGCATGTTAGATTTAGTGTATCTTCATCCACCAGCCCAGTGATGAATCAGATCCAAATCATGACAGGTTTTGGCTAACAGAGCAAAAGAGCTCTCTGCCTCGTTTCTCCAGTTTCCTCTGACTAAGGAGTGAGCAAAATGATAGACACCACCTATTAGAGAAGACAGTGCTGACACAACACAGAGACACGCGTTACACACAAATCACAAACACATTAAATACATCCTACCGGTTCCAGATGTTGGATGTGGATGACATCACCAATCACTCCACTGTCAATCAGAGTAAATGTTATTTTCTGCTTGAGAATTGGATAGTTGTTTATTATGACTGTTTATTAGGAAAGTGTCAGTACTTTAATTCTGTGGACAACAGGGTCGTATCATAATTTACAAATATCATTACATTTTTAGGGAATCACGTCACACAACCTAATTTAACCTTGCCTTGACTTTAAATAATAATAAAAAAACAATAATACAAGATTATTAGAAAACTGAATGACTTTTTTTTTCATGATAATAACAGTACAGTTATACCATTTTTGGCTCAATGCCATATGGTTTTATATCAACACTTTTACTGTAACAAAAACAACATGTCCTCCAACCAGTATGACCGTATGGGTCATTTGTACATAGCTGTGAAATAAGAACCATCAGATCGTACTTGCGCCCCTACAGGACATTTGCATATTAATGTTTGAACTTATTTTATTTTATTTAAAGCGATGCGTTATAAGACAAGATGGGATCATGTGATCATGGGTTCGAACTCAGAGAATGAATGCGCTAGTAAGACCCTATAAAACATGATTTTGCATTATTTTTGCAACAGGTAGGTTTAGGGGTGGGTTAGTGTGGTCATACAAATTACACTTAAATGACACTTTAAATGTGTTTTAATCATGGTGAGATCGGCGTGAAAAGTCCACACACTGCATTTAAACAAAACACGCATTTTGATTGGTAATGACAGTCATACGAAATTTCATAGCGACATTGTCATTATTCCCTTTAAATGTAAATATAGGTCACTTGCACAAATGACCTATAGGGTGATATTTTTGTTGGAGGACAGTCTCAACAAAAAGCTGCACAAACCATTGTAAGTGTTCTCATCAGATACTTTGTGACGTGTGAAGTTTCTCGGTCAGCAACATGTTGAAGTGATATTAAAACAGAAGTTATACCCCCATAAGGTCAGGAAAAATCACAGCATAGCCAGAATAGATTCTGTTACCCACACCAACCACAATTACATCCACAGGTGATGACATTATAGCAGATCCCTGCTGATTTAACAACACATACTGAGGTTGGACATAATACTGTTAAGTTATAGGCTAAGCTATTTGCTAATTAAGGTTTTGACCTTGACCAGCACTTGCCTTTAATACAGCTTACCTTCTTAGTGGAGATCCCTAAAACCTTTGCTAAAACAGATGCTGAAGTTCACTTTGGTCCTCCGTCGCATTTTAACATTGGTGTGATTCAAGATTTAGCAGTTGCAGGTCTTTACTGGATTTTGGCTTTGTGAAGGTGTTTTTGTGGAAACTGTAAATATTAATGTTTGCTGTCACTTTGCAGCATCAGTTTCTTTGTTGTTTGGACACAATCTTAGTGTTTGTTGGTCCCTTAGATTTACTATTCTCCTTCTTCGCTGATGAAATCTTGCCATGCTTTGTGCTCATAATCATACAGACTTCAAACCCTTTTGTGGTATTATATCAAGAAAGAGTTGAGAGTGTCATGTGTTTTCAAGTTATTATTTTAAGTGTGTGATTACATGTTTAAATAAGTGAGTAAATACATATACGAACATGTAAAATGAAAAACATAAGTCTGTTTTAAAAGACTTGAGCGCTCAGTCCGTTCACAATATTAGTTTTATGTTGGAGCGCAAGACTTAAATAAATATGTAATCATTTACTGATGTCACGTTGTTTCAAATCTGAATATATTTCTTTCACAGAAAAAATTATATGAAAAAAAAAACACCCTGGTCTAAAATGAAATATAACGATATAAAAGCATGATCAAAATCATGTGGAATATACTGTGTAGGAAGTTGCTGAAAAATGTATTATTAAATTAACAAATTAATGGTTTAACTCTGGTATTTTTTAAGGATATTTGCATTGAGTGGCAATTATTCATCCATTTTTCTCCGACTTCGATTTTGCAGTGCTTCATTTTGTGGACATGCATCCTTGCTGAATAAATGCATATTCATATATTTTTAATCTCAGTTTGTATAGTTCATTCTGTTTGTTCAAGGTCTACGATTTCAGAATTTTTACTAGCACTATGTGCCAATTTACATAAAGGATTTTGGAAAGAGGAATTTAATACATTAAAAAAATTACGCAAATTGTAATTAAATTACGGTATTTAACTGTAAATTTAACTAACCTAAAACTAATTTACCGTATTTTTCAAGGGTTGAATTTTGGCAACCACGGCTCTTTGTAAAGACATTTAAAAAGGTTTCTTTTTTTTAACATTCAAAAGTAAATGATAAAAGGTTTCATTGAATTTACAACATTTTTTAAGTGGTTGCAATCAATTTCTTTTAGCTTCATTTAAAAGAACAAATTCACTAACTATCAAACCACCTTGCAACCACTTACCTTAAAAATGCAGTATAAGTTTTTTCAGTCTTGTCAAACAAAATGCTCTGTTCCAGTAACAAAGTCAGCAAACTAACAAGCTGTAAGGTCATGACACCCTACAACTCACTGTGATAAGCCACCTCTCCCAAGTCTAGAACGCCATTTACATTAAGTGACTACTGTAAAAATTGCTATTATACAACTATAGGCTAGACTATTTTATCTCATGTAGCCTATTTCAGTCATCATTTGTCAAACTGCAATTTTGTGTAAAAACATGGTGCTAAATGGTTTAGCTCCTCACACATAATATAATTTTAAATAGCTGCGGATCTGTAACGTAGTGTCATGATCAGCTGGATGTGCTTATGCAAACATACAATTTTTGATGACTACTAATACATATATTACTGTATAACAAGAATACAATTACCACGCCTCTTGTTTGAGGTATTTAGCTGATATGTTAAATATAATGGTTTATTATGTTATTTCCTGGAAAGACCTTATATGGGCAATGATGTAACTCTTATTTTTTTTCCTTTTTTTTTGCTGCTGAGACAGAATAAAAATATTATAGCAACTATTTTGCTGCAATTTCTTCATGTATTTTGTACTTGTACTATAGCATTTAAAACAAACAAAAGGGTATAAAATATTACGATTTTATTTAGGTGATTAATAATTTCACATGATTAATTTAATACAACATAACATACATAATCTATGTACATTTAAAAATTAAGCATTAGATTTTTTATCAATAAATTCAAGTGTTTTTTACTACATTTAATTCAAGAAATATGATTCAACATTTACTAAAATAATGTTTTACAATTAATCTGAATACAGACATGATTATATATATATATATATATATATATATATATATATAAACCCAC
>JAUCMT010000047.1:3733104-3746793 GCA_032357475.1 Enteromius thamalakanensis
TTTTTGCCTTTTTGACTGTATGCTGCTTGCATATTTTTTATATTTGGTAGGCGAATTCTCTTTAATCTATTTTCTCCTGTTTATCTAGCATTGTGTTTATGTTATTTTGTCATCATAATTTAGTTTTATGGAGTTAAAAAATGTGTCTTATAAACCTTGATTTACATTCGATCACATTGTTTTTATAGTTTATATGTTTTTGGGTGGGTATTTGTGAGCTTTTGGGCTCGTCTATCCAATCTGGCAACACTGGCACACACACATCTGGACGTCCCCTGTTTGCTGGGAAGAGACGCATAAACTGCAGGCTCGAGAAAACGGATAAGCGCAGCTTTGGCCGCTGGTAGAGAAGCCGACTCAGAGCCGATGATTAATGAGAGTCGTCTCGGCCTATGCCTGGCCGTTGCTAATTAGATGTTTTAGGTAACGTGGCCGACGTTTCGATATTGGGCCAACGTCGGTCGAACGTATGTGTGCTGATAGGGTGGTGTCATCGGTAATAATTACATGGCAATAATGCTGAGGAAAAAATAAAAACACGTACAGTAACTACTATACTACGACTAATGCTGAGTTCTAACCCATGAACTCATACTTGATTGATGCACTCTTAGTTCCACGTTCTGATGTCACATAGCCCACAAAACATCAATGGCAGCCCCTAAGGATGCTGTGTTTAGGGAAGTGGTACGCTAAAATAAAAGGTATAACAACTTCTCTTGCCTTAGGCGCCATTTTTAATTCTCAGTTTCCCTCAAATAAGCAAGGAAAGTACCTTTTGGCGATAGAAATTATTGTAAATGAGCATACGCCCTGTACGGTCCACTACACTGGCTTGTTTATATCTAGCTACTACTCAGGCAGTTTGCCGTGACTACCCTGAAACGCTACAAAAAATCTGCTTGGAACACAGAGGGGAAACTGTAAACAAGGAGGCAGGGCAGGAAGAGCACATAGCCAACAAAAAAAAGAAACAAAGCCATGTGCTCAGACACAAGACCAATAAGGACACATTATACCACACTGCACAATTTTAGCCTGATTTTGCACTCACCGATAGTTTTTGATAAACTACAGACAAATGCCTGTAATTACAGGCAAATTGGTGCTTGTTCAAGCAAGTGACAATCATGCCGTGTAAATGATCAAAGCCGCGTTCTGACAGAATCACAGATGAGTTCCCAGAATATTTATTAAGCTAAATATTTGGACCTGTCTGTGATTTTTTTTATATTCTTTACAATATAATTTATTGCTGTGAAGCAATTTTCAGCAGCATTACTTTACAGAGTCTTCAGTGTGTCACATGAATTGTTCTAATACAGTATGTCGCTTTATAATCAATGTTGGAAACAGTTGTGCAGCTTTTTTGTTTGGGATCTGTGATACTTTTTTAGGAATATTTGGTAAAAAAAAGTGTTTATTCAAAATAGGAACACGTAAACTTAATTAGTTATAAAAACAAAAAATAATGTGATTAAATACTTTAACACACTAGCCCAATTAAAATTATAGATATTGGTGCAAACAATGTATGAGTTTTTGTCTATTATTTAGGATATGCAATATCACACAAGCAGTGAAAACAGTATAGCTGTAACGTGCTGGTCCATTCACAAGCTTTATTCAGGGTTAAACAGGCAGAGTCTAAAATACAGGCAAACAGAGCAATTGATTAAGCAGAATCAAGGTCGAGGAACACAAGCAGGTTTCAAAGTTTTCGTCGCAAAGATCTGGAGTGAGTGTCTAACTAATATGCAGGTGTTAATGAGAGTGTGGGTGTGGATAATGAGGTGCAAGGCATGTGATCAAGTGGTGGTGTGATGGTGCAAAGGCTGCTGGGTAGTGTAGTCTGGATAACAGTCTGAGAGTCAGTGATGTGTGTTGGTTGGAGTGCTGTCGGACTGAGGTCGAGGGAACTCCAGCTGAAAAAAATGACAATAACACAAGTGATGATTTTGTCCCAAATATCACAATGTTAAATTTTATTTTATACAAGAGTTCATTAAATAAGAAGTTGATATATTTTAAACACAATATTATCTGTTTTGCTCACCAACCCTCCGTACGAACCAGGCCAGTGGCTGTGGCTCTCTACCCAGAATCTTCGTCTGCGGCAACCCTGTAGGAAATTTAATCAGAGGTACGTGGGTTCTTTTCAGATTGCTAGAGAAATAACCCCTGTGTCATATCAGCTTGATATACCAGCTCAGTATCGTATCTCATTAACATTCCATGTGTCTCTGCTTAAGCCCGCTGATGCTCCGGGAGGAGAGCGGGACCAGGAGCTTCCCCCTCTGATCATCGGCGGCGAGGAGGCCTACCTGGTGCATCAGATCCTGGATTCCCGACGCCGAGGGCGATTGTTGCAGTATCTCATAGACTGGGAGGGTTATGGTCCCGAGGAGAGGTCCTGAATTAACGCCCAGGACATCTTGGACCCCACACTTACTGCCGCGTTCCATCAGGAACATCCGGACCGACCCGCTCAGAGATTTCAGGACCATTTCAATGCAAACAGCATTCTGCCTCTAGACATGGAACAACAGTGTGACAAGGTGCTCCATGAGAGCTGGTGAACTTGTTGTTATTAAGACTGATGAGAGAGTGTCAGAGGACCATTCCACAGGCTAATGTGTTACAGTGGTTGACTACGACTTACTGTTTGAACCAGTAAAGGAATAACTGGGTGACATGATTTGGAAATATACCACACTGAAGACTTGACTACTGTGTCACTGTTCAGACATCAGTTTTACAAACATGCGTCAACCTTTGAGTAAGACAAAAGGGCAGATTAAGCCATGTTGTGTACAGTGGCTTTGACACTGATTCAAGCTGAAATATTTTTCAGTTGCAAGCTGTCATGTTCACTTTCATTTAAGACTTTTTGAACAAACAAAGACATTTGAAGATATATGTGACCTGCGCATTACAAAGCTTTATTGTGTCAGATGCCAATGCTAGCAATATATTATTATGGTTTTGCATTTTACCAGTTTTGAACTACTTGATCTACTGAAAATGTGATTTACTGGTTTAATTTGCACAATTACTTTCATAATCTCTCTCTATCTCTCTCTATACAAGTTCTTATACAACTATATTTATGTCTTGTGGACATACACCATGGATACGATATTTCCTGATGCTCTAATGAAGTATTTGTTATTTATTAGAATGTTTTATGAAATGCATGATTCTGATTAATTAAGTCATTAGATTGACAACTTTTTACATTGTGATTAACTATTTTTTATTCTTACCTAAAGCATTACAGTTGCAATGCACTGAACAGATGTTTTCTCCTGTATTGTGACATATAGCGGCTTGCAAAAGTATTCGGTCCCCTTGAACTTTTTAAAATTTTGTCACATAACCACAAACATGAATCTATTTTATTGGAATTCCACATGAAAGACCAATACAAAGTGGTGTACACTTGACAAATGGAACAAAATTATACATGATTCCAAACATTTTTTACAAATAAATAACTGAAAATCGGGGTGTGCGTAATTATTCAGCCCCCTTTGGTCTGAAGGAGTATGGTACAACTGTAAACATACCAAGACAAGGCCGTCCACAGCTCAGGTGGGGGAATCTGTCCATAGGACAACTATTAGTCATGCACTGACAAAGTTGACCTTTATGGAAGAGTGGCAAGAAAAAAGCCATTGTTAAAAGAAAACTACAAGAAGTCCTGTTTGCAGTTTGCCACCAGTAATGTGGGGGACACAGCAAACAGGTGGAAGAAGGTGCTCTGGTCAGATGAGACGAAAATGAAACCGATAAAAGGGAAGCTGGTAAGAGTTAATGGGAAGATGGATCAAGTCAAGTCAAGTCAAGTTTTATTTATAGAGCACAAATTTAACACAACAGAAGTTGATCCAAAGTGCTTTACATAATATCTTAAATATTATGTAAATATCTTAATTTAACTAGTCCTGGCTCAAGCTAAGACCTGTTTGTGAAACCGGGCCATACAGTGTTAAAAGCAAACTCATACTTATTCATGATGGAATGTAAAAGGGCTTTTACATTTGAAAAAAAAAAGAACTTTTTTAAATAAAATAAACAAGCAAGCCTTGCACAGATTTGAAAAGTAATGTAACACATTGCTTTCAATAAAAAGTAACATAATTAGTTACTTTTGAGGGAGGAACGCAATATTGTAAAGCATTACTTTTAAACGTTACTTTCCCCAACACTGAAAATTACACATGCATAGGTAAAGGTGTTGTAAAAAAATTACTTTTGTTTATTGAATTATTTGTATAAAAGTAATGTGAAATTTATGAAAACAGCTCTTTTGCTCTTATGATATTGCATAATTATATCGTATTTTAAAAATACAGATCTCATACAAGTATGTAAACACAATATTTTGAATTTTGTGGGTATTTGTATTAATTTTGGTGACATATTTGACACAAATATTAATTTCTGACCGGCCATAACAGCCTAAATCAGTGGTTCTCAGCCAGAGGCCCAGGGCCCATTGGGCTTCAAGATAAATTCAAGATAACTTTACTCAATTCAGTATTTAGAATAAGATTAAACAAGAATTAAAATAAGCTAAAACATCTACAAATTTAAAGTATTTCTTAGTATTTGGTTATTTTTATAATAAATTTACATCTTTCTAGTCATGGTAAGCTCAAAAATATTTTGGGGGCCTTCAAATAATTGGGAAAATAAGGGGACCTTGAAATTATTTATTCAAATTATTATTGTTATTTAATTAATCATTAATTGCATTTGAAGCAGGACATTTTACATCTACTATATAGATGGCTATAAAGAAATAAGGCAAATTCGGTGATCTACACTTGTGGTCTTAAAACAAAAAGTCCTCTTAGTTTGTGACCAAGACAAGACTGATTACAAATGCAATAAAGACCGAGACATGACCAAGACGGTTCTTGAGTACTACAACACTACAGTACCGCACTACACAGCTATCGTTTCTTGATCACCATCTGTGGCTGAAACATACAATTGCATATTACTTACAGACTTGTTTAAATCAACTTTAGGTATCACACACTTGTCAATGGTAATAGAGCAAAATCGGGCATCATACAAAATTTATGGTAACAATTGGCAGCTGTGGTTTCCAGAATTCAGCTGTAAAAAATACGGTAAAATTTTGAGTACAATTTACAGTTAAATACCGTAATTTAATGAACTGATATAATGTTAATATACCAACCTATTAAGAAATCTGTTTTATAGCTTTGAAATACAGTGATGATGAGAAAGTCACATGATGAACCAAAGCCCATCACAAGCAGCTTTTAAATATATAGAAGGAGTTCAGAGTCATTCACACAAACACTAAACACCATCACGATGAGACTCATTACACTGAGATATGCAATAAACATTCATTTAACAACAATACATGTGACACACAATAATAAACATAACTGATAACTTTTACAGGAATTAACCATTTAACATTAAAAGCACAGTTTTTTACCATTAAAATAGCATCATTTTTTACAGTGTATAGCGAAGGACTAACAGACTTTCGAGTATCACAAGCTCTGAATATAACAATCTCATGCCGAAGCATGCAGGTTTGTTGCTTAGAGACGCATGATAAATGAAAACAATGTGTTTTAAGATCAGTTCAAAATATCAAACAAGTTTGATATCAGATTCTACATGACAACAGTTTGTGTGTGTATATATATTAATATCTATATAACATATATGAAAATACTAAATCACACTATTTATGCTAAAACAAACAAAAAAAATGCATAGAGTAATGCATAAATAACCTGAAGTGTGAAGTGGGACAAAAAAGAAAGAAAACGACAGGAGATTTCTGCTCTCTCAATTTTAAAGGTTGAAATCAACTTGACAGTAGAAAACATGCATTTCTTTAACTTATTGATAAAAATATATTGATATACCAAATGACATGTTCATCACAACTAGAGCTTCCACAAGCTGAAGTAAATACTAATATATAGGAGCAGACATTGCCATGTACACAAACACAAAACACCATCATGATATCAAGCACACGACAGTAAAATATTAAGTAACAACATAAAACTAAACATAACTGATAAGAAAAGAAAAGGAAGTCATTTCAATGGAAAGCCATCAAATGAGAGCTGCCACAGTGAAATCTGGGCATGTTAGATGTACATTATCTCTTCAACTTTAATAAACTGTACATTTAACAGTATTTTACTGTACCCATTAGATCTATTATTACAGTTTTTTTACTGTATGGTGTAAAGCAACGTGTCTCTGGGAAGCCTGCACTAATATAATTATTCCACTTAATAATAAGACTTCTACTTGTATAATGCGTTCTCATATCAATATATGTTATAGTTCATGGTTTGGGGGAACTTGTCTGTAGTTACTGTATATATCACTGTATATATTCCAACACTTGAAGGATTGTGAGGAGGAAACATGCAGCAGCGAGGTGCGTTAGCTGTCACTTCAACATTATCATACTCATATTTGTTTTATCATGTCAAAAGCAAAGTATCTCCATATGTTCCCAGCAGACCTGTGAAGGAAAAAATATCAAATTGGCCCTGTCCCAGCAGATTCGCTCGCAGCTAATCATTAATTTCAGATGAAATGAAAGCCACAAGCAATGGCCTACTGGCCTTGTTTCAGTTCCCAGATGAGTGGAATGACACATGTAGTTTTCTTTTAAGTCTGACTTACTTTCGCTGTTTTTAAAGAGGTCAGGTATGTTGGAGCCAAAAGTGTGTCAGATTTGAGCAGGGATAATTGCTTTCATTTCAGATTTCAGCAGCCACTCTAAGAGAGATTTTTAGGAGAAAAACTGGCATTTAAAGACAAAATGGATAATAATGTTGTGTGTAAACATAATTGTTATTACATTGTGATAAGAAGTGTCCAGAAGAAGATCAGATATAAACACGCTCGGCGTCATTCATGAAGTACAAGCAGAATACATTTCTGCTAAACCGCTCTGAAATTAACCGAAGAGTAAATTTATGAACATTTTACACAGAAATATGTCGCACTCATGTTTTATGAATGAAGCCCGATGGATGCACTTAAAAAATGTCTATGCAACCTTATAGAAATTACACCTTTCATTGATGTGATGTGTGTTAAAATCAATGTCAGACCGTTTCCCACCTTTTAACAACATCTATTAAAAATGTGAAAAAAAGACCTGGCATGATTTGCCGTAATTTCATCTATTAAATGGATAAAAGCTAGGTTTGCAAAATCATTTCTTGCTGCAGACACCCACATTACATTGACAACAGGGGGTCAGGGTTTGGCTGGCTAGCGCAGGCTGTAACTACACTGTTATGTGTGCAGAACACCATCTTTCTCCATTCACAGCCGTGCATTTCCATAAAATACCAAACTTTTTATTATATTTTAGTGGACGCTTCACCAGTTTTTCAGGCGAGCTCTTCACAGCGTGAAATAGGCTACCATTGTATCAAAAGGTGTTTCCTTCTGTACAAGGAGTTTTACGGCTCAAGTGATTTGCTTAAAAAAAATTCTGGAAATGAACATTTGCAAAGCAACACTTGAAACCATTCAGATGAACGACTCACTTCCACACACCTCTTTGACTGAGGCCATAAATCTGAAGCTGTATTCACAAAACATCATGTCTTGCCACCAAGAGTTCTTCTAAACAGCAGTACAAGCTACAGGTTTTCTCTTCAAACCTATTCACAAAGCGGCTGAGCGCAAGGAATGGGAGAAAAATAAAGCTAAGAGAAAGTTATTAAGCTATGCCCACATCATAGAAATATCGCAGAACAAGGGATCAGGTTGTCATATTCAAACAGAGGCTTGGATGCACATCATTGCTTATATCGCATGATTGCTCACAGAACCTGTGCAATGAGTTTAAATCAACACCTTTAACAATTGCTCTCAAACTCAGTTCCTGCTTGGAGCTAAACTCTGCTGAGCTGTGACCCTCCAGAAACTGAGTTTGAGACCACTGCCTTGAGCCACTGTTTTGCAGCTCATTTATTTTTTTATCCCCATGGTTTTTTCTCATGTTTTTTATGCATCTTTGTATATGTGTGTGTGTGTTAAGCTCAGTCAACTAATAATCACATAGAACAGGAACTTCCAAATAAGGGCATAACGGGAAACCTAAACTAAAAACAGACAGACTACTTAACAGTGTGTAAGCATGTTTCCACGTTAAATTAACAAATAAAGGTAATTGCAACTTTTTCTCTCATAATGCTGACTTGTCTTGCAATTCATATTTTTTTTCAGTATTGCATGATGTAAACTTACAAATCTAACAGTTGCAAGTTTATATCCAACAATTCCATTTTCTCACAACTCTTGATTTAACTTAAATTTACAAGTTATAAAGTCAAAACTGCAAGATGTAATCTTGCAATTGCAGTAAATAAAATAGGAATTGCAAGATATACATTCATTCTCACATTTGTAATAAACAAATTCTGGGGAGAAAAAAAGAGATCTCACAATTCTGACTTCAGAATTCAAAACTGTGACATACAGTCATGCGATTCAGAGAAAAATAGCAAGAAATGCAAGATAAAATGTAATATAATACAGCATTTAAATAGCCGCATTTTGGGATACAGAGCTGCCTGAAGGGTACATATGAATAGGCTCGCTCCTCGCCCACTGAAGGAAGAGGGAAGAGCGAGGAGCAGATAGCAACTACAGGCCACGGCATGTTTTAAAGAGAAGCACAAGCTTGTCGTCTCAAACTAAACTGCAAAAAGTGTTTTACAAGCCTCGATTTTTTGTCTCGTTTCTAATCAAAATGTCTACAATTTCTTAAATCAAGAAGGATTTTTTATACAAGTAAAAATTATTGTCCTGTTTTCAGAAAACAACACGTCAAAACAAGTGAAATAATCTGCCAATGGGTAAGCATCTTATTTCAAACAGAAAACAAGATTATTTCGCTAGTTTCAAGTAAAAACTCACTTAATTTAGTCTTCTCTAGAATAACTTTCTTGATTTAAGAATTGTTAGATATTTTGGCTGGAAACAAGACAACACATCTAGGCTAGAAAAGCATGTTTGGCAGTGAAGCATCAAAAATCAGCGAGGAGAAAGAAATATAAATGTCACTTACCCACTTAGCACAACAATGAAGTCCATTACATTCCAGCCGTTTCTGAGATAAGAACCTTTGTGAAAAACAAACCCGAGCGCCACCAGCTTGATACCAGCCTCAAAACAGAAGATCCCAATGAAATAAGGCTCGGTCTTCTCCTAACGGACCCAATGAGAACGACACAGATCAAGTCAAACAATCAATAGAAAATAAGAGAAATGCAGTTTCTAGTTTTGATTGGATAAGGATAAGGATATCAAACTTTAATAAGCACCACATTAGGTTTTTCAGACATGACACTAGGTTCATATTCTTCACTATAGTCAAGAAACAAGAACATTGTCTGCTTTCCAGTAAAAGACAGGTTGTTATATATTGAATGCATACTCCATAACAAATTGCATTCTTCATTATATATAATGAATATATATTTCTTAAACTAAGTACAAATAAATCCTTTATAATGTTACACATCAGATTTTCCCCTAACCGTTCGTGTAAAACATACCAGATTATGACATAGACATATTTAATAATGTATTTTATAAGTGAGATAGCGCTCTTGCGGAGAGGCGTGCACTTGTAATATTGCCATATTAAACAATTTTAGCTAACAATTGCTACTAGACCTCAAAATGTGTTTTAAATGTTAGAATCAGAAAGAGCTTAGATGTCAAGTGTGTTTACAAACAAAAACACCTTCATTTAAGCTAATAGAATAAAGTATACTGTTGATAAATGGACAATAAATGTAAAAAATAAAGATAAAATAGAATTACGGATGTTGCAAATGTTTACAAAATATAGAGAAAATAGAAAGAATGTATGAATGTGCTATTTTACAGAAGAAAACTTTGGAGAAGTTATGTACAGTGCTGAGATGTGATGTATTGTTCAACATGACCTGAGTGAAAAAGCTGTTTTGAGCCGTTCAGTAGTTTTTCTGTGTTGGAATGTAAGAACAGAACCAATGTTTTCGTATTGAAGACCAAAACAGATCTCAATAAGGTTAATTGTTGCGCATGCATGCTCTTGTTTTCTTACTTGTAAGATTGCAGAAGTTAAGCAACCAGAAACTGCATGCGCGATAGTTTCTCGAGAGAATGTTTTCTGTGGACACGTGAAAGTTTCTCGAGAGCACGTGATAGTTTGCAAAGGTCCCTTTAGGGCAGGGGTGGGAACCTTGGCCCTCGTCCTTGCAAGGTTTCCATGTTTCCCTGTGCAAACACACCCGATTCAAATGAACTAGTGATTGTGCAGAACTTCATTGGCTGTTGGATCCATTTGATTTGAGTCAGGTGTTGTGAAGCAGGGTTGTATGAAAAACTTACAGGACTGCGGCCCTCGAGGACCAGGGTTCCCCACCCCTGCTTTAGGGGCTCTGTACAGAGACAATGGCACCATAATCCAAGTGTGAAGAAAATCATTTTACGCTAAGCTTTTCCTCAAGAAAACACTCAAAATAAAGTGATTGCACAGTACTAAACACACCACACACCTTATTGATGTTTTAAACTATATACAGACAAGCAGATGTGGGCAGAATATTACTGCAATATGCATAATTGCACGCTAAGCATTTTCCTATCATAGAGAATCATTCTAAAGAAAATGCTTAATGCATTCAGATAGTGATACTAAAACTCAGTATACTCCGTTACTGATGATGCAGGGCATTGCATTCGTGTTCTGGCCACATCTGCTTGCATCTTTATATACTGTATACTTTTATATCCCCATCTTTAAGCCACATTAAGTGTTTATGGTCACATTCACATTTGTTGGTAGTTTTAGCATTAGTAAGGACTCTAAGATCAGTCTTTTATTATCCCTGTCTTAATGCATTAATGTGGGAATAAATTGCAAAGAGTCTGTGAGTATGGTTTATAAGGTGACCTACGGATTTGTAGGTCTCTTTTTTTGTCCTCCTCCAGGAGATTTCCCAGTTAGAAACAGTTTGCATGTTATTCTGTACTCTCTGGATGCTGGGAATCCAATAATTTAGTTCAGTTACGTTGATTTAAAATATGAATGTATTTATGTCTGCTTACCAGTCTTTTGGACATAGGCGTCTTGTCCTCACCAGGAAGATGCTGTTCCAGGGATAAAACGATGCAGTTGGCTATGATG
This sequence comes from Enteromius thamalakanensis, assembly GCA_032357475.1. Classification (NCBI taxonomy): domain Eukaryota; kingdom Metazoa; phylum Chordata; class Actinopteri; order Cypriniformes; family Cyprinidae; genus Enteromius; species Enteromius thamalakanensis. The sequence goes on from JAUCMT010000047.1 coordinate 3,744,332, forward strand.
GTGGCCAGGATCATATACTCAAATGGAGTAAAGTCACAGGGGTCAAGGCAAATATTACATTAGTGGAAAAAAAATGCATCAATGCATCTTCATCGCTGATGTGACGAAATGAGAATCACTCTTCAAGACTGACACATAGAAAAATCTATAGAACACCTACCTGCATTAATACTGCAAATACACAAACATTTATATGCATAACTTGCTTGACTAAATGCATACTACCAAGATCTTGCATGCTTGCAGTAGTGATGTACTGTAGTTGACCAGTCAAGTTTAGCTTATGTAAATGAGTGTGTGAGTGAATGTGCATATCTTCATTGACAGACTCACTATAGCTGTATTCTATTGCTTTAGCACCTGTCAGCGCTGATTAACCTTGTAGCAGATTTTGTATGAAGACTATGAATGAACTGAAAATGACTAGAACCAGCAGTGGAAGTTGCTTGTTAAAGCTTTTTGACCAAACATGTCAAGCAAGTTAAGTTATTAATGTGCGCATTTAAATTAGCAAGCATAAATGCCACTGAATGTGCCTTGGAGTAACACACACTAGCGTTTGTTACTGAATGAATCAGGTGAGTCAATGATTCAGTCCATTCATAAGGACAGTCACTCTGTTTCTGAATGAATCAGGTGTTTGAATGAATCGACTGAATGAATGACTCACTCACTAAAACAATGAGTGCAATGACATTTATATTAATATTTAGAGCATTGTTTCATTCAAAAATAATAATAAAATAAATTTTAATGCAATGGCGACATTGCAGCCTTAACAGTTTATATGTAATAAATTGGATGATGAATTAAAACAATTTATGTATTCACTGCTTTCCTCAACTAACACAGCAATATGAAGCTTAGTTTTCTAAGCAACATTTGAGATAAAACTCTTATCACGTAGTGATTTGAATAGGACACACATCTCTGTGGTGTGTTTATAGACGTGGGTGTTACAGAAGGACAGTGGTGGCGTCCATCATGAATGACACATTCATTTATTGTCTCCCTTGTGGGTGTTTTAGCTACTTACTGTACAGCCAAAAATATTTAAGGTACAATGTATCTGTTGTGTTCGTGTTGAATTGCAAAACACTTTTGCTGTTATTGAGGGGTGATAGTTAAGTTTATAGACTGAATAGGTTTAAAGGGTTAAGGGTTGACAGTGTAAGTTACATACAGTAAGTTAGTTAGAGATAGAATTACAGAAAGGTATTTTTAAATTTAAGAAGAATATAAAACATGTACACAATAAGTGCATGGTATCAAATAATAAATGTAAAAAGTGCATAGAAAGACACTTGTAAAAAAAGTTCTCATGTCTATTTTAATTTGTTTTGGCCCTTTTCAAAGTCATGCAAGAAAAGCTTTAACGAAGCTGTGACCTAACATTCATTCAACAGTTTGCAGCAAAGTCTATTTTTGTAATGCATTGACTTTCCTACAAAGTGCAACAGCATGGAAACTCAAGAGATGTAGGTTCAGATTTAATTACATTACCAGACAACCTTGTTCTCTGTCAAATAAATAAATATATAAATCAACCAATTAATCCCCAACCAGCCCATGGGCATGCAAGTAAAAATATCCAATGATTTTTTTTGTTTGAACATTTATTGAGCATCACTTTAACTGCTGTTCAGATTTTATAATTTGAGCAAAAGTCTTAAAATGTCACACTTACATCAATCAGTTTTTACTGTGCTACAGATATGAATAACACCTCGACTCATGCAGAATAAAGCTGTTCTATTGCCAGAGGGTCAATTTCACCATTCTGGTCAGATAAGAAGACGGTTGCAAGCGAGGTAAAATACTTGGAAGCTATAATACAACCACACACACGCAATAAATGGCATTATAAAATAATAAGCATAGTAATGTCAGTTCAGTCAGAGATGCACTAACCCAGAATTTTCAGCTTTTTTATTTTTGGCATCTCTCTAGCAGCGAGGATTGCCATGGCAACCTGCTTTCTACACTTAACCTCCTCCAGGGAGGGTTGCCTGTGAGTTTTGCTCACCTGAGAAACATCCAAACATTATCTCAAGTGCTGCTTGTAATGTGCTTCCAGGCTGAAGTATGAAAAACAAGTGCATTCCTCATAATGACCTGAAATCTGCAGATTGTGTCTCTAGAGCTAAATTTAATTCATTAATGTTGAAAGAATGTCAGGAAACATGAAATGCATTCAGTTTTTTGAGTGACATAGTGGCCAACAACTCAGCAAATGTTTAAAAGAACAAAAAACAGTAGGCATAGACTACACAGAGAGGATGGGTTTATACATGTACAGTACAGTACCTAGTGTGATACCTGCTATTAGTTTAGCAGGAGAAAAACAGTAGTCATCCAGACTTATACATGTTAGGGTTGTCGTCATGTTTTAAAGTGCCCCTATTATGCTTTTTCAAAAATTATTGTTCATGCAGTGTGTCATGTAGCTGTATGTGAACATA
>JAUCMT010000047.1:3767626-3783296 GCA_032357475.1 Enteromius thamalakanensis
AACACATGCCTGTGTATATTCAGGAATTTTGATTATATGTAAAATATTTTTATATAAAATAAAAAATAAATGTAAATGCATATAAATATTTATTATATATATATTATTTTATATATATATGGTATATTTATATGCATTTACATTTATTTTTAATAAAAATATTTCACATATAAAACATTTTTTTTTTTGTATTAAGCCATGACTGTGTAATTTTTCCGATCCAAACAGATCCGTTTTACAAAAACAATATGTCAGTTGTGAACACATTATGAGGGTTAAGCAGATATGGTTGGCTATAGTAATGTCTGATCAGTACAGTATTGATGGTGTTTGTTCCTCAGAGCTCCTGAAGCAGCTGATGGACTCAGAGAGCAGTGGATCTGCTCTGCCCAACGCCGATCTAGCCAAACTCCTGCAGCAGTCTCAGAGCATGGTGAAGGAGATGGAGAAGAGAAGCTTCACGCCGCAGAAAGCTGCAGCTAAGAAAGAGCAAGCGGAAGCAAACGAATGTACGTTTATCCCGGTCACGTCCCATCCGCTCATGACAGTCACTGCCAGCTGCTGTATTAATGTGTGCTTTCCCTCGCAGTCCTGGAGAACGTTAAAACCTTCCTGAAGCAGTGCGATGAGAACGAGGCGGCGGCGAAGCGTGTGGACGGTCTGCTGAGCAGCTACGAGACCAAGCTGAAGGAGTTAGAGGACCTGCTCAAACAGGCGGATGAGACGGTGAAGAAAGCCAGCGGTCAGAATGACGTCAACGCTCAGGGCCTCACAGACATACTGGTGAGAATCAAGAGCTCCTCAGAACCCCAAAACACTCGCTGTCAGGAGAGACTGAACATTAGGGCTTGTTCTTACAGAAACGAGTGAAGGATCTGCAGCGAGAGAGAGACCAGGTCCAGGAACAGATCGTCCTCGCGGTCAAACAGCTGAAAAACACAGAGGACGCCCTGAACATGTTCAATGACAGCAAAGCGGTGAGCTTTCACATTCAGAGTAGTTAAGAATCACACCTCCGGGGTGGCGGGATGACAAAAATATTCCCAGGTCAAAAAGAAAAACAAAAAATATATGCTATATATAGCAGTTTATTTATTTACTTATGTGTTCGTTCATTCAGTGTGCATTTCCACATTAATTGCACAATATAAAAATGTCATTTGGCCTTGATATATATATAATAACTAGTAATATAAGAATTGTTCATTCATATAAAGTGGTGTTATGTATGTCTTTGTATGTCATTTGCAAAGAAGCAAATATGTATGTTATGTATATAACATTTTGTATGTTATTTTTAGTGTTGTCAAACAATTAATCATTATTAATTGCATCCTAAATATATATTTTTTGCTTGTATATGTGTGTGTGCTGTGTATGAATTATATATATATATACAGTATAAATAAAAAAACACATGTATATTTCAGAAAATAATGTTTATATATATAAAATAAGCTTATATATAATATAAATATATATTATATGCAAATGCATGTAAATATTTAAAATATATATATTCTCTATGAGTGATATATATATATATATAATAAATATAGACAAAATATATTATTTAAACAAAATCTAATATTTTGGATGAAATTAATCACAATTGTTTCATTTGACAGCAGTACTTTTCTTAAATATTTGTGAAGTAAAAGAAATTTAATTTGGGGAGAAATCTAACCCAGGCATTTCCTCGTGAGATTCAAGCAACTTTACTTTTTATTCATGCAATATTTATATTTAATTCTGTATCATGTATGCATTAATTTGCTCTAACTACAGCCATCATTTGATCAGCTTGTGTTTTGGTGATTTCTCTGGTGGTAAATGTTTTGATGTTCCCTCAGGAGTACGAACAGCTGGCGGCAAAGCTCAACGGAGCAAAGACTGAACTCAAAGATAAAGTCCAAACCATCTCACAAGCAGCAGCCAAAGAGAAGATAGTGAAGCAGGCAGAAGAACACGCAGAAAACATGCAGAGACTGGCCAAAGAGCTGCAGGAGTAAGAGCCTTTAATAATTATCACTCCTGTCACCGGAGCCTCTCATGTTCATGTTTCATTCCTCGTGTAGACTCTTTAACCTGTATTTCCCCCGGAGGGCGAAGATCGTGTTGTTGATGTAAGTGCTGTGTGTGTGCCGGACAGGGCTGTACAGAACGTGAGCGGGCGCTCTGGAGTGCAGACGGCTCTCTCTGGGATAGAGGCCTACAAAAACATCAGCGACGCTGTCAGAGCTGCAGAAGAGGCGGCCGGGAAGGCCAAGGAGGCGGCAGACAAAGCGCTTAATGTAGGAGACTTCACTCAACATGCTTTAATGTCAACATTAGCACGCATACGGCACACTGTAGCTTAAAATACCTGAATGATAAAATATCAAAGAAAGAGACCAAACTTAATTCAAGATTTAAGTTTAGGTTGAACATTTAATTTTCAGGGCTATGCTTAAAAAGTGGTCAGCAGATATTCATGGGTCAGAACTACTGTATAAAAAATATTTAATATAATAAATTATTATATAAACTAAAAAAAACCAAAACGAAATTGTAGTACATTTATGTAATAAAATAAAATAAAATTATATAAATTTTTTTTTTTTCAGGATGTCATTGAAGGGGACTTGATCAACAGGGCAACAAATCTGAAAAAGGACGGCGATAACCTCCTTAAAGACGCCAAAACTGCAACTAAAGATCTTAAAGGTGTGTGTGAATGAAATAAAACTTAACTCTGTGAAGATCACTCTTCAAATTGAATGAGTGTCTCTGTAATCCATCATGTGTTATGTGAACACTGCATTCTGTGCTTATCAGGAGTAACTAAAGAGCTCAGTGATCAGAAGCAGCGCCTGCAGGCTGCAGAAGAGAAGAAGAGAGTCCTGGAGAAGGAGCTGCTCGCTGCTCAGGAGGGACTGAAGGAGGTTCAGAGAGGTGAGAAAACAGCCCCGCTACGACAAAACAAACCCATTCATTCAGAGCTTTACTTGACAGAAGATATACAGTGCTGGCATGTTGGGTTTACAAGCTTAACTTAAACTTAAAACTGTCATCATTTACTCACTCGCAAGCTGCTCCAAACCTGTTTGAGTATCTGTCTTTAGTTGAACAAAAAATAATAATTTGAGAAATTTTAATAACCATTGCTATAAAAGTCAATGGGTACCGTCAGCTGTTTGATTTCCAAAATATATATTCAACAAAAACTCAGTCGGTAAATAATGACATAATTGCATTTTTGGGTGAACTTTGAATTTAAGACTTTCCATTTATTCTGTCTGATCACAGATGATATCGGTAACATTATCGCCGCGGCTAAGAAAGCGGCAGCGGCAGCTAACAGCTCCACGAGCAACACCATGGACCAGCTCAACAACATCAGAGCAGAAGTGCATAACATCTCCATCACTCCTACTCTCGCTAATATGGACAATGTTCTCAATAACGTGGAAATGACCGGTAAGAGCTGCACCCGTGGGTTTAAATGCGTTTGTTCTTCATCATCCACCTCTTTAACCTGTGCATTATTTTCTCCTTCTGTCTGACAGTCAGGAATCTGAGCGGCTCCATCCCGTCCCTGCTGGATAAAATAGACCAGATCAATTCTGAGATTAGCTCTGGGAACAACGTGACTGATAATATTAATAAGATAAAGGAGCTGATCGAGCAAGCGCGAGATGCTGCGAACAGAGTAAGGATATTCATGTTTATATACAGCATTTGATGAATAGTACCTTGAGAATTGAGCGTATCTCTATTAATGCATTTATTTAATCTAACATAGTATAAATAGAGTTTAATATTCCTGCAGATGCCCACAAATCATTCAAAGTGTTTTGAACAGAAACATATTTTGAGGAGTTAACAGTCCCCATTGACTTCTGTAGTATGTGTGTGTATATATATATATATATTATTTATTTATTATCAACAATTTACATTTTTGAGTGAACTATACCTTTAAATTAAATCCCTTAACTCAGATATAGCCATTTTTTTCAGTGTATATCATTTTTCCAGCTGTTTTCCTCTTTAGCACATATATACTTCAGTATGTGTTTAGTTGAACCTCAGCTCTACTTCCTCACAATCAAAGTGCATTCATTATAAAATTAGTCATTCCAGTTCATTAGACTCTCCCAGTGAAGCGTGCAGAAAGTACAATTGAAAGGTTTATTAAGTGTATAGTATACATACCATAAAATAAACGTATTTCAAATACATTTAAGTATGCTGGAGCACCAGCCCAGCGCCACCCATGGGTGCTAATACGTGCACTTCAGGTTCTAATACATAACTTTAAGGTAGTAATATGCATCTTTTGGGGGTAATGTTTTCTCTTCTCCTCAGATTGTTGTACCTATGAAATTCACGGGTAAAGGGCATGTAGAGCTGCGTCCGCCTCAAGACTTGGAGGACCTGCGGGCGTACACCGCTCTCACTCTGTCCCTCCAGAGACCCGAGCGACCCCCCAATCGGCTCGATGGGACCCGGCGGCGCCGGCGGCAGACCACTGATGACAATCTGTTCGTGATGTACCTCGGAAACAAAGATGTGAGTGATTTGACCATGCTTCAGCTTCAGGTCATTCAGATGGTTTCAGGTTTTCATGCATGCATTCGTTAACTGTTCTCACAGACGTCTGGAGACTACCTCGGCATGGCTCTTCGCAATAACATCCTGCATGTCATCTATAAGCTCAGTGGACAGGAGTATGATATTGAGGCGTCCAGCATCACCGAGTCCTCATCTGAAGTGGCTTTCTTTGACAAAATCGACCTTTACAGGTATAGCAGCATGCATTAGTTACTAAAAAACTATTGCTGTTTCAAGACTGCAGTATTTTACATTCTGAATGTATATATATGCATCAGTATCTACAATTTGAACGATCACCTCTGCATTAATTTATAAGCATGAATTGTTTTGTCACAAGTACACGTGTCTATTTAAAATAATAAAGTAGGTTTTGTTCTTTTATATAGTTGTACTTGCATTATATCTTATTTTTATTTTTGCCCATATCATCTAGAATTTATCAAGATGCACAAGTCATTCAAACAAACCAGTTCACGTCAACCAATCCGAAGTCTCCACTGCTGAAGGAAAACCTGGGTGATCTGACACGAAACCTGCTGGACCTCAGGCCTGACGAAGTGGTCTTCTATGTCGGAGGTTATCCAGATGACTTCAGGGTAAATATGCACGTTTTTATGTGACTGATTTTACTTGTAAAGCACACTGAGGTTTTTTTGCATGTTAAAAAATAAACATAGTTTCAACTCACTGCCTCAGAAACTTTGGTCTTTTATAAAAATAATGGATCAGGTTTGAGTTTCGCTGTTTTCATAACAAACATTGGGATAAGAAAGATGACGAATGCAACAGAAAAATAACACATGCAAACATTTCAGACCTTAAACCCCCCCCCAAACTGGTGATGAGCTCTTTAATTCTTGATGCATTATTAATAAATGCATATTTATTTATAAAAAGAGCATTTCTCTCTTTCAGCCGCCAGCCTCTCTCAACTATGGCAAATACAAAGGCTGCATTGAGTTTTCCACCTTCAATGACAAGTTCATCAGTCTGTACAACTTCAAGAACGCGGTTGATATTAACTTAGAAACTCCGTGCAAGAGGTGAGCTCTCAACATGGGACTGGAGATATGCTAATGTACTTATAAGTAATGATATACGCTTTTATTGGTTTGCCTGTACATGTTCAGAACAGTGACTTTGAGCAACACATTCAGTAAAATCTCTGTCTTTTTCTGCTTTCTCAGACAAATCCCACTAACAATCTCCGGGTCAGACTACTATGAAGGGACCGGTTACGCCAAAGTCCTGCTTGAAAGATTCCCCAGCACTCTGCAGATCAATCAGAAAGTGGAAACCAGAGCTAAGGATGCTCTTTTGCTGTATTTAGGAGACGAAGAGGATGTAAGAGTTTGTTTATCGAATCTCATTGCCCATAAATGTAATTATTATTTATTTCAATCTGGTTTTTTCATACCCTACCAGGACTTTTACTACAGCGTCTCTCTTGAGAAAGGTTACCTCGTTCTGCGAGGCCAAAACAAAGATGTTATTTTGGAGCCCATCAGGAGTCAGGATATGCCAAGCCTTTCTCCGGTAAGAAAGAGTCGACTTTTCTCATCAAGATGTTGTAAACAGTCCCAGCAGTGGTGATTAAATTGCACTTTGTGTTTTGTATCTCAGGGAACAGATGTGAAAGTTAGGATTATGACAGGAAGAGACTTTAACGTCCGAGTGGGCAACACCGAGGTCAAAAGAACAGACGTCATTCCTCAAATGTTCAAGCACTTCTATGTCGGTGGGATACCCAAGTCTTTGCGTGAGAGGTCTGTGTCTTGCTGTTTTCCATTTAAAAACATCATAAAAATATATTTGACAAAAGAGTATCAGGTGACAAAAATAAGTTGGTGAATATGTGCATGTAATGTGTTTAAAAGGCAAAGAAAGTGATGCATGGTAAAATAACCCATTGAGCGCAAGGCAATGCAATTTGATGCAATGTTCTTCTACCTGAGGGGATTTTTGTATATTCAGTCTTCAGTGCAATCAATAGTGCATATCAAAGAATTAGGCACAGACAATGCATTAGTAGTAAAAACACAGTTACTAGTGACACAGAATATAGTCAGATTCAGCACTTACTGAAAAACAAAACTCTTGCACTGATGCGATCTGCAGCTCTTTTCTGAAGTGTCCTGATGTGACGTGATTGCAGGTATAACATCACTGTCCCGGCTCTGAAGGGCTGTGTGAAGATCGGCACGGCGGGCGGCTCTACGCCTAGTGTTCTGGAGAAAGTGGGCGCCGGCAGAGGCTGTAATAACGAGCTGCTGGTAATCAGTCTCTCATCATTACATTTAACTGTGTCTAAATGTGTCGTTTAATGAGCAGGGCTGCGTTTCCCAAAAGCATTGTATGGTCGCCAAGGCCGATATATTGGCCAATATTTGGCATTTTTCAAATATTGGCAACGGATTATTAGTTTTGGCAATTTTTTCTAATTGGTTGATATGTTCGAGGTGGGTCTTTTATTTTGATGGCGTTGAGACAGGAAGTGCCTGAGCACACAGTGCTCCCGTTCTCTCTCTTGTTCTCCACCATCATTCAGTTCTGTCAAATTGTATTAATGCGTATTAAATATTTATTTATTTGTGAAAAATAATTTGTCTTATATGTTTGTATGACACATTTATATTTTAATCAACTTTCAAATTAAATATTAATTAAAAAAAATAAATAAAATGATATCATCCTAATATCGGCTATCGGCAAACCCAGCTGTAATGATATCGGCATTGGCTTCAGCCTTCAAAACAAACAGTATCAGTCAATCACTAATCGATGAAGTCCAGCCATGTATCTCTATTCTAATTCTATTCTTAAAAAACAACAACAACAACTAACAATGGCTATTCTTTTTCTCTTCTGTCTAATCGTTTTCTTTTTATTTATACGGAAACCTTGCTATGTGCACTACTTAAGCTAACTGAGACTTGTTATAGTATTACATCATTGCTCTTTTGTTGATTTTGATTGCTTCCAATGTGATATGCTAGCTTGGTTTCTTCAGCATTCACAAAAAGAGAAGGGCACTTAAGCATCTTGCTCTTTTCCAGATGATCAGGAAAGCAGAGTTCAGCCTCGGCAGTGCCCTGGAGAAACTCCATCAAGATTTCAGCTTAGACGATATCAGCCTCTCTCTGGGCTTCAGGAGCACAAAACCAGAGGGCATCCTTCTGCAGAACAGCAAAAACGTTTGTATACTTAACTATACGATCAAATGCATGAAAGCTTCCTGTTCTTATTAGTGGGCTTCAAAGAATATTACATACTGAGACTGAGAAAAATAAATACCAACTCATGTCGGAAGCCGGATCACAAATTTGTCTGTTTTGGGAAAAATTGGACTAGGTTTGATTTGTAGCAAGCATTTTGATAGGAAAGGATGATGAATACTAAAAATATGAAAAACACATGAAAATTTCTGACTCAGTGTTCAAGAGCCTTAACTCTTGAGTCTTGTTCAGAAGAGCCACGACAGCCAAACAAACAAATACGTTTGCTAATATATATTACATAATTATAATTATTTTGTAGTCATTTCTTCAGGATATTTTTTACAATATATTTTAAAATACATCAATATTTTAGTTCTAGTTTTAGTTCTGTCAAATGATTAATGGTTTAACAGCACTATTTCTTCCCTTCATATATTTCAGTTCAAAAAAATGCATTAAGATTTGTCACATTTGAAGAAAGACTGTATATATACAGTATACATTTTACTGAGCTTCACTCTTTTAAACATTTATAGAGCATATATTGTAAATATTTTTCTACAGCATATAGTGTATGAGGCATACATTGTAGCAAAATTATATTTTACTAACTTAAAAAATAAAACAAATCCTTTAAAAACCAGTTTTTAATTATGTCACGCAGCTTGTCTGGTTGTGTATTTATCTTTTTGCTGTGATTTCTCTGTGGCAGAATAAAAATTTGGAGCTTTCTATGGAGAACGGATATGTGCTGCTCAGATTCCAGGGAAGCGTCTGGAAATCCTCTAAACAGTACCAGGATGGAGAATGGCATTATCTCACTGTTTCCGGACAGGGCCAAAAGTATGATTCATTTGCTTGGAAAGAATATGATTATTAATTAAGAGTACTTAAATGCATTTGATTCTCCATATATTCATAAATGCAGACACTTGTAATTAAGCGTTTCTATTGTATTTAACAGTATTTTTCATGCTGATGTTCTCTTCTTTTGTTTTAGCATTGAACTTCGCATCAATGAAGAAGACGTTGGCCAGAGAGTGACAGGATCTTCTGGACTGTATTCATCCAGTGTAGTCCTGGCCACAGGCTCCTTCAAGGGCTGCATCTCCAACCTGTACCTGAGGAGGTCATTATGAACTTTTCATCTCTCCACTCTCTTCATCAACCTGTATTTCCACCGTCTGTGTCATGTGTCATGTGTCAGCTCATCAGTGTGTTTGTGTGTTTGCAGACCTGACTCTCTTTATAGAGCGGAAGATCTGAGCTCTTACTCTTCCTCAGGAGACGTGTTGTTGAACACATGCAGTATCTAGCAGGTTGGTTTATTATCACCATTAAAACAACATGAAAACATTGTGTTGTGTTCAACAGCAAACTCACTGTCTGTTTTGTGTTTGCTTTCAGAAGCGTGGAGATCTTTGGAAGAAATGCTGTTATATTACAGCATAACCAACTCACTTTAACCAACTGCTGCACTTCATTGTTTCATTTGCATAATTAAATATATTTTAATGGCATATCTGTGGTAGTTGTCATTTCATGATTCTATTAGAGATATAACAATAGGACGATAATCCAGTGATTATCGTCATCTTGACTACAGAGACCGTCTCTGCATTTGATAAATAAAGTTTAATTCTCGTCATTATAAATTACCATTACTCTGTTGTTCTATTTGATAATGTTCAGTGCTTTGCTACAATCTGTATTGTTAAAAGCACCATCTAAATAAAAGTGATTGATTGATATGTATGATGTATGAAGTATTCATTCAAATCACAAAGCTCAAAAACGAGCAATAGCAATGCTCGACTTATCTCCATTTCTGCTCCATTTCGAAGTATTTTGTCCTTAACTTATCTTGAGAGAGCATCTGGAAACCCTTCCCAGCATCTCAAGGGACCTCTAGTGGTCAACAGACCATGCTTAAAGACTCTTCGTCCAACAAAGTGGAAAAAAATCTTTACACAACATGCAATCGCTGCATCATTGTTCACTCGGAGCGTGTCAGAGTTTCAACTAACCATTAAAGTGCCCCTATTTTACGGGTGACGAAAGGTTCATGTTTAGTTTTGGAAGTCTCCAACAACAGGTTGACGTATGCAAGGTCAAAATCACTTTCATTGTCTTATAAGCATTTATTTTTACCTTATTCGCTCAACGACTCATTTTTGCGTTGCAGTACTGTTTAATGTACAGCGTTACTGTGGAAACCGCTATTTCAACCACTCCAAAAGAGACACCTAGTGGTGACGAATGAATTAGCATTTTCATTCAGACCAACGCCAAAAAACATCCAGTGGCCGAGAATATGCTAATGTTTCATGTTGATGTCTAAAGGCTTGGGTCTCGTTTTAAAAACGACTTGTTTCAATGATTCAGAGTAGACTCTTTCATTTGAGACACAATAACTTTATACAGGCTGCACCTTTAGATTTCAAACTTTGCAGGATGTTTTCATTCACTTAGAGCTGTGTCACACACAAATACATAACAGGGGCACTTTAAACCACATGTACGGCACAACGCAGGTCAACACAGTTCATTTACCATCTTGTGGGGGGTCGACGGTGATGTCCTCAGTCTCTGTGTCATCCTTCATCTCTTCGTCCTCGTCTTCCTCCTCTTCAAGCTCGCTGGCGATGAGTTGCCGCGCTAGTTTAATGTTCATCCCTTCATTATAATGCATCTTCCTCATCATCTGAAACTGCGTTTTTCTGGCTGAGGAAAGACAAAGCACATCCAGCTCTAAACTTCTCCAGAGGTTTATATAAATATATATATAATCCAATGACTCTCAGTGAGCGTTGTGCTTTGGTACTTTTAATGTAAAACAAAGTCTCAGATCTCAAATTCTGTCCATTGTAATCAAACAATAAATGCTGTGTTGGTGGCGTTTAATGTGAATCGACGGCATAGTTTCAGCAAAGAGGCCAGTATAGTGGCTTGTAAACAATGTCACGTAATGTCTTATTACTTTTAGTCATATAGAAACTGTAGAGAGGTCCATTTTTGCTGAATACATGCACCATATAACATTCACTGTAAATGTTACTGTTCTTCAATGCTTAATTTATGTTTGAATAAATTCATCAAGTTATTATGACAGCTACAATTATATATATATATAAAGTGAAGTAGAAATATTATATAATTGTAACTGTATTATAAAAAAAAAAAAAAAACTTAATTAAGTGTAATTAAAAAAATTTTTAATATAGTATTTCAATACTATAGTTATGATTTTGACTCTCATGTATATTTTACACCATTAGTTGAGATTCTTTTTTACTTGGCATGTACCGAAAAAAAAATCTCTCGCTAAAATAATCTACAGGGTGGATCATTTATTTGGATAAACCTTAATAAAATTGGAATGGTTGGTGATATATCAAAATGTCCCATCTTGAAAAGTTTCCCCCTCACATATACTAATGTGCCATAAACAGGAAGTTAATATCACCAACCATATTCTAAATTTATTAAGGTGTATCCATTTAAATGGCCCACCCTGTATATTGAATTGAATCAAACTGGTAATCAAATCAAATTGCAAGTTGTGAATGAGAATCAAATCAAATTATCAAATGTGTGTCAAAACCTAGCTCTAATGATATATAATATATGGACCCTGGACCACAAAACATGACCACAGTCATAAGTACCAATTTTCATTGGGTTATGGTTTGTTAGGATAGGACAATATTTGGCCAAGATACAACTACTTAAAATCAAAAATAAAACTTGTCCAGATTGACTTCTTAGCAATGCATGTTACCAATAAAAATTGAAGTTTTAATATATTCACGGTAGGAATTTGACAAAATATCTGTGTTTTTGGCATAAAAAAAAAAAACATTAACTTTGACCCAAATGGTCCCCTGCATTTTTTTTTGTTTTGTGCTCCAGGGTCACATATATATGTAATAAATATATCTCACTGGGTGACGTTTTAATAACTTACACCTATTAGTTGCTTATTAGTATGTATATTACTAGAATATTATCTATTTATTAAAGCTAATTAATCACATATTAATGCTTTAATCTTCCAAAATCCCTAAACTTAACAACTACCGCACTAACTACAAATAAGCAGCAAATTAGGAGCAAAAGTGAGTGCATAAGACTGAGAGAACTGAGGAAAAGGGACAGAAGACAGCAGAAGGGGTGTGTGTAGTGGTGTGCGTTTTGTCCGCTGGCTGACGGTGAGTGGTGAGCTGTGCAAATGTGCAGTCAGTGTGAGAGGAAGCAGAGGTCAATCTGAGGTCAGTCTCACCTTGCTCCTCCGGACTCAGCTCCTCCTCCTCTTCCTCACTGCTCTCCTCATCCTCCTCCGGCTCCTCCATGAAACGAGATCCAGCACCCTCCACCGCTTCTGCCAGCCTGACACAAAGAGTTTGGGCTTTTCACTTAGATGTGTATTCACTATCAAGATTATATCATTTTTTGTTTTTATTCTTCATGTGAAACGATTAATCGGATGCAAAATAAAGGTTTTCTTTACATAACATACGTGTGCTGTGTAGATCTATTATGCATGTAAAAATACACACACATACTTTTATATATTTAGATAAATATATTTCATATATAAACAACACTTTTCTGAAACGCATGGGTGTGTATTATATATACACACACACTAAAATATAATATTAGATTACATAATATATAGATAATCTGAATAATTTTCCCGTCACTTAAGCAGCCACAGGTCTGTGCAACAAAGCTTATCTTCCCATCATTTCCTGTGGCAGCACAGTAATGATAAAACATCAATTACACACCTAATGTTGCACTAATGCTATGATCCTTCCGAGGCGAGCGGGACTAAAGCAGAGGAGATGTATTACTAGGAGGTTCGGGATGCTCTTCCTGGATGCTAACATCAGCTTTAGATTCAGTTTCAGGCCCGCGGCAGACAAACCACTCGCTCACATCCATCTCAGAGCTTTTAAAGACACGGATCTGGATTTAAACATCCAAATCCTGCATTAAAATGGGCCTCTTCTATTCATCTGAAGAGTTTAAGTGCCTTTTCTCTCAGGGCAAGAAAATCTAGAAACATTCTGGTCAGAATTCTTCCATAAAATCATATAGTTGCTGTGTTGTTTCTAAAGGAACAGGTCACCTAAGAATACATATATATAATAAAAAAAATAAATAGGTATAATAAATTAACCCATGAGAGATCAATGACATTAAAGCACATTTCTTTTTGTCATGTTCATGTCATGAAAAGCTCCAATGCCGTGTTGTGGGTAACATTTCAAGTAGCCCGAGTTACGTAATCACATTACTTTTGTTCAGGAAACTAACAGAAGTAACATTAATTTTTAATTAACACAAATGTAACTTTTTTTTTTAAACAATATGCAAGTTTTCCCCATTTATTCACTGACTTTTGGGTTTTTGTTAAGGAAGTCCAGGCAATATCACAATGCATCCCTTTTGAGTAAGGGGACGGGGAGTGAAAACTTTTGAACAAAATGGAGATATGTAATTTTTTCTTATTTTTATATATATTCACAATTTTTTTCTACAGTCTACAGGAGATATTTGCATGTATCCCAGAAGATTTCTTCAAATTCAAAAGTTTTCACACCCCAGCACTCAATGCATGGTTTTATTTCTTCTGGAGCTTCGGTGAGCGTTTGAACCTTCTGTAACAGCTGCATATGAGTCCCTCTCTTGATCTTAGTGAGAAAAGTTTATGCACATTTTTATAAAATTTTTATAAAAAAATATTTTATAAAAAGGATAAAAAGTTTATTTTACTTAAATGTGCGCACAGATTTTTGTATGCGCATTTTTAGAATTTATGTACATCTTGGCGTTTCCATCCAATATATTTTTGGAAATAGCTACTGAAACAACAGGAAAGCAGCGTGTCTGAGTTGAACTTCAAACAGCAGCAGTCAGACAGAAGAGACTATTTCGAAAGCGGTTAGCAGCTCTGCTTGAGTTCCTGTGACCGCTGATTCGCCTCTAGGCTGTGACATCTGTTCGGACTTCTGGTTGTTCGAGTATTGTTAACTACATTAAACTAGCAAGGCGGCAGGAAACCAAAAATAATAGAAATACGCTGTTCTCACAGCTGTTGTCTCTTAATGAGCTTTCCGTATATATATGTTACTTAAAAGAACCCTATTACTGTGAATCCACTGACGTCAAAAGAAGGTGGAAGAAAGAGTGCAAAGCATTGCTTTTAGAAAATTCCTTTTACAGCTTTTGATGAATATTGTGCAATTTCACCCATCAAAGCTTTATCCGGTGTGCAAGCAGCCTATTATTTGTGCAATCAGCCTTTCCTTTGTTCAGAAAAGAGTATCATCCAGTGTAATGTAAATAGAAAAATGAAATCAGAACTAAAAATATAAAGACAACAATAAAGATGAAGTTCTCAATATTAAAGAATAGCACAGTGATAACGATAAAGCCACAGAGAAATGATATCGTTCACTTACAATTTTTTTTTTCCCCCCAGCTGATGAAGGATACAAACAGCCAATCAGAATGCATCCTACTATAACGAGCTCAAGAATTTAAAGCGGCTGATGCACATGCGCTTACAGATATTGTTTGTTGGTGTGGACGCTAATATTGTTATCTTAATAGTTTTTGGTATAAACGGGGCTTTGCAATAATAATAAAAAAGACAAGCTTCTTTAAATGTCCCAAAATTTGGTTTTGATTTAAATGACCCAGCATCTTTTTTCCCAAATTAAAATAGTTTCATAATAAGTTGTTTTTCAGGCATTTATTTATTATTTATTAATTTAGTTTAAATTATTATTATTATTTTGCATTCTTAATTTCCTGTTAATGCATACCTTTCCAGATTGTACCCTTGGCCCAAAGCTCCAAACACAGACTTTTTATCATAAACTATGAAAACCCATAATAAAAGTGCAATATTTCATACAAATTATGACTTTTCACTGCTATACTACCATCTTGCTAGCTTTTCCAAAAGTACTACTGCGCTGAGAATGGGTTTTTTTCCAATCCCAGTAGGGTTTACCATTTACTTTTTTTGTTTATACCCAAAGATCAAATTGTTTTATTTGCATAAAGACTGAATACCAATCCTAAAGACGCATGCTTTAAACTATTCTGACACACCACAGTCTGAAACACTTGAACCAATGAGGAAATGTCCAAATGATGCGTTATAGTTCTGGTCAATAACAATAAATTAAACAAATAGGTTTACAAGTGTCCTGTGATATGGATGTAGTATAGGTGGGGTGTCACACGATTTGTGGAATCTAAAACATCCATATCAGAGATAGAAGGGCTGGGCGATAAAACGCTAACGATATGTATCGCGATAGGCAAATGATCGATATCAATAAAAAAATGTGTCCGATAAAACGTTCGAGATTTTTTATGTTGATGAAATTGATGAACATATCTTTAATGTGACTTGGGAAGTTTCGAGTCTTTGGTTTTGAGTCGTTCGTTCATAACGTGACGTGACGACACCAAATGTCTATCAAATTCAATCAGAGACGGAAAAAGAATTGATGAGGTCATCTATCGAGTCGTTCGTTCATCACATGATAGCTCTAAAGCCAAAAGAATCAGATCAGCGTGCGTGTATGTATCTACCAGAATTACTAGTGTTAAGAAAAAAACATTTTATTTATACTTTTTTAAAAATGAACGAGATGACTCGAAAAAAGATTAGTTCATTTTGCTGAACGAGACTCAAGTGTACGAGTCTGTAAGATGATCCGAACTTCCCATCAACAGAAAACACAGGCTGCGAAGCTAGTTTGGTTGCATTAACAAAGGCAGTCGCTCTCTGGTAACCTAGCAATGTAGGGAGTGATACGCTAACA
>JAUCMT010000047.1:3808647-3823371 GCA_032357475.1 Enteromius thamalakanensis
TGCAGGAGCCAATCAGGTAGCTTTCTGGGAAAGCAAACACACAGACACACAACACAGAATAGCCACAGTTTGTAACAATACGCAAAAATGGAAAATGGCGTATTTATGCTACATGATAGTTAGGGTTAGGGTTGTGGGGTAGAAGTGTATCATTTGCATGTGAAAACTGCATATTATATACATGCTAAACACGTAGATATTAATCTTTAAGATTCATAAAAGGCATAAATGCTCACTAAAGATGCCAAGATGAGAGGTTCAAAGTAAGAACACAAAATGTGTGCATTGGATAAAATTTAAGTGGCTTTGGATAAAAAGCTTCTACCAAATCCAAAAAATGTAAGTGAATCTTATTGTGAAGTATTGCCAAATATTTTACTGCTGTTATTTTAAAGCCACACGTTGATTCATTGTAGCATGATGAGGTTTGCCACAGAAATAAACCATTTGCACCTGAAGATGATGTACAGCTAAAAGTAGAAAACTTAAATTCCTGAATATGGCATTCACATGAATCTTATTTGGGCTGTGGATGAGTTGTGTTTGGCAATTATAGTCCAACACTTCTCATTAACTAGAGCTTGAATCTCTTCCTGTAATGTGTGTGTATTTTTTTTTACTTTGCTATGGCCACTTCCAAGCTTTATTTAGACAGGGAAAACAGGAAGAGGTCTATTTTATGGTCTATTCTTTCAAACAGACCCACTGTCTACAAGAGACATTTACAGTACGTGTCACTCAATCCTGCTGATTTACTCTGTTAGTGTCCTACAGGATTTCTTTCTTTTATCATTTTCCCATTTTTCTTACCGAAACAGGATTTTGGCATGGATAAGAAATTAGCCCCTGTATGTATGTGCTCATTGTTATTGAGGAGTGAATCTCATGTGTTCTGATGTTTTATAATGACTAGTGTGATTCTACACTTTGCAATTAACTGACCACAAGTCTAGTCAACACTGAAGACTATTTTCGTTTTTAAGACAGTAGTTAAGTTTGTTATGTTTAAAATAAAAAAAGGAATCACTTTTAGAAGTTAAAAGTGTCAAGAATAGTTCTATACATATAAATTATCAATTATAAAAATGATTAAAAAAAAATTTATGTTGCTACCTGGTCTCATGGCATTTATGTACCTGGGTGCACTTAAAGTGACACGAAAGAGACACAAAATACGTTCCAATAAGTACATCAGTGCATTTTCCATAACAAATGAACACTAGAGGCAGCAAAACTCTGACACTTTTAATTTACCTTTATATCCAGCTTAATTTCTGTGGGTTTTCGTAAGCAGCAGGTTTACTCAGCTCACATGATACAGCATTACAATTAAGCAATGGACAGCTCCGCTTTGAATCCTGTGTGAAACGGTATGTCAAAACAGTTCAAATCTGCATAAAAGGTGGTTGAAATGGCACAGTTGCATCAACAAATGCCTTTTGATATCAGTTTTGCATTTGTTAACTCTTCATCTTGCAAACATGATAGAGCATTAGCTTTTAGTGACAGTCCACGGATATTTGAATTCTGAACCGTCTCAATCTGTAACTGAAGCAACATAATAAAAACACAGCAATACTTACCTATATCAACGTAATAAAAATGTGCAAGGGTCATGTATTGAACCTGTGTTTCAGCGCCACTCAGTGGACATTTCTCATTGAAACTGTGGTGAAATGTGCAGTAAGGTACGTAAAATGGTGTTGCGCAAAAAGTGCACACAGGTACATTTTTTATTTTTTCAGTTCTAGGAAAGGTGTTTGCTCAGATTTTTGTTAGCAAGGATTCAACCCCCCCTTGTGTCTTGATGCTCAGGTTTTACAATAGATGTCATCCTCGTCCACTCATACTAGCTTATGTTGATCTTAAAAGGCAGCGTTTGACTCTGTGGATTGTTAAGCACTGTGGAGCGTACTGCAGGTCATTGGTTTTCCTGCTAGATCACATTAAGGACGTTTATTTAGAAGCTACTGCCAGAGTGAGGGTTAACAGCTCCTCTATCAGGTGCTTACAACTATCTCCTGAGTTAGACAGGACTGTGTTCAGGTCCCAGCTCTTGAGCAAACAGCGTCACAGGTTGGCCTTAAGTTGCCAGAACACATTCTTAGCTTGCGGGACTCCAGGGGACCAACTGCTTGGAAATACCTTGAAATCTTAGAAAGCTTAGGACCTAGGTCTTAGGTCACATCACCAGCTAAAGACCAGCCTACACCAGCTCAAACCAACAGCCATGCTTCAAAGCATATGACATAAAAAAAGACCTAAACCAGCTAAGAATCAACAGATATGTCAAAGGAGGCAACAGCATCATGTACATCATCTTCACCTACGCTATCAAGCATACTGAATGAAGCTTGGCACAACAGCTGACCAATCAGTCAATCCCTAAACCAATCAGGATCACTAAAACACCCTAGGAGAGAAAGTTCACAGATCATCTAAATATATCCAAGAGCTGCAAGACTCTTCACACACAATGATACACATATTAGAATAAAGCTCTGTCTGTGATCTCAGAAGCCTGGTGCTAAAAACGACTTGGTGCTCACACTTGATCCTTATAGCAACATGAGCACTATCCATGGCATCAGGAAACCTGCTGATAGAGGGTATGAGGAAGCCACAGATCAAAGTATCCGCCATGAGTGGAGATAAACCGTGTCACCGCAATACCTCCTGAAGACAACAAAAGTTCTGCAGATGCCCTGTTATACTTCCAGGTCCCACCTGTGATGTCACAGGCTATGTGGGCCAATCAAATTGGAGCTGCTTAATGCTTCAGACACCGGTCCTGTTGGTGGCAGTCCCCATAGTGTCCACTACATAGTGTCCACTAGAGGATGCGGCGTAGAATGGAAACTATTATTTTAATGAGTAATACTATTTCTAATTTTTAGCATGTTTATTACTGTATTTTTCTCAAATAAATGCAGCCTTGTTGACCAATAGAGACTTCTTTCAAAATCACAAAACCGTTTAAATTCTCCCAGACCCTTGACCGGTAGTGTATTTGGTTTGGTGTTGTACCGTATATGTGGATTTGTGAGGTATCTGCTGATGAGACTGTGTGTGGCCTGCTGGGCGTCCCATGGGAGAACAGGAAGCTGCAGTGAGAGAGCAACAATAGCCCACACACATCCTGTGAGTAACACAGACCCCTCGCTAACAATCCACTGTCACATTCCCACATCCCAGTCTCTCCTCCAGTTCTCCGGTCGAAATCTTCTGCAACTTTCCATGCGGCTCATGTGTGGTTATTTTTAGCTGTTAGCTGCTGTCAGTGATCTGACAGAGTGATGGATGGGTTTGTGCGCTCAGGACTGAGTCTGCGTGGGAACTTGACTCGCTGTTACACAAATAACAGCCTACAGCTGCTTTTGGAAAAAAAACCCTGAACTTCATTCATTTAGGTTCATATAAGACTACAACAAGTACAGTACAGAAAATGTTAGCATGCTAAATGTAACTTGATGTAGCATTGTAGGTAAAGTATGGGATGAATCACACAAAACATAACTGAATATTGAACACTAACAAGTCTTTTCCCTTCCTCAAATGCACCCTGTGAAAATAGAGCAATTCATTGTGTTACTATGAAGGAGTTTTCCATGTGTTTTACCTGTATTTTCAGTAGAGTAATCATTGTATTGTGTTCTAGGATTGAATGAAATATCTGTAAACGTAATGGGTAATGTTTTGGCATTTTGGCTTTACTTTCATCATAGACTACCTACACCAGTTATTTTAATTACATTTTACGCTCAAACGCTCAATCCTTTAAATCAGTAAATTCATTATTAATATTCTGTGGATAGATTTGACCAGATTCAGGATGGAAACGTGAACACTGTTCTTGATTTAGAGTAGCTATATATCAGACTTATAACAGACTGCAGTCAGAAGTTGAGATGGGTTACTGAAATAAGCAAAGGTCAACTACATCTGCTTGTTGAAATAGTTAAGGTAGTTAAGCGATGTCTACCAACAGAGGGCTCCACACTAAAAGATCTGTTATACTGGAGAGCTGTGAATACATTCAGCTCAGTGACAGTTTCTCAGCTGACGCAGGAACAGACCTCTTTCCTCACGACACCACAGAACTTTCTGAACCGATAAACTGAGAAACACATGCATTAATCAGCTGCATGACAATGATGTCTAAATACTGCTGGCAAATGACAGCAAAACAACACACAATCCCAAATCCATGAGCCATTCCTGACTTCACATAACTTCCCCTCTGTGGATGGAGAATTAAAAAAAAAAAAATCAATGGTTGCTTTGCAGTTTTACATCGTTTCAAAGGGTTTGAGTCAATACATCGATATACAAGAGCTTTCAGCTTATTCAAGTTTATGTCTTAACAATATTTCTTAATATTGTATAATAGTGTGTACACATATCCTTTACAGATTTCAAATCTAATAAATGCAGCCTTGGTGAGAAGAAGAGACTTACGAAACAAATAAATATTTAAATTATTGATCCATCGCTTCTGCAAACTGTAGTTTTGCTCAGAAGAATGGTTTACACATAAATGTACCCTACATTTGGATTAAAGTTAGTAAATGCCAGACCCAATGTCAGACAGCTGAGCACAGATCCTTTGCGTCTCTGATATAATGATTAATATGAATCTCTCTCACACCGAGACGAGAGTTATGGATCTGGACAGCGCTGGGTCCCTCCTGCGGTTCAGGACTCAGGATCTGGGTGAAAACATGGCCCTGACCACAGATCAGAGGAAAGATCACCAAACACCAGAATGAGGTTTATGGGTGGTCAACACTGAAGTGTTTTCTCTGTGGGTTTTTTTGTATTTCCTGGCTGCAGTAAATGACACAATATGTTATGGCACCATATTTTCTGCTCTACCTCCAGTGCTGAGCTCCAGTGCTGACTTCACTTGATGTTTGACCAAACACACATCTGATGCACGTACTGTTTGAGCACTGACTGATGGATGTGATCTAGCCATTTATTTTCCGTCCAAAATACACAGTCATTTTATGGAATATTTTCTGTGTGAATATATTAAAGCCTAACTAATTGCTGTGATCAAAGCTGAATTTTCAGCATCATTCCTCTTCATCCTTCAGAAATCCTTCTAATATTCTGATTTGCTGCTCGAGAAACATTTCTATTTATCACTGCTGCTTAATAATTGAACTGATATAGTGAAAGCAGTCACACTTTCATTATCTGAAAGTTTAAAACGTCAAAAACTAAAAAGCTAAATTGGAGTTTTGTTAGGTTTTGTTTTTTGTTGATGTCAAGTCTTTTTTGAAAGATTTTTTACATTTGTTGAAGTCCTGATTGGATTTGGTACAAACTGTAGTCAGTTACTGATTCAAAATTAAATGAGAAAAATTTAATTAGTAGTACACATCAGTTGAGGAAATGTTTAACTATCTTAAATCGAGGAATCACTTGGAATAACAACAACAGATGCTGAGAACACCTCACGCAACAACAAAGTAGACCCAACAAACATTACCTGAGAGGACAGGGCTTTTAAACACAGGACAATCAGGAAAAAATTAGACACATCTGGAATCAAATTAACAGAAATCAACAGGACAGAATCTGGGTCACGGAGCAAAAACACAACAAAAACCATTCAGGAATATGACAGTAATCTATTACATAAAACCTTTTTGGTAAAATAATTTAGTAATTCTGCTTTTGAATAATTTTGGATCACCTAATAGGTGAATTCCAACAGATTACATTATTAACTAGTATTTCTGTAATTTATCAGTACTGGCTATAATGATAATTTTTATTATTCCCTTGAAAATGTAATTGCGATTATTAATTATGATTTTCACAGTTTAAACTGTTGCTTTAACTAACTGCATGCCATATTTGCTTTATTTTTCAGCTTTCTATTCATAAAGAAATCCTGAATAAAATGTTTCAAAACAATTAGCTGATGAAAATTCTGATTTGCATCACTGAATTAAATTATTAAAGTATTATATTAATAAAGTATATTAATTATATTATAGGCTACAAGTAGGCCTTTATAACCTCTGACACGGAGAAGAGTGCAAACTCCTCACATGAAACAAATGCGCTTTTACGGATCTTCTGCAAAATGTAAACAAATGTTCTGTAAGTTTAAAAAGTAATTGTAACTAATAATATGATATACTTCACAGATTGGAGTTGTAAAGGTATTAAACACCTGGACCATATATTCGAAGGATCATATTTATTACCTTTGATTATATTAGTTAAACAATATGGGATTAACAAGAACAGATTTTTAGAATATCAACAAGTTAAATCTATAATAAAAAGGAGATTTAAGTCTAATGATATCAAATCACAAATACCATCAAGTGTGGGTGAATTTTTTTAATCTCAATACCCCCAAATTACTGTCTAAAATATACAGGTTACTTTCCAATGTAGATAAATCAGTATCACTTCCTATTGCTAAATGGGAGGAAGATCTATTAATCAGCTGGGACCATAACTTCTGATCTACAGTAAGATATGCTTAAAACATTTCAATTGATTAGAAATCCAGATTTACAATTAATACAATACAAATACTGCATAGAGTTTAATACACAGGTCATCGGATGTTCAGACTTAGTTGGGTCTAGTTCTCCTCTGGAGACTTAATTTCCAGTTCAATTTTAAACACGTTGGATTGTGTAAGAGGGATATGCGAATACGTCTTGTAGATTATGTCAGATTTATTGCTACTGTGTCAAACCTTGTTTACTTAATTAACTAAATGAGTGTAAAGATGAAGGAATAGATCGAATACACCAACTGATGGAAGGTTTGCATAGAAATTTCATGTAAAATTATTTTTAAAATACAAAAATACAGTAGTTCCTTGTCTGTCAGTCACTATGAGTTATGTTGTCCTGATTCGCTCTGCTTAAGAGAAAACGCCAATGAACATTGGCAAATGGTTAAACAATCCTAAGTCACTCCTCTTCATCTGGGTATAAAGAGGTGACAGGAGCACAGCGGTTCCTCTGTCAAGCAGATCCCTTGGGTGTTTCAAAAAATGTTCTCTTTCAAGATGCTGTTTCACCAGGCTCAGTATCGGTGTGCATGCCTGGGGTCCATTTTGCCCCTGTACTGGGCTAGATGCCCATTTAGTTGACCTATCTTATATGTGTATCCTCCACGGTAAGGTTTTTCTTGGAAAACCCCCATCTCTACAGCCAGTCGTTCCTCTCCTTCCCTGGATAGGACCTGCCTTAGAGACAAGATAATATATTGTACTGCCCCACTTCAGGTGTTCACTTCCACATTGTCTTGCCAGACTGTACAACAAATACAAGAGGTTGCAGCCCTTCTTGTGGAAGGTTGAAATCCTTCAACAGTTCCAGCCTCTCTGGCAGCACTGTACTCACTCTTGTCCCTATAGGCATAAAGGTCAGTGAATCTGCTCTGGGGCGATGGGAGGGGCTGCTTGTCAACATTTGTGTTGCTACAAGGTTGTAATGATTCAGGTGTGGCGTTTTCCGTAGGACCCCAGTCACCCATGTAACCCTCGTTCCCTGCTGGAGGGAATGGAGACGTTATGTCCCCTGATGGGTGGTTGCTCCTGTCTCCTCTTTATACCCGGATGAGGGCGAGTGGATCAGGATTGTTTGACCATTTGCCATTTTTCCTTGACGTTTTCTCTGAAGCAGAGTTAATCAGGGCTGTAGGCAAGACCACAGTATGTCGTCACGACATAATGTCTCCTTTTCTTCCACCAGAGAACAAGGGTTACACATCTAACATAGACAATTGTTTCACACATAGTGTGTCTTCTGCATTTGATAGATTATTTCGATACACCTAAAATTAAGATATTTGTTGTTTTATTTAAAAATACATTTTTGTGTGTCTTTGCCCAACCCTGTAAGTTCTATCCAACACTGCAAGCACATCTACATCAGAAGGTTTTTTACATTGGGAGTCTGTGGTCATTGGGCAGTGTCTCTCTCTCAGACGTAATGAGATGATATTTCAGACGTGCTCAGTCTGATACTGTGTGAAAGACTGTTCTCTGTCATGAAGCACAGACTCTGTTTTCCACTTCATCCTTGTGATCAGATTGCAGCCACTCTGTCAGTCAAGAAAAGAAAAAAAAAGGCAGAAAGGAATAAGATCTCAAACTGTCAAGTAGATGAGACACATAATTCATCAGAGTCACAGCGCTGTGAAATATTACAAGTGATGACAGTGAGGAATGGGATCTACGTCAAAATACTTTAATGCGTTTATTTTTCCGTTTGCTGCTTCGCTACATTTGCTGTAGATTTAATCACTGACGTGCTAATTATTTCTTCTGAAATGGATTTCTAATGTTTCAAAGCTGTCTTTGACTCTTGTGCTGGCAAAATGAACACAAAGTGAGGGTTAATTAATTTAATAAAGTTCTTGATTTATTTTTAAATCTCATCATAAATATCACAAATATGAAAATAAATACATATTGTCTTAGATGTAGAAATCACATGGTATGCGTTATGAAAGACAAATGCTGTTCTTCAAATCAGGGCACTTGTTGATTTTTTTTAAGATCAAATCATAACAGATGTCACTTCTTGGAAAACCATAAAATAGTTTTAAAATTAATAAATATTATAATACAAAGAACAGATATATTTAGACACTGAATAGCCAAAAAAGAACTAAAATATTAAAAAAAAAAATATTTTTCAACCTGCTGAAAAAATCTAAGAAATATATAAATCAATAAATCATAAAAATACATTATATCTTCAGTCATCTCAAATAATGTGGACACAGCACAGGTAGCCGTGTGTGACAAATTACAGGATCTTTAAAGAGACTCTTTTTAACAGTCAGATGTCGTTTCTCAAGTACCACGAGGCCAGCTGTCAGTGCTTGAAACATTATATCAATTCCCACATATTTAGCACATGAAAACAGATGATTTTATCAATCAGCAGTTATCATCAATAAAGTGAAGGAAATCTAAATATTTGACTTTGCTAATAAAGTTAAACATTCAACTGCGTTATCATATAGTAATATAGTTGCTTCAGAGCAAGTTCATAACCTTACAATAATAAAATACAATAACCTTAAACTTCGATAAGCTTACTCAATACAGTATGTGTCCGTGCTCCAGGAGGACACTTTTTCATTTACTGTAATTTCTTCTGGTTTCAGAGCTGGCCGCTGTAGATGACCTCAGATGCATGAAATGCAAACTGAGCAGCAGATTGTGCTCCAGACATCTTTAATAGGAGCAAAGAGCTTTTTATCGACCCACCACAGCTACATGTGTCTCTGTCCTGCTGAAACGTTCATATGTTTTTCATATTAAGGATATTCACTATCAGAAATATCCGTCTGGAGCCAACAGTCAAGTCGAGAAGAAATTTGAACACATTTACACCTTTAATTATTTCGTGCAGGTTTGTGCAGATTTACATACAAAATAGATGTATGAACAACATTTGTATTTTATGAGAAGTAACTGTGGCTGTGGAGATCATAAATGACTCGTCCAGAGACGATGCGTTCAGATGCCTGGTATTTGTGAATGCAATCATGTGAGGAAGTTCTAGGGAATTAAAGTATTAAACCAAATCAATTTAAAGCAAATAATGTTGCTGAATGACTTTGGTTCAGGCATCTCAGAATGACTAAAGCAACATTTGAGATCTGGTGCGATGACATTGGTTAGAATCACATGATCTACGAAGGCAAAAAAACTTTGTTTTGTTATGCATCAAGAAATGTTTCCACCTCAGGTCCAAAATTATGTATCTCTTACTGTTTTCATCCAGCATTTCTTTTTTGAATGCAATGTACCACCATCTGCATTAATGGATTTAGGCTTATTACATGCTGTATTAATAATGTGTATTTTATATGCAATGTTTGTTTCATTCCTGTTGTGACTAAATGAATTGATATATTTACTAAGGCTTATTTTTAAGCAACAATTATATATTGCTTTAATATATAAAGCACCATAGCTATTTCACTGTAAATTAAATACCAATGCGTTACTTCACTAGTTACTTGAAAAAAGTAATTTGATTACATAACTCGCTGAACCTGATATGAAGAAATTACCATCAGACCATTAGCTCAGTATCTGGTTACTCTGCAAAACGTCACATCTTTATGTGATACAGCACATTTCCCAAACACACACACACACACACACACACACGAGTCTAAAAGAGGCATTAGATTTTGATTTGACGTATGGAACAGTTTGTAACAGATCTTCTGTCTGTCCAAGTCTACTGCAGATATTCCTCTGCTGGCGGTCAAATAACAACCATTAACAAACGAGCAGTAGACGCACTGAGACGCACAAGAGATATGCGTGAAATGTAAATTTACAGTGAGACCAAGGAGCCATCCAAACCATAATTCATATAATTCATGCTTCAGGGAATATTCTGGAAAGCTTCCACAAATGGTGAAATGTAATTTATCGGCTGGCGTTTTTTCAGGATCTCTGACCCTGCGCTCAGACTCTCTCAGGGATTCAGGACTGACGGCTCCAGAGCCAGATTACACTCATTTCATGTGTGTGTGTTTAGACTTGGCCACACATACAGGACTCATTAACGAATTCTCAGACTATATACTGTATGTGCAGTATGAGCCAAATTCACCACGCCATGTGAGAAAGTTTCTGAACACAAGCAGTTTAGTATCATATATAACAAAGCACATCATTAAAACACACACACTCAATACTATTTTAAATGAAAAGGATTTTAATATATGTAATTATTATTTGATCCACCTAAGTTGAACTGACTTGAACTTTATTGAATGTGATGAGCTTTGCAATAATAGCTGTTTCCGTACACCTACTCTGACACCTTTGATTCCTTTTCACACAGAGTTTAATTTTATAAAGCATCATTTTCACACAATTACTTATGTTGTGACTTTAAAACAAGATTAACATGCTGGGATATTTGATGCTTTTGAGCATTTGTATCACACATATCCAGCTTCAAATCTGTGTTTTCATAGACGGTAGGTTTGTTCGGTAGCTCACGGAGTACCGAGGTGAGCTCTGGTTTAATCCAACATTATAGAGCATTAACTTTTAGCAGAAGTCCACAGATATTCCAATTCTGAGCCGCTGCAATACTTATCTCTATCAATGTAATGTGCCAGGGTTCACATATTG
Source organism: Enteromius thamalakanensis (assembly GCA_032357475.1). Classification (NCBI taxonomy): domain Eukaryota; kingdom Metazoa; phylum Chordata; class Actinopteri; order Cypriniformes; family Cyprinidae; genus Enteromius; species Enteromius thamalakanensis. Next base: position 3,819,809 of record JAUCMT010000047.1, read on the forward strand.
AACCTGTGTTTTAGCAACACTGAGTAAGGTGCGTAAAAAAATGTGTTTCTTTCCTCTGTTGAACATAAAAAGAAAATATTCTGAAGAATGTGGGAAACCAAAAATTTGATGGTAGCCATTTAATTCCATCGTATTAAAAAGAATACCACTGAAGTCATTGGGGACCAGAAATGTTTGGTTTCCAACATTCTTCAGATTCAGTAAATGGTATTTCTGCTGTAATCAGACTTCTTAAGCTCTGATTATAGTACGATTTACAAAAGGACATACAATGCTATGAATTAAAATGTGCCACAAAAGTGTTTACATCTTCATTTTTCTGCTTTATCTTTATTAGATTCCCTCTATGCTCTCAGTCAAATCTATCTGCTCTACATTTCACTTTGTTTCCCAACTCAAACATTTTTTAAAGCGTTTTTTCCTTGACTGGCTATTTTGGGAGCGTTCAGATATTTGACACGTCGACCTCCAGGTTCCACATTATAAACTCTCTCAAGTACTTTCTTTAGCGGTTTCTCCCGCGTTCGTTTGGGGCAGTGAAACCTCTCGGAATTAAAAGCGTGGGATGCTTACATTGGAGGAATCTGCACGAATGTGATCAGAGAAAGCAGTTCAGTACATCCCATCAGCCTCGGAATAGACCCACAGCACTTTCTATTATTATGGCAGCAGAGTACTTGTAAATATCATTGCGGACATAATAATTGTTTTCCCCCCAAGAAGACAAACACTGAATATAAAAAAAGAGGACTGACTTGATTAGAAATATTGTAGAAATGCTAATAAAAAAATAAAGCAATATAAAATACATTTTAATTAAGTTATTATATAAAATAAATTAATTACTGTATAAGGTGTTTTAAAATCTAAATTCTTTCTATAAAAGTACTTTATCAAACAGACATTGTACACATGCGTTTAGTTTTGTTATGATAGATAGTTAAGATATTTAAAGATTAAGATTTTCAATTTGCAATTTTTAATGATTTAATTTTTGTAATTATATTTTATTTAAAATCTATTATCAAATCTATTATTTTAGTTTCAAATGCATTTCATATTCAAATTTATATATATTTTTTTTTTGCTAATAAAAAGCATACACTTCAGTAAGCATATTATCATTTCCATATTTATTTTAATTTTTTTGCAATTTCTAATTAAAATTATATAAACATTGAATATAACAATTCCTATTGCCTTTAAGTAGCATAAAGCTTGTTTTAAAATGTTTTGGCTATTTTTATATTTATTTGTCAGATGTTTGTATTATTAATATTATTATTTTGTCACTTTTCATTCAAATTAAAAAAATATATAAAACATACATTTGTATTCCTTATTAAAAGCTTAAACTTCACTAAATGTATATCCTAATTTCATACTTACGGTTTTTAATTGATATTAATAAATTGATTTTCATAAAGTTGCAGACATGATCATAACACTGCTAAGCCGTGCGCGTGTATTTCTCCACCCTCATTCGCTATTGAAGACGTCTGGAGAAGAGCGTATATGTCGATGATGAACTGGCCTATTGAGTTCTCTGCTGGCCTAAATGGACTCATTCATCTCAGATTTTTGATTTAGTCACTTGGTAAATCTTTCTCTTTGTTTGTCTCTCATCACATATATCCTGATCTGAGAGCATGGCTTTCTCACAGATTCTGTGGCGGTCCAGGTTCACGGAGCAGTCATATAAATCTCCCGCTGGGCTCGGGCTTCTCTGTGTGGGCTCCTCGCTGCAGTAGTCGAGGTCCAGCTGGCCGCGAGGCCTGAAAGATGTGTTTGTTGTCGAGTCAGTGTGGCCATCTGGGTATAGACCTCTGGTCAGCACTTTGCAGAAGAGAGCGTGGCGTCTGCTGCCAGAGAAAACACTAATAAAGCAAAAAGAGCGCTCGATGGCCGCCTCTCCTCCTCAGAGATGGATTTCCTCGCCGTAATGACATTGAGGAGGTGTGGGAGGGATCTGGACGCGATGGACACTCTTTATTCTCTCCTTCTAAACTCTTGTCATGGTTAGTATGGCCATATCCATGCAAGCAATGGTGGGGAGAAGGAAAACAATAAAGAGAAAACATGTAAGCTCAGCTCTGACATAACCTTCAAAAACCTAGTGAGTGTGTTAATAGTGACTGGCAGAGGAAATCAACGTGTTGAACTCAAAATCTGCTCATTTTGTATTTAACCCTCTGGGGTCGGCTCACGCATATATGCATTTTGAGGCGTCTTCTGATGACGCCAATAAGAACTTATAATAACCATCGCTTCTACTGTCAAGATATACTATAATTAAAATCATAAAAAGTTACTTGAAGTAAAAAAAACACAAAAAACACAACATTTATTTGAATTTATTGTTTTGGATGGAAGTTACTAAAATAACTAACATTAAAAGTGAAAGGAAAAAAAAATAAAAATCAGATATAAGCATAAAAAAAAAATCTGAAATTACAAAAACACACCAAAACATTATAAAAAATGACTAAGTTAAACTTTAACAGACAATTTGAATTAAATTCTATATATATATATATTAAAGCCACAATAGTATCTCATTGATACTAGAATAACACTGCAAGTAACTAAAATCACTGCAAATCTAATTAATTAATTATTTATTGATGAATTGTAATCAAATGTAAACCACGATTATGTAGTTAATATGACAATAAAATACAATTTCAGTCTTTTCACTTCAAAATTACAAGTTTAGCTAAGTCTATTACTTGCAGTTTCTTTTTAATTATTTGTCTAAAAAAAAAAAAAGTAAGAATGCACTTTTTGTTTTCTTCTTCAGTGAAAGACGCCACACACTGTTTCTCCTGACCAGTAGAGGGCAGATCACCTGCATCAATAACCTCAGTAAGAGTTCTGTTGCGTCTGTAAAAGCTACATGTTCCTTGAGCTTCCAGCTCTGCATTAACTGTACAGAGAGACTGCAGCTGGATGTGTTCCTCAAGACGACCCTGATAACAGCAACAAAACAAAACTTTGCTTATTCATGCATGTCTGTGTCTGGATTGTAGAAAAAGAAATCAAAGAAATATTAAACGAATTTTAAAGTTTTGTTAAACTGCTGTTTATTTGTTTCACATGATAACATTTGTATTAATAATAATATTACATGTTGCATGATTACACAAATGCATTTTGGGTATGGTTGAAGTTATCTATCATGATTAAAATTCTTGCTCAGTATGAATCTCATCAATTTCTATAAGAGTCTAAAACATTGCTTGGCAATTTTTAAACGAGATAATGCAGATACTTTTCTTTTGCAGTTTCTATCTTGGTCTTGCAGTTGATGAGTTACCTAACACACTGACAGGTTATGAATGTACCAAACGAGTGTCACCAGAATAACTTCATAGATCCACTCACCCCAGTGTTAGCTTTTCAAATGATTAAGTGAGCATCACTTCAAAAGAGTACTCCACTGATATGTAATCACAAAGCTCATTGTTATTATTTCCCCATGGATGGGGTTCTCCTCTGGCTTGCTTAGTTGGGGACACCTGATTTCCAGTGATTATCATCGTCTTGACTACAGAGACCGTCTC
>JAUCMT010000047.1:3851983-3867261 GCA_032357475.1 Enteromius thamalakanensis
GTCTACTGACTTTTCAGCGTGGTACGGAAACAGCTCCATTCAGGACTGCAAGGCCCTTCAGAGAGTTGTGTGCTTAGCTGAGCGCATCTTAGGGTCTGCTCTCCCTTCTCTGCAGGACATTTACCTTAAACGTTGCAAAAATAGAGCTATTCAAATCTTCAAAGACTCTAATCACCCTGGTAACTGCCTATTCACTCTGCTGCCATCTGGTAAGTGCTGTAGCCTGATGGCAAAAACTAAGAGACTTAGGAGGAGCTTCATCCCCCAGGCCATCAGGCTCCTAAACTCTAACCCTGGGTCTTAACTCTCAAGACTCTGTAAATTCACCATCAATTAACTATTCATAAACATATTTCTGCTATTTTAATTTATACCGTGTACAACATTTTGCACATTCTCTTGCACATTCCTTACACTACTATTTATTTTATTTCTTATTTTTATTATATTTTTAATTTTTTTATATATTTTTATATTTTTTTATTACATATATTTTATTAATTGCACTGTCCTTGTGTTACAAAACGGGACGTTAGTAAACTACTAACTATAGTATGCTGACGAAATTAGGCCTAGTAAATAAAATAACTTTACTTATAAAAGTATTAAAAAGAAACATCAAATTAAGATACTGTTTGAGAGGTAACTCATCTTTTTACTATATTAAAATTTTCGATGCAATCATATTATGCTTTAATGTGCTTTTGAACTAGGCTGCTGTGCTTTGTCATTTGAAATTTATTTGCTTTAAAGTTCCTTTATTATGCCTTTTCAAATATGATCTTTCATTCAACTGTTTCTCTGCAAAGATGTGACGCCGACAGTGCACGATAAATGAAGTCTGTTACGGCCACACGTCACAAAGTAACATATTTGCTTAATGTCCGCCTACGTTCTACGTCGCAAACAACTTGTTCGCCCACAAACAGTACAATTTCCACATGGATTACATCATGTCAAGATTCTGTATCCTGCGCTGTATCCTAAACGAAAAAATACTGTGTCGACATTTCCAAAATTCTAGCAACTGTTTTGATAATAAAAGCGTTTAGAGAGGAGCAGTGGCCGAATTAATCACAGCTGCATTAATTCCCTAAACATTCTCCTCATCACGATCGCCTAATCATATGTTACCTTCCCACTATAAATACTCCCGCTTTTCTCTCTTCCGTATTTCGCTTTATGCAACCCTCCTCCTCCGTCATCTCCATTTTCTCCTCCAGGGAGCATCGAGAGGGCGAGCAGGATCCCGGGGGTCAAGCCACTAGGGTTCGGGGCCCGCCGTTCTTCCGGCTCACTTCCCAGACAGCTCGCCAAATTTGCTTTAACTTGCTTTACTCTACCCGCTCTTATCTTCCCTAGCCTTAATAAAAAAGTGTGAACTCTTAAATCGATAATGAGCATTTCCAACCTGATCTCACGGCAATTCGTACATATTTTACGAGGTGGCTAATTCGTACGAATTTGTACGACCTTACTCGTACGAATTCATACAATTTATTCTAAATCGTAAGTATTTTACGAGATGCCAATTCGTATGAATTTGTACGAATGACCTAAACACAACCCCGCCCCTAAACCTACCCATCACGTGATTTTAGACAAATCGTACGAAATCGTACGAGTGAGGTCGTACGAATTAGTACGAATTGGCACAAATTTGGTACCTCGTACGAATATGTACGAATTGCTCGTGAGACTGTGTTGGGTTTTCATGAAATTAAAGTAATGCAATTAGTTATTTATTTTTATTTATTTATTTTTTAGAGAATTACACTACATAGTAATTCATTATGTAATGCCCTTAAATGTAACTTTCCCCATCACTGCTGGCCAGCTTTTCCATGTTACTCTCGCTGGTCTCAGAGATGCTTTTAGTGACCTGATCCAAAATCTTACTCAACTGTATATGAAACATGAAATATGTTCAAACACAAGGCCATATTCTCTGTTCCAAGCACAACAAGTCTTTTCTGCAGCTCCTCTTCCTCAAAGTTTCTCTCTTCCCACTTCCCGATCATTGAGTGCTCTTGTTTCAGACATGCGGTTCTGTGAGTCGGGCCCCTGAGGGCCGGGGCCGGGCTGCTTATCGCAGCACTTTATCAGCATGAGGGAAGGGGATGTGGGTTACAGCCATCCAGCGGCTGTCAGCAAACAGGCGTTTTGTAACCTGTAACCCAGAGACGTGCGATTTGTGAGAAGAGAAAGGGGCTGTTTGAGGGTGTGATCATACGAGGGTTGAGTGTGTGTGTGTGTGTGTGTGATTACCTGAGTACAGAAGTTAACTTGTCTGGCCTTGCAGGACTAATACATGCCAGAACCATTGTCTTGGCTTTTTGTGTAGCCATGTAAATTCTACAACAGCTGCTTGTTTTACAAAGCTTACTTGAAACTTGACATGGTTGTTGATGCAGACTAAAACAATTCAGCTCAAAATGAAAAATCTGTCACCATTTATTCACCTTGGACAGCATGTCCCAAAAGCATATTAAGTAGATTTTATTGGAACAATGTATTCAGGCTTATGGTCATATTTTGCAGAACATACTAGCTTTTCTTTTCCATACAGTAAGTATGACCAATTAATAAATAAATACATAAATGCATATTATATTTAATATTTTTGTGCTATGCAGCAACTTTTGGGAAATAACTCAAATTACAATTTTTATCATTGTGTGTTAATTACAAGTTTTTTTGCTAACTCTTTGCAGGTTGAGATGTAGGTGATGATCTTTCATCCATGCCAAGATCCACACAGCTACCATTGGATCATATTGATATGAGAGATAGAGCTGCATAGAAATGGTAGGAGAAACCATGTGCCTGTATGATGTGACGCAGTGATGCTGGAGGGGTCCAAGAACCGATCCCTGAGGAACACCAGTGATCAGTTGATGTACTTTGGATACCTCCCCTCCCCAGGCCACCCTGAAAGACCTACCAGTAACCAGCGACGGGGAATCTCTGTGATGCCCAGTGATGAGAGGGTGGACAGCAGGATCTGATCATTATTATTTTTTTTATTATTATTATTATTATTCATTATTATTTTTTTTAGCTTAATTTGACATTTTTTTTAATTTAATTTACTTACAAATACAAAGTTATATTTACACATAAATACAGCAATAAATCAGATTTAAAGCCAGAAACCGTATTAGACCAATATAACTATCAACTAAATAAACCCACTGTGCTCTTTAAATAAAAGACACAGCTGTTTCACTTTTTCAGTGTGTCTAAGGCAAAGCAGTGTCTGTGCACACTAAGCCATTGTAAACAAAGCTCTTTTTCTTGACAGATCTCAGCTTGCGTTGCACACGTGGACAGGTGAGGCCCAGGTACAAACACAGGGGCGCTTGTTGCTCTGTCACACTTTCAGCAGCACCTCGCAGCAGTTTGAAGAGGCGGCTCTGGGCGTCAGGTTACATTAGCATCCTTTTTTAGCTCTAGACCTTTTCCTCAGCACAGCCCCCACACCATGCATATAATACGCTCTTTCATCAGCACATCATTAGCCATACGAGACATTCTGTGAAGGAACATCAAGGAGGCAGTGTTGAAAATGGAAATTTCACCACACCTCAAAGCCGCTTGTTGTGATGAATCCTTGAGAGGGCAGATTTGCAGTAAGTACGAGCCACACGGGCCTTTAATATGTCTGTCATAGGCGACTTTCATTTTCAAACAAAGCCTAGTTTATATTGGCATCCCAGTGAAACGCAAGGATTAACCCACGGCCCCTGCATGTATAGCTGTGCTCATGGCAGGCTGGGAAGGCTGCGGTGGCTTTGAGGAATTACAGGGACTAACATGTGACTGAGGCAGGGTTGATGGGGTTTATAAGAGGGAACGAGGGCTGATGGAGGTGATATTCATTGGAAAAAAAAAATGGCTGTTGCCATTCAGTCTGCTTTGATGAGTGCCTTAACCCTAACAGGCCTCTTTCTACTAGGAAAAACAGCAATGTCAAAGAAGCAGAGTATGGCGCTAGCAACACCAAGGTCTAGAGTTTGAGTCCCTGCTAAAATGTATATGTGAGCTTTAAATGCAATGTAGGTTATTTTGGATAAAAGTGCCTGCCAAATGCATAAACAGGTATGTATTGCTGATTGGTCCAAATTTTATTATCAGCATAAACTGCTAAAAAAGAAATGTTCACTTAGACAGAAACAGTTGGTTTATATGTTGTTTTTTCTTTTCCAATTAGTTAATTGCATGATTAAAATATCAGAAAAAAATCATTTATATAACAAGATAAACAGGTAAACTATTAAACTATATAAACTACTTTTGTTTCGGGTTTTTTTCATGTGCACTAAGGTATGTGTATAGTCCATGTGATGAAATTTGATTGTTATCTTGCAACATGCAGCTTGATCTTCTTTTTGCACTAATTCATTTACCCACAATGTGGCACCACTGCCCCAGATTGTTGTTTTTTTTACTGGTGAAATATAAACAGATCAGTAAAACAACAAATTACATTTTAGACGCAATGTTGCCTGTTTTGCTCAATTGTGCAAATGCAAATAGCTCCATTCAAAGTCACAGCAAAACTGTCGTGCATCTTCAAGCAAAACACACACAGGGCTGATTCAGTCCTGAACGAATTGAGTGAGCCAATGATTCAGTGAGTTGCCCATTAGGAGCAAGGGTCACCAGGTTCAGTCCTGGAGGGCCAGTGTCCAGAAGAGTTTTGATCCAACCAGGCAAGTGTGTTGAAGCAAGCTGGAGTCACTTGCTTCCTTTCTGAATAAATCAGCTGTGGAATGAACTGGTTGAAGGAGTGATTCAATGACTCATTTATTTAAGACTTGAGTGTTTTTTTAGTTCGCAGTACATTAATACTGATCTATTAGCTTTATTGATGCAAAGTGTTTTAATGCCATTTTGTAGTGTGTATTCAATGCTTTTCTCTATTAACACAATAATGACTTTATCCATTTGGAAGTTACTTCTCAGCCAAAACTTGTGCGTGAGTAATTTTGCAATTAGTTTGATTAATTAATCGGCATACGATTTAATGAATTCTATTACAATCAACTGTATGCGTTATTTAAGGGTTCAGTCCAAAGTGATGTATATTTTGCACTTTAACCTCCGTTATAGAGAAGGATGATGTAATCAGCCTTGTTCTGCTACCAAGGCAATTTGTGTTTAGAATGACTTAATTGAGAGGAATCATCAGTAACGACTTCATCCATCATAGCTGTCCAGTGCCACTCTTTCCATCCAGACTAATCACTGCAGAGAGACTGGGAGACAGATTTATGGAAACTGGATTGTTGCAATATTTACTAATGCGTTTGTATTTATGGTCATTTAGAGAATGTGATACAGTCACAGTAAAAAAACAAAAAAACTGTTAACTGCTTGTTAGTTTCACATACTGTGAGTCAGCAACTTCAATGATTGGTGTGAGTTAATTAATACTACATTTACTAGACAAGTCCTAGTACTACTCAGTCCTAGTATAATGTATCAATTTCTACTGATTAATTTGATCAGAACAAAATATCAGTCCCTGAGCAGCAGTAGACAGTGGTTAAGTGCCTGTGACCCTGCGCCTGGGGAAGATTGACCGTCCTGAAGGCCCATTTCCTGGAGTTTAGAGGGGCCGTTCTCTCCTCCTCTCACAAGGCAGAGCTTCCTGTGTTTAAGACCAAGTAAGCTTCACCCTGAGAGACTATTAAAAGCCGGCTCATCCAACACTGTCCTGCATGCATTGCACTTGGTTCATTCAGTGATAGCGGTGAAAAACAAGCCTCTGGAGTTTGAGGATTGTTCGATCAGTCAAAGGTGCGTCAGCTGATTATGGTAAGAAATAACAAAGAAAGAAATTAAAAGAACAAAAAGTACCTAGTTTAAATGACTGGTTTGGAAAAATGACACTTTTCTAATCGTAATCTGCTCAAGAGTGATTAGAGGTTATAGTTTGATAACCTTTGCCTTTTACAAACAACTCAAATTGATTACAGTCACTCTCTAATGTGTCATGAGCAAGGATGCTGTCTATTGGTTTCTCAGGGTTAACACACACTAATATTATCTTAGCGCGGCACTACAAGGGCAGGTAAACAAGTCCTTGAGCTCTGAGTATTTGTCAGAGTACGACCTTAAAGTAGTGCAAACACAAACAGATACTCAGAAATACGCACAGACTCTTGAAAGGCCTGTTATCTCCTGGGTGTGCCGCTGAAATGAGCAGGAAGGGACAGCAGTTTTAAAGCACTTCAGAATTGTTTTTCCTGACACCTCAGCAGACAGGAGGAATGACCCCATCACCAGCGGCTGATGGCCAGGTTCCTGCGGCTCAAGAGTTACACCAGAGTAACGTCAGGAGGGGCTTTTGTGCCATATAAAGAAAGAAAGAAAGAAAGTGGTTACTGTTACATGACCATTGGGAGGGCTTTTGTACAGTACAAGGCCTAAAATATTTATTAGCAAATGTTAGAATTAACTAAGATGAGTAAATTTGTTATCACTTTATTTCGATAGCCCACTTTAGATATTCTACTAACAGTAAGTAACTTTGCTAGTAACTACACATTAACTATCGTATTATTAGAGTATTAGTAGACTATCGGTTTAATATCTTCTAACACTTTATTTTGATGGCTCCACAACACACTACAAGTATAGTTATAAAGTTACTTATAGTTAGTAGAACATCTGATGTGGACTTTAAAATTAAAGTGTAACCACTATTACTGTTCACTATCACTGTTCAATACTATCACTACTATTAGTATTGCTACTTATGTTAATACTACCACTACTACTACTAAAATCATTTGTATTTCTAAAGTACAACTACTGCTGTTTTTAAAACTGTTACTACCATTGCTGTTGCTACTACTTGTGTTACTACCACTAGTATTACTCTCTGCTACTACCACTACTACACCACATTTGAGTTAAATTACGACTATCATTACTACTAACTGTTACTATGACCACTACTATTGCTACTATTTTACTGTTACTTACTAAAATATTTTTTTAAAACTACCACTATGACTACCATTACTATTACTTTGAAGTTTTATTTAATTAAAACCACTACTGGTACCATGGTTTTCACCACAGTCTCTCTCCATCTCGTCACATTTTGATGCTTGGTCAAAATCCTTTTGCGTCACTTTTTGAAGCTCAAGGTACCCTTTTTAGTCACTTTTCGACATTGTTTGAAATAGGAACTCTTTTCGTCGTTATTTTTATAATTTTATCGTTATAACTAAACTAATTATTAGGTAAAAACATTGGCATTATTGCATATATGTAGGGGTGTGATTTTTCAATGTAAACAGTCAAAACTGTTTTATTTAAATTGTATTATTTACACATTTATGAGCACAGAACCCAACCCCTGCTCCTAAACTACCATCTGTCAATAAAACACAAGATATAGCAGGCAGATACAACCACCGTCAGCATCTATTTGAAAAATATTAATATTCCAAGGCTTTTGAGACAAACCGATTGATTTGTGAGAGGAATAGATGCAGTCGCTGTCTCCGTCTTCCGTATATTTGCGAATTTCAAAAATCCTTACGTCAACGTTGGTTGAGAAAAAGTATTTGCTCTTGTGTGTCTCGTGACCGATTGCGTCATGCTATGGGAAGGGAGTATGTTTTCTGAATGAGATGACAGTGTGTGAATGGAGCGGGATCATTTTTAGTGATTAAAACCTTGTGTTATTCACAAAAAGACTTCTTATGGCTTCAGAAGACTTGGAATGTGACACGACTTGTTTGTAATATATTTATACTGCTTGTCAATGATTAGTTTGTGCAATGAATACATGTGACTGCATTTTCCTCTGTGTGTTTTTATTTTTCAGAGGTGGGTAGGTTTAGGGTAGGGGTGGGATTCGGTGCTCCAATAAAAGTAAACAATTCTATAATAAATTAATATATACACACAAACCATTACATTAAGCAAAACAACTGAAAGCAATAGAGGACCGTTCATGTTGAAAAGTGACTAAAAAGAGTACCTTGAGCTTCAGAAAGTGACGCAAAAGGATCTTGACCAAGAGTTACAATGTGACGAGTTTGAGTGAGACTGTGTTGTAAATGTAGGCCCTGTAGGTTTCTAATCTAAAAATGAACTAAAGTTAAATAAAGTGTTATCAAATAAACAAAATTCAGCTATTTCAGAAAGAAAGCAAAAATGGTAATATGGTTTTTAGCCATCATTTTGTAGTTCATCAAAGCGTTTTTTTCTCTTTTTGCAGTTTGAGATGGAAAGAAAGAGAGAGTCTTTTACACTTTCGGCACAATTTCCTCTCTATTTCCTCCCTGTAGACCAGCGTCTGCAAAATGTGCAGAGTAGGAGTTTTACGCTCTGAGAGCGGCCAACACCGAGAAAAAAAAGACAAAGAATGATACAAAGAGAACGAGGACTAACATATGAGAGAGAAAGAGACGTGTGAAGAATCTTCCCTCTTTCTCCAGCTGTTCAAAAGTGAGTAAATGGGCTTGCAGCAGCAAAACCTGATTTTCTCTTTGACCGGTTTCCCTGGTGTTCCTGGAAGGCTCGGTCGTTCACTCAGCGGAATATAAGCCACACACAGACCTACATATGCATCCTGTCCTAGACCCGCCTGTGTGCGGATGATCCCAGAGCAGTTCTGAGCGCTCCGAGTCTGAGTGTAAAGAGGTGAAACTGACCGCAGAGCAGCACACATACCTGCACAGATCGGCCTGGAGTTATATATATGTATTTAAGGTTACGCTAATTTGCAGTCTGGAAGGATCGCTGGATTGTCATAAATCTGTGGTGGGACAGCGTGGAGGGAAATGTGCTATATAAGACGTTTTGAGAAATGAATTATGAAAGAAGAAGTGACATGATTGTTATAGACTTGACAGGCAGGGTTTATAATCAGGTCATACAGCATGAGATTTATTTAAAAAGATGTACTGCATAATATATTGTTACAGTGCATAAAATAGATGTTAAAGCGTTTAACACATATAGAGCAGAAAGTGTTTTGTTTAAATTATTTCTTAGTATTTTACATATGTTTACAAATTGTATTTGGCAAACTCTGCACTTTAAATGTGTACTTATCAAACATTAAATGCAATTGTTATTATTATTTTTATAGTTTAGTAGTATTAGTTATATTTCTATTCTTCTGTTTGTTTTTAATAATAATAATAATACTAATGATAATATGCTTTTAATAGTTAAAATATTTCCATTAGTCATTTTCATTTTGACAATACATTTTCTAAAATGTAAAATATGGGAACATATTTTCACTATTAAGTGCATATAATAATTTATTGCTTATTAATAGTTTGTAAGGTAGTTGTTACTGTTTGGGTACTTGGTGCATTAAATGATCTAAAATATGCTCATGCAAAATAATACATTAATATAAGCTTGTTAAATACAAATAAACAGCCAATATGCTAGTGATATTTATGCCACTTGTTAATGCTGTCTTTCATCTGTGTTGTTTGTATTTTCAGTTTGATGGGATTGATGATGAAAGGTCGTCGCGTATAAGCTCTGTTTACACACGCAGCGCTGCGTTCACCTGTGTTTGACACGGACCGTAGTGCCAGGCTGTGGGAAACATAACTGTCTTTTTATAACCGCTGCTCTGAGGTCACCGACCATGACGGACAGGAAGAGAAGCGTAAATCTGATGCCTCTGAAACGTCCTGGCACGTTTTCTGCCCCCATTAGACATATAATAGTAGTGCTCGCCGTACACACTCAATTTGTCACTTTTTTACTCCTGTCTGTGTTTGGTCTAGAGCTCTGTGTGGTTTCTGAATGATGATGGTGTGTGTGTGTGTGTGTGTGGAGGCAGGGAAATGTATAGGTGGACTTTTGCCATAAGGGTGTATGTGTCTTTTTCCTCAAAATCATAGTATTTCCTGTGTGCTTTTACGTTTTACATTTACAGATTAATTATATGTCAACAGTCCAAGATAAACAGATATGTGGTGTATCTTGGACTGTTGACATGTAATTAATCTGGTGGGTAATTTAACTTTAAAAAGGATGCAGATAAACAGAAAATTGCTGAAATTATATTCATTTGTGCACACTAACAACTACAATTGGTAATACTTGAGTTCTCACTATTAACTTGTTTATTAGCATGTATATTGTATTTCTAGCACATTGTCTGTTTAGTAGCACACATTAAAGGCTCAATCTACCAGACTAAATTCTATCCCTTAGCCCTCCCCATGCCTTAACTTAACAACTACCATACTTATTATTAATAAGCAGTAATTAAAGGTCTATTGAGGCATAGCTAATAGTTTATTAATATCAGGAATTGGACCTCAAAGTGTGACCCAACAATCAAATGATAATTTTACATTGTTAAAATCATCAGTAAAATCACTGATCAAGTGTATCCTGCAGAACAAGGTCTGAGAACAACCAAAACTCACCGGAAAACATATTAAATGATTGCAGCACTGTTGAATACGATGTTATAATTACACTGTTAGTTAGGATGAGGTCACATGTTACAAGAGCCTTTATTAATCACATAGTGAACTCTTTACATTGAAACAAAGGAAAACAATATTTCTGTACACGTGTGTAATGCCTGGCTGAATGAGATCAATACAATCACAAACCAAACACAATGCAAACAAAGTCCAAAATCCATATTCTGTCTACTGTATATTAGCAATCTTTTGAAGGAGTGTCTGAACCACAGAGACAGGTTCGACCAATGGACTGCAGACTGGAGTAAGTTTTAGACAAAAATCCCAAAACAAATAAAGGGAATCGCCACATTAAAGTAGGTGGACAAAAAAGGCCCTTTTCAAGTGTATTAATGCATAAAACACAAAAGTCATTACAAACCAATGCATTAACCAAATGTGCATTAATGAAATATGCAAACATAAATGTTCATCTGCAGAAATCAACCGAATGTGATCTTTAAAATATAGTATAAATGCATATGGACTATTCTCTTGAATTCCCAGAATATGAGATATTGCATGCATACCGTAGACACTGCAGGTGAAGCAATCTCATCATCCAGTTCTCAGAAGCATGCCATAATCTTACAGGAGAGCGATAAGGAGAGGGTGTGGTGGGTTCCCCAGGGTGCTTCTGTGTCACAGTAGATGGATGAGCCTATTTTTCCCCATATGTGTCTGCTCATCAGTCAGGAAGGAAGAGTGCAACTCTCACTCCACATCCTGACACACCGAGACACATCCTGGCACACGGACATCAGGAATGTATGTCAAACATTAAGCTGCAGAGCATTAGTCTGTATGTGTAATAATCACACTGAACACATGCAGCATGTGCTCCTGGATCAACATCTTGTGCTGGTCCTGGAGCAAGATTCCTGTCAAACCATTATAACCCTAAGCTAGTGCTTGCCAAGCATCTCCAGCACTGCATATTTCAGAGATCTCCTTTATCTTACACACCCGACTGAGATCTCACAGTCTGTAATAATGATCTAGTGAATTCAGTCAGGTGTGCTGGATGAGGAAGACGAAATAGTGCAATGGCAGTTTGAGTCTTATTCTGAGTCTAATTGCCCCAGTGTTTCTGAAAATTAATTAAGCGTCAAGTGCACCACAGTCAATAGTAATAATAGCTTGCTCCATCTGATGGTTTTTAGCTATCAGGCAAGCCACAGGTTGTTTGTGATGGTTCAAACAACACTAGGGCAAAAACAAAAAGCAGCCAAAAGTATTCCCAGCTTAGATTAAATATCCAGACCAGTTGTAAACCTTCAGATGGTGCAGACTGATCGGTCCTTTACATGCAGTCTGCTGCCAATCACATCATTTACTACATGGCGTGAGATGGCCTCTGCATGATTATGCAGCCAATGATATTACTTGTTCAACACGTGCACAGTCTAGTTCAGCGTCCACTGTAAGTTCGTCCTGCAGTGAACTACGTCCTTTGAAACCCTCCACCTCCCCAGCACCACCTGTCTATTTAAACCTATTTATGCAGCAGCAGCATATCTTACACGCTCACATCAAGGCCAAAAGAGATCAAAACACTAACTTTGTCATATCCAGACAACATGCAAAACATTCAAAAGGTTCTTATGATTTGGACACAATAACTGAATGTGGAAACGTGGAAATCTGCATAGCTGTACTAACAGAACAAACATCTTGTCTTTAACTAACATCTGGTCACTTGTTCTGCAACTACTAGCTGTCAAAGAACAGTAAATGAAGTGGGTGCATGAGCAATTTTCAATTTCCAGATCCAGAAACTCTTTATAACTTATATAGATACTTATGCATAACTTGATCAAACTTAATGTCCATGTTTAACTGCGTCTGCCGGGTTCTGACTCAGTGGAGTTCATGCAGACTAGTGGTTTAAGGTCTGGGATTTTACTAGAAGATTGAATGTTTATCAGACGGTGTTCAAGGCTCTGGACTAAAGGCTAGAATATTCTACTTGACTTTTGCACAAATTATTCCCCCGTTTTGCAGTCTGGATAAGTTGATGTAGTTGCCAAAAGTCACAGCCAGTTTGATTTTAGCCAGTCGAAGATGAATATAACCAAACAATCTGGTTAAATAAGCTAATAAAGTTGTGTTACAAATTTGAAGTTGTTATCTCAAAGAATATCTGCTCTATTTAACCTGGTTTATTTTTGGTATATTTAACCTTTTTGCATCATGTATGAAAAGATCAGGTAAAAAAAAAAAATATTGTTAAGGTCAAATATGACTGAACAGCACTAGAGGGTTTTCCATGATTCTTCTTTTACTCTTTCCACTTTTCAACATGGAAACTTGCAAAGGTAGAGTCGGTTTTTGTGCGTTTAACCTAAAAAGAGAACTACAAGCTTTTTGGTGGGCTATTTAGCCCAGTGCCTACTTGAGAAGCATCTGTGGATGTGTGGGCCCTACCATTGATCAGGATAAACAGAGCCGCTAACACTGCATGGGAATGGCAGGGATTCCTGGAAATATGTCTAGGGAACTTGAAGCTGTGGAATGAGAGTCGGTCCGCTTCCGTGCCTGCTCATGAATATAAATAGAGCCTGGAATGTCATAAATCAGAAATGCTGAGAGAGTGCTGTGGCCTGGATGCTGTTACTTTCCTAGCTGCTTCGCCCTCTCGTTACCACATTTCTGCTTGATTTCTCCTTACCCTCAAAGATCAGGTAACACAAAGAAGAGCAGAACTGCGTCTGGCACTCACAGAACACAAGTGCATTCATCAAGCCTTCGCTCGACCGTCTGGGGTGGAGGACTTGACAGGAGAAGGAATTTGGCAAATTTGTTGGAGTTCACTGGTGCTAATCAGGAGGAGTGAACAGGATGTGGGCTCCTGCTCTCCACCTGATTACCACCAAATGGAGCACCGTCCTGGGCCGTGGATCCAGCTGCTGGACAGCAGGAAGAGCAGGGTGTGTAGAGAGGGGTGAGGGGCATTTGATGACATGATAGTGTGTGCTGCATCTGAGGTGTCTTGAGCAGGAAGTGCTCTTGACACTTTGGTAGTGAAGACTGCTGAGGAGCAGTGCATTGAAACAATACAGCTTAGTTTATTGGAGCTAAGTGAGCATGCTACAGAGACACAGCTTGTGTTCCAATGTTCCTCCTATCCATCATTCTTTGTGATATTAGTCATTTTCAATACTTTTTAGGGTGGACACATTAATAGGTAGGTTCAGTCATAACGGAGGAACTGAACAAATGCAAACTACAGTTAAACCTACATCTGGTAACACATTATTTTAAGGTGTCATTGGTACACACATTGCATGTACTTTCTATTATAACAACATTAATAAATTACATGCAAGTAACCCACAACTTCTTACCTTAACCATAGAGTATGAGTATGCATACTTAAATGTATAATCACACTGTAATGAAAGAGTTTATTTGCTAAAGTTTAGAAAATTGTGATGAACTGTGTCAGAAAAACTTAATCTTGATAATGTCAGATAACTTTGATAGAATTACTATCTAATAATACACTAACAATCCGATAATGCCGATAATAAAGTAAAAGTACATGCATTGTACATGCATTTTTTTTTTTTAGTAAGTTTGTGTACATCTTTTTTTTTGTATTTGGGACTGTCTCAAATCATTTAACAACTAGCGCAGGCTAAAAACTACACTGGTGGGTGTCTTTCTGTGTGTTAGGCGGGGTTGTGTCTCTTTGTGATCTGGGTGTGTTGGGTCAGTTCTCAGTGTGACCGCAGAGCTTGCTGGGATGCCACTTTACATCCACTCTGCCTCTTTCTTTGGCTCTTCTTCATCTAACATTCTCTTTCTCTGTCTTAGACTCCCTTCCCCACAAAACTCATCTTTTATTCCCTGTTGTTCTGTGTTTTCTTGCATAGTTCACACTTCTCTCATCTGGACTCTTGCAGCTCTTGATGAAGTCTCGCTGAATCCTGCTGTGACTGTTATTCAGGTTAAAGTGCAGTTCTCTAACAACACCCAAACCAGTTATGGACAGAGATCAAGAGTTTTACCCTTGATCTAATTTGTAATGTATCCTGCAATTCATGCATTATTGCACTACAAATAAAAAATATATAATGCCTTTTTTTAGGGAACAGATCACAAATTACAATTACGGTTAAAAATCTCAAATGAGTTGTAGACCCAAAACCCATGACCTTCTGCTCTCTATCAATTAGGTCATTATTGCTCCTAAAATAAAATTAATTTGTATGCATTACATTTTGTAAGTGTCAACCTCTATTTGTCACATGTTTGGTTTGTCTTAGTTTTCATCATGATTCCTGTTGTGTTCCTGTCTGTCTTTATTCAGAAGCCTAGACCAATACAGATGACAATAGCAGAGGATAAACTGGTGCCAGGATTTGTCACTTCCGCCGAGCCCATTCTGACCAGAAGACCCTTAATATTCTTGTGGCCGAGCCAGGCAAGGCTGTGGAGGTCCACCCATCCGCAGTGACCGTCTGAGCTGTCTGCTCCATCCTGGAGGCTTCCTCTGTCTCTCTGTCTTGTAACAGTCTTCAAGGGCTTTTTTTTGCCTTGGCTTGTTTCATCTTAGTTTTAGACCCTTAAATATATTGTCACCTTAATACTTTAGAAATAACAGTAAATTATACATAATTTCATGCAACAAACCCTAAAAAAACTATTAATAAATAATTAATATGATAATATGTTAATTAATAGGTCCTACTTTTTATTAGGTGGCCTTGTACCCAAATTCAAATTAATAATTCAATAAAGTGCAGTTGTTGTGTAAAAATGTGTTTTTACATTGCACTTTTAAATATACCTATATGT
>JAUCMT010000047.1:3898452-3922203 GCA_032357475.1 Enteromius thamalakanensis
TTGAGAGAGAGAGAGAGAGAGAGAGAGAGAGAGAGAGAGAGAGAGAGAGAGAGAGAGAGAGAGAGAGAGAGAGGGGGAGAGAGAGAGAGAGGGCAGGGGTGGCTCATGGGAGCGCGGGCTGCTGGTGGCGGGTCGCCGTTCTGTCTGGCCTCCTCTGACTGAGAGAGTCACTCCTGCACACAGGAAATGAGAGTTTCCAGCTTCCCTTTTTCACACAGCTCTCGTCTGTTTAAGCTCAGATGCGGTGATATTAGCACAGAGCTTATGTTCACTCTCAGTCTCTTTCAGCTGCTCATATTCAGAGCGTTCAGAACCCAGAGCCCCCCAAACACCCCAACAAGAGCAGCACACTTGTGTTTCCACTTTCAAACAAACAGTAGTCTCATTTGTCCACAATGAGTGTGTTAAGGGTTGCTTAGAATTAAGAGGACTCGATTACACTTATCATTATTTTAGTATCACTGAGATACTATTATAGTTCTATTTGTTGTGTTTTTTGTCTCTTGATCTCTTATAGCTTTCATTTTAGTTTCAGTTTTAACTTTAATAACACTGATACTCATTCCTCTCTTTCTAAGTAAGCACTTTATACTATTTAAAAGCTGTCAGTCAGTAAAGCGATGATGATTTGGTTTGAAGGAGAAGGCATCTGTGTCCCAAATAAAGCAGATCTGCAGTAATGTTCTGCTGATGGGCCGCTGGCTCCTGCTTCACGCTCCTTCAGTTAATCTGCGTCTCGACAGGATCTTTCTTTGGGTTTCTTGTTTCTCTTCTGAACGTCAGCGCATGAAACACATTAGTCGTGAAGGGACAGCGTTTCTGAAACCATACGCTCTGGATGAGGATTCAGTACAGTGAAGATGAATACGGTCTGCTGTACAGCATCTCAGACAACATTTTCAGCATTTTGGGGGGTTTATAACCAACCTGAGAGGTTTTAAACACCTGAGAGACCTTTATTTGTATTTCATATGGAATGCAGTGTGTGTTTTTATAGCAAACCACTGGAGAAATGTACCAGTGTTTACCTTCTAAACTATGCCAAATTTAAGACAGTTGCAAGTAAAACATGCAAATATGATTTCATTGTTAAAGATTTTATGTTATGACAGATTTAATCAACACATAATACTTTAACTAAAGCTTGAGCGGGCACTAATTACTATTTATGGTAACGCTTTATTTTAAGGTGTCCTTGTTTCTCATGTTACATGTACTTACTATTATAATAACAATACATTATGCATAATTACATGCAAATATCTCTAAATCAAACCCTAACCATAATACAGCACCTAAATGTATAATTACACTGTAACAAGGACACCTTAAAAACGTGTAACTCCTTAAAAAATACATGTTTTATTTTTTATTTGAGTGATTGACAGAATTCAAATGAAAGGGCTAAATTAGTATGCACTTTACACCTATGATGACTCACTTTTACAAATAATGTTCATATACAAATAAACTGAAACTGAATCAAATAAAGTAAGTGTTATTGTGATCTGAAGTCCTTTCTGGTTCGTTGAACTGCTGTCATGTCTGTCAATAGGAATGGAGATATGAGATGAAAGACAAGTCAACATGTCTTATATTATTACAGACATGTTTCCAATTTGCCCCCTCACCCTGTCCCGTGCTCTCAGGACCCTCACAGACACACACACCTGCTGCTGCACACACACACACGAACTGGATTTTCTTATTCAATTGGTAAATTTAACAATCAATAAAATATAGTACAGTATTATTACTATTGTTGTTGTTCTTGCCTTAACAATACAATTTTTAAATTAAATATTAATACGTATTATTAAAAGGCTTTTGTTATGAAGTCGCTATTTCTCACTGAAATGAAATCTAAAGGATCTGTCCTGTTTGAGGCAGTAAGGCATATAAGATGTCTTTAACTTTGTCTTTATTTGGCTTTATGCTTGCTCTTGTTGAGGTATAAGCAGTGGTTTTGGTGCTGTGTGATGGAGAAGAGTCCTGCACACGTGTGCCGGGGATTGTGGGATGGCTCCCTCGGGCCGCCGGACCACACATGAGAGAGCATGAACTCAGAGCTGGCTCCACAACACACACACACACACACAGAGAGAGAGAGAGGAATGAAGGAAAGCCTCCCTCAAAGGCAGCGTCGCAGGAAGTGCAGGAGCAGTTTCCTGTCCAGCCTCTGGATAGGTGTCCATCTGTTGACTTGTGGAGGTTTGAAAATAGTTTGCATGTAGATGAAGCTCAACACTCCTCAGCTCTGATTTATTTATTTATAACAAGTAAAACGGCAGCCATTATCATTCAAACATTTTCAATTATGGTCACTTTTAACATTTATCTTTGACACTTTAATTACATATAGTCAAGAATCCTATTTTAAGATGTTTTGTGTATTTTGTTCATGGTGGAAGTAACTTAAAGGGGCTAATATAGATAATATTTGAGTTATTGTTAAAGTAGATAAAGAGTGTTCACATATAACCGGTCCACTAGAGGGCTTCGACAGATGTGTTCATCATTATTATCTCTGCAGGAGGAGACATAAGACATCATTTTCCTCAGCAATTCAATAAAGTGTGCAACTGATAGAATATAACAATAGTACAATTCATTTAGAAAATTCAGCATTGAACCGCAAGGAAACTTGAACAGAAAAGTTGAATTGCTGGACAATATATAATGCTGATTCATTTTAGCTTGAAATAAAAAAATAAATAAAATTAAATTGTATTCATTTAATTATTTAAAATTTTAATTAAAAATTAAATACAATAAAATAAAACGTTTGCATTGAAAATTTAATAAATAGATTTAGTTTTAATTTGTATTTATCAAAATATACTTTAAACTAGCCTACATTTATTCTAATGTGAATGGAATTGTACTTTTTTTTTTTATAATAAACGCGTAGTTCTTTATCCTGCTACTTATCAAAAATGATTTTATCACAGCAATCTTTCCATGTTTGCGTATGAGCTCCTGTAAACAGTATGAAGTCAGACAGTGGTGTAATTGCGTTGGGTGTTTAATAAGCTCAGTAATGTTCAGAGGAGAGCGAGAGGAGCTGCTGAAACCTGAGTCTCTGCCCTGCACTCCTGATGCTCTCTCTGGGACTCTCGGCTTGGCCCCAACTTAATTGTGTCCCGATATAAACAACAGGGTTAGTGTGAGATCACAGCAGCAGCTGGGAATCAGACGCGACCAGGACTCAAGCGAAACACTCACAGAATATGAGCGATATCAGACTCATGATGAGCCTTGTGTGATTTATATCATTCAGTTATATACAGCAATGATGCAAACACTGCAGGGGAAACCTTAGGCTAATACTAGCATAAAGCCCTAACCCTAACAGAAGTTATATTTAAGTTTTATTTAAGTCTAAAATAAGGAACACTTTATTTTACTGTCTCCTTGTTATATATGTTACATGTACTTACTATAGCAATAACAGTAGATTATATATAATTACATGCCATGACCTTAAACTGAACCCTAATCCTAACCTTAAGCATGCCGATGTGCAAGAAGTACACTGTAAAATAAAGTGTAACCCAAAAATAGTATTTTATAGTTTGTTTGTTTTTCTCATCAATTTTGTACATAAAGGTTGTATGTTACATCTAATGTTGTCTGATGAATGTTTATTGCATTATTTCAGTTTCATGATGGTGTTTAGTGTTTGTACGAATGACACAGAGCTCCTTCTACTGTATATACAGTATGTTCATTTTAAATCTGTTTGTGATGGGCTCTGGTTCATCAAGTGATTTTCTCCTAACTGCCTGCTTTCGTTGGTTTTTATTAGCGTTTTTTAAAGGTGCAAAACAGACTGGTATATTAACATTATATTATATATTACCAGGTTATTGATTCTGATTAGTTGAGCCGTATTCAAAGCTGTTGTAAAATACTCTACAAACATACACCTTTGGTCTGTTTTATTTTGTGAAACCTTACTTTGTATACAAAACATCCATTTTTAATAAGCAATAAGCCCCGTGAAGCCATGGTTTACAGTGAATTTTTAACAACTGAGAGGCATTGTTAGACACAACAACATCCCCTAGCTGTTGTAAAATCACTGTAAACCACGTCTTCACAGAGCTTATTGCTTTATTTTATAAATGTAAATAAATAGAAATCTGTAAAGTCTAATGTTGTCTAATTTAAATGTTGCTATCTCATTGTTTTATGTAAAATTCTGGAAATCACAGCAGCTATTATTACTACTACTGTAAATTATTTTTTTTACATTTATTTATTTATGTTTAACAGTGTGTTATTCTGTCATGACACTGACACTGAGTGGAGCAGGACGTCACGCTCAGATTGAGACGGGGCCGTGAAGGAGGCCGGCAGACGTCTCTCACAGACACTCGATTCGTTCCAGCAGCCGGAGGATTTCATTTCATGAACACCAACTAACAGACACGCAGGCTGCTGACAGGCACTGGGAGTCTAACAGAGAAGAAAAGTCAAGAAAACAGATTCTCCAAACTTCTGCTTGAACAGCATCACTGAGCTCGATCTCACAGTAAAACATGCATTGCACATAATGTAACAAATATTGTAACAGTTCAAGTGTTACAAATGTTTAAAAGCCAACTAACTATTTGAAACCTTCGAGCTGGTAAACTAACACTGAAGGTAATACCTGAAACAGCCTGTCTCCTCGCAGGGCTTCTTTGTGATTTTCTTGTGTTCGAAACAACTTTAAAATCTGTTTGTGTATGATTCTCCTCGTCTTGTATATGATGCCCAGTTTGTAATTTCTAGTGTACTCCAAAAGTATTTTTTGCAACATTATTGTGACAAAACAGCTGAGATATAAGTTGAGATGAAGGGACAAAAATATCTACAGAACAAAAAAAAAGCAGTTCATGTAAATGGAAAATATTATAAGCACAGTCATGAAAATCTATAACCAAGTGATTTTTCCACTTGGTTAAATCACTTTTACCAACTTAGACAGTTACACTTTATTTCAGTGGTCCACTTTAAATATATTCGATAACAGTAAGTAACAGTAAGTAACTACATCTAGCAGTCATTATATTTTGATGAGTGCACAACACAGTACATTATGACTTTCAGAAACTTTACAAGTATGCGTCAACTTATTCTACTAACCCTAAACCTACCCTAACAGTCTACTAGAGTTACTGTAGTAGTTGAGAATTAATGAATTAGTTGACATGCAGTTACAAAGTTACTTATAGTTAGCAGAATTAGAATTAGTTAGAATCAAAATAAAGTGTTACAACTTAAACATGTCATTATTTTTTACTCCCAAAATAAATAAATAAATAAATAATTTCTTGAACATCGTTGTATTGCATACTTTTAATCAGGGGTCACTAGACTTGGCCCTGGAGGGTCAGTGTCCTGCAGAGCTGAGCTCCAACCCTAATCAAACACACCTGAAGCCTGAAACTTCCAGGCAGGTGTGATGAGGCAAGTTACAGCTAAACACAGCAGGACACCAGAGAGGATGGAGAATATATAGAACAGAGAATGCTAAAGTGCTAGACGGTGTCTTTTTTCTTTTTTTTTAACACTAAAGCCTGTTAACCCTTCGTTTCACATTATTATTATTTTTATTTTGTTAACCAACTTTTTCTAATATTTAACCATTCAGTCATCATCTGCTCTGAGATTGGGATTGGGTAGGAGTTGTTAAAGTGTGATCGGGAGGTGTACAACTTATTGCAACAAAAATACTTTTTGAAAAGCATTGGACATTTATTAATTGAGTCCATGTCAAAGCGTGGATATTTCTGTGTGGAGCGTCTGTGGGAACTGATCAAGAGAAGTGAACGTCATCGACCCTTCCCTGCTCAATTCCAGCTGTCAGGGTAAAGACGGTTCCCAGGGAAGTGAGTATTTGACGTGGTTATTATGCCCCTTCAGACAGGCCGTGAGTTATTTCGCTGGGTGACTGCCAGAGTGTAAAATGCCTAATTTCAGCAGGAGCTATCCTGCAATCTGCTTCTCTCAGCCTGATTGCTCTCCTGATGACCGAACGATGCCGGACATCTACTCTCATCTTGTCCCACGCTCCCGATCAAGCCTGAAGAGAGCTGCAGATTTCTCTTGTGATTGATTAGTGTGTTGTTCATGAATAAGCAGAGAATATAATGTTGGGAGCAGGACATCACAGACGGCTCTTACTGCTGAGATTTGTTGGACAAGCTCTTCGGTTTCAGTTGAACCAGTCATTTCATGGATGAAGAGATTATTAAGTGTGTAAAGACCCCTTGTAGGGTATCATTGGAGACATTATTGTCCATTTACACATATCCACTGCTATTAATCAATCTATCAGATCACCTACAACTTCATTCCCACATCGCTGTATAGTTCAGAGCTCAGTCCACATCCAGTGAAGATCCGTCCAGAAGCTCTGTCACCCTCTGCTCACGTTTCTGCTCGACTGAGCTCAGGAATGTAATAATATCCTGACCGAGGACACTAACTGGAATACTGCTGGGTTAATCATTTTCCTCAACAGCAAGAACTGTCTTATTTAATGATTTCCAGGAAGAAAGAAAGAAAATGAAAAAATGATTTAAAATGTATTCATAAAGAAAGGAATGTGTCACTTTTATATTATGTTTCCAATTCATTAATTTATTAATTTATTAATTTATTTATGTAGCATAAAGTGGCAATGCCAAGACTATACAAATATCCAGTTATTTAGTTATTATTTTACGGTTGGATAGAAAATTATAAAAAAAAACAAATACAATATAAAATAGTGTAGAGAACGATTTTAGTTTGATTATTTTAAATAAATAAATAAAGAAACAAATAATACTGTAGAAAAGCTTTTTTCGTTTTTTCGTTTTTTTTAATCAAAAACTTTTAAACATCAGACTTTTTATTTGACCTTTAACCATCCACAATATATACAGTAGGTTCTCATGCTGTAAAAAAATCTAAAGTTGAAAAAGCTTATCAGCTTCAGGAGATTCTTTCTTGTTGTATAAACTGAAAACAACAGGGGCCTGCTCCATAAAACAAGTTTACCAAATAAGCCAGGCTTTTGGCAGATAGTCTGATTTATGTCAAACCAAATTAACTAACAATGAGTCAGACTAACTGAAATAAACCTGACTTATTTGGTAAACTTGTTTTGTGGAACAGGCCCCAGGTTAGAAAATCAAAAATCCCCTTGTTACCCCAATCTTAACTTTTGATGTTTCTATAGTGAGTCAGCATCAGAGGACTGTCTGCCAGTTCCCATGATGCTCTGCTCATCATCTTCAGTGAGTGACCGGCAGTGCTTATGCAGACATATCAACAGACCTCACAAGCTTCTGATTCAAAGAGCATCTCTCACTCACTACCATCAATTAATCAATCAATCAATCAATCAATCACTTTTATTTTATATACCCCTTTTAACAATACAGATTGTAACAAAGCACTAAACATTATCAAGTAGAAGAACAGAGTAATGGTAATGTATAATAACCAGATTAAACTGTTGAGTGCAGAGACGGTCATAATCACTAGAAATCAGGTGTCTCCAACTAAGCAAGCCAGAGGAGAAACTAAAACCCCATCCATGAGAGAATAGAGAAGAAAAAAAAACCTTGGGAGAACCAGACAATGTGTTTAATGACATGGTTATAAGATGGTTATGAGGACACTGCCTATGTTCCCATAATTCAAAAGGCTTATACACATACTATATTGTTTCCTGTCAGGTCAGGTCTGTAGGACAATAGCACATACAGTTTATACAGTATAAAAACATCACACATATAGTGCTGTCCTAAATATCTACTAAACTGTACAGAGTACAATGATGCTTCGCTTAATGATTAAACCATTGTTAATAGATCAACTTCCTAAAGACAGTAGTTAAACAGCTAAATGTTCACAGGGTGCAGGAGTTGAACAGGTGAAAGTCATGGATTAGCATCCGCTGCATGAAGTACAGATCAAAACATTTAAGTTGAGTTATCAAAACAAAGGTGCGCTTATCAGGAACGTCAATGAAGAGATATGGGCCTCCAGTCTGAGGAGGAGCGGCTCTTCTCTCATATCACACCCTGGGCTCCTCTGTTTCCTCAGATTTACAGCCCGTCGTGTGTGAGCCGAGCGCAGGTTCGAGCTCCATCAGATCTGTGAACTCCCGGCGAGATCTTCGGGCTTTGAAGCAGTCGGGCTGCTGGAGCCAGTCCATAAATTTAACACTTTTACGTTGGAGGGCTTTACATGGAAGGCTAATTGCTGAACTTTGGCATGACGGAATCCATCACGTCTACCCGTTTACAAAGACGTGTGACTCTTTACAGTGTTAAAGCTGCGGGGAATCCATAAAAAAATGACTGTGATGTCTTTAAACATCGTCTAATGCAATAAAAACAACTTCTGTGGTCACACTTCATATTAAATGACCTTGACTGCTTAACTTATTGTCATATTGTATTGCAAAACACTTGCTGTTATGGGACATGGGTAAGGTATAAAATCAACAGTTTAAATAGAAATGTAATGATTAGATGTAAATCACATGCAGATATTTAATGTAAAAACATAAGTGCGTTGTTTCAAATGAACAGGTACATCGTAGTTAAGGTCACCTAATAACTTCCGTGAATATATTGCAATATATATTATATTTTAAAGGGTTTTATGCTTTGGAACATGCTGATGTTGTTTATCTCATAAAATAAACATTGTGGTTAAACATTACACACCATAAAAAAGGTTTTCTAAATGTTAGTGTTTTATAAGAACATTTTCTACAAAACTCTTACTGCAGAGTTACTTGGTATTTCTTGGTGATATTTTTGACATCTGACTGAAAATTGCACATTTTTTAAATTTCACTCTCCAATCAACTCACACATAAACTCACACAGGTTCTATCTTCCTTTTTCCTGTTTGAAAATACAAAAAAGTCACATTAGAAACATTAAATGGGATTTACTTTCATTTTGCATTGCACCTTGCATCACTTTTAGAATTAAATATCTAATAAATGGCGCTAAAACCATGCTCATATCCTAGGTGCAATGTTATGTACACCGAAACATTTATTTCGGATGCAATTAATTGTGATTAATCGCTGCCAGAACTAGTTTTGTGTAAGTAACTGTGCAAAAATAATTCGTTTTTTTTTTCTCTCTTCTATAATTCTAATTTATGTAAAAAGGAATAATTTCAGATTTCAGAAACTGCTGTAAGTATGAATAGAATTTATTTATTATTTTTTATTTATTTATTTTTGAGGTTTTGGAGATTCAAAAATGAATCCATCTCTGGGGTGTAAGCAGATCCTATGAAAATAAATGTATTGCAAATCTATTTACTGATTGATTTAACTATTATTGACTTTTATTTGTTGTTCAGTAAGATGTGCAGTGAGTAGCTAGACCCTCTCGAACTCCAAAGTGCATTGAAGACATTTTGTTAGTTCTTATAAATGCAGCCAGTGTGCTGCGAAAGACCTGGCATCTGGCTGAGAAAGAAGCCCTGTTTTGTGGGGTGAAAATCTAACGTCCCACATCAAGCCATCTGAACCATGAGATCAGAAACCGCTGGGTTTCGTGGCATTTACACAGCTTTCATAGACTTGGGCTGACAGAAAGCAGCTATTTCCCAACATCCTGCAGTTTTGCGAGTAGAAATGAGCACCTTAGGTCACGCAGATATTTCTAAATAAGCTGAATGACGCTTCCTGTTCCAATATGCATTAATAGTCTGGTCCTGTCCCTGAAACCACACACTCTTACACTTTTCTGTACCCTACTTGTTCATAATACAATTGCAGAGGGACCACTAAAGGGTACGGGGTCAAAGCATTAAAACTACATTAAGAATCCAAGTGTGACCCAGGAGAGCTTTATATAGCAGCTCAGGATCTGGAAGGTTAAGAAACAGCGGTTCGTCCTTCTCGTGGACAATAAGCGCACTGTTTTTGGGTTGCTGTGGGTACGGGCCAGATCAGGTGGCTTCCATGGTCCTTCCAGCTGTTTTTTCCATCTCAGCACGTTCTTCAGATGCTTCTACCTTTGGCCATTCAGGGAGCAGGTTTGGGTTTCAGGCCGTGGCTTCGACTGAGCAAACAGAATCATTTCCGCCATTTTTTCCCCCAATTTTTTAAGGATTAATTTTGCATCATTTTCTATTTTTAATTCATTTACAAAATTTTCCTGGCACGATTGTCTTTCTGATAAACAGAAAGAAGTGGTGCATTTATATAGATATATATTTGTTGGAATGATTTGCAGCGATGTATGTGTGTGGTTCAAATTTGTTTCATTACATGGTTATTAAGAGGTATTACAATTTGAAGGTGGTTTATGAGGACACTGCCTCTGTCCCCATAATTCAAAAGGCTTAAAAAGGCTAAAGGTGTTTTATTGAAAGTCTACGAATGTAGTTTCCTGTTATGGTTGGGTGTAGGGTGATAGAACAAATTCATATTTAATTTGGTGCAATGGGATGTTTCCGTGTAACTGTTTGTTGTAATTTACTATACATTTCAGTGAAAAACTAAATTTTTAAACCATGTTTTTTCAGTATATAAATAAAATAAGGTATAGTTTTCTTTACAAATTACAATGCAATGCTTTTTGCATTTCAAACATTTGTATGCAACAAAAATGGCTGTGATTTTAACAGTAAAAACTGTGAAAATGCTACAGGAAAAAACAGTTAAATGGTTAACGGTAAATTCCTGTAAAATTTACAGGGGAAAATGTAAACTGACATTCCCAGAATTCCCTGCATTGCATTTTAAATTTTGTTTGAATTTGATGTTTTTGTTCTTTAATATTATTCTGTTTCTTCTTAGTTTTTTCTAATCAGTGATGTTTACAGTATTAGGGTTGTGTCACACGTAAATGAATGTTTATTGGATATCTCAGTGTAATGAGTCTCATCATGATGGTGTTTAGTGTTTGTGTGAATGACTCTGAGCACCTTCGATATATGTTTATATTTTAAAGCTACATGTGATGGGCTTTGGTTCATCACATGCATTTCATGCTTATCAGTGTATTTCAACACTACAACACAGATTTTAGTACTTAAATAGCTTGGTATATTAACATTATATCAGTTCATGAAATTACGGTAATTAACTGTAAATTTAACTTAAAACCGTAAAACCTAAAATGTTGTTACCGTATTTTTACAGTCACATTCCAGCAGCCTCAGCTGCCAGTTTTTTACCGTAAATTAATTTACAGATTATTTTTTTTACAGTGTACATCGTTTCATGACCGCATGTGGTCATGTGAAAAAAATAAATACAAAATAAAAATGAAAAATGGAGGATGAAGTGTACTGCTTTCAGTCTTCTGTACAGTGTGTTCTTGCTCTGCTGTACATTTCAGAAAATCTAGTAGATTCTTCCTCTATATATAAAAAATGCATACTGCAGAGAGTGTATATTACAATGAGAACGTAGCTCTGTTGCACAGAAGAAGAAAAAGAAAGGCATATTATTGCAGATTACAATTTCTCAGGTTTAGTAATATCGCTGGAAGCCCAGGAATCTCTGCAGTTGTGTGTGGCCTGCACAGGAAATTAAGAAACCTCCGAAGCTTTGTGCATATTTATATGCGTATTATGTGGGAACATCGAATTTCAACAAAAGCGGAACAGGGTTCAACACGTGTTTGAGTCTTCATGTGAGGCCTGCGTGAGGACAGACGCTTTGAGACTCCGTCAGCCTTCAGACGAAAGAACAATCCCCCGTGACACTTAATAACTCTTTCATTTATTTACTTTTGTCTCATGATTACTTGTTTAGTAAGCGGACCCTCTGTAATGCGTGTGGATTGTCCTGACGCCAGCAGTATCCATCCGTATCACTCCATTCATGTGTCTCCATCTGGATTGAGTACAGGTAAATGTGCCATGAGTTGTTAGGAATCATATTTGTCTTGACAACACATCGTTACAGAGAAGACATCGCTGACCCAGATCTTAACTTCAACACGACCGCTGACATAATAGCATGCTTTTTACATTCATATATTTATAAAGGACATAAATATGTATGATATAAAATGGTACATGATAAGTGAATTATTCGGACGCCTCGCTCACTCGCTCCTGTCCCGTCCCAGCAGAGCTGCATTTACACAGATGGTTCTTATAGCGGAGGATTAGAGAGCATATTTCCCCAACAAGAGCGAATAAAACACCCCGCTCTTTCTAAATTGTATTATTTCTTAATCGGAGCGCTGTATATTTGTGCAGGAGAGAACAGGCTGTGTGTGCCGGGGTATTGTAGTCTGCAGCAGATTAAAGGGATCATTTATACAGAAACATCTGAGGTGGGTCCGTGTCTCGTCTCGGTGTCGAGGAGAAAGCTTGTTCAGGAGGTGTTTGCAGAGAAAACATGCTGGAAAAGACACTGAACTGAACTAGGACAGGTCCTGTAAGTCAAATCAGACTCAACAATCGACTCTAATTTAATAAATCGTTTCATATATGGAGCATTAGATATCATTTTATTTGATTATATGATATATATATATATATATATATATTTATAAAATATATTTTTATTTTTTATTTTTATTTATTTATTTTATTTTTTTTATGGAAATGGTTTACATTAAGTAATTTTCGGGTTATAATAGTATAAAGATGATAATGTTTAGATTAAATTTGTAAAAAAAAATACAATAAAAAATTAATAAAAAAGAAAATCACGGTATAAAGAGTTAAATATGATTTCAGTATGGTTTAGATTTCAGTGTTAACAACAAAAACAAACAACAACACAAACAGTAATTAAATAATTTTCATTTAATATTCATATGAAATTATATTTATTGTTTAAAAGTTAAAATAACTTAATACATAATGTTTATGCTTTAAAACAGTTCTATCTATCTATCTATCTATCTATCTATCGAACTAAAACTAAAGAAAACTATGAACTAAAAAAAAAGAAACGTTTGTAAAATGCACAAACACACACACTTTCATTATTACAGTGTATTTACAAATATCCTCATATAATTGAACAAACATGAACAAGCATCTATCTATTTATCTTATTTCAAAAAATTGCTTATTAGTTAGTAAGATAGTTAAGTTTAGGTAATGGGTGGATTAAGTTATTCTCATGCAGATATATAAGATATTCTCATGAATAAGAATAAAACATAAGCACTAATAAACAGCCTAAGTAACTAGCTGATAGCGAGAACTGGTCTTTAAACTAAAGTTTTTGCAAATACAGTTTGTTGTAAGTCTTTTTGCAGCCATTTCTGCCTTATTAATGGTCGAACACTGATGATGCTGTTCGGCACAAGCACCTTTATTTTGTGAGTAATGTGTGATTTGCAGAGAGGCAGTGGTCAGTCTCTTCTCTGGCTCATAGGTGAGCGCTCCATTCCACAAGTCAGTGGAGATCATGGGAAAGCATGTAAACCTATTAATCACTGTTAATGGTCCGGAACCGTGCGCTGGAGCTGCCCTCTGCCTCACACACACACACACACACACACGCACACACACACACACATAAATACACACAGATGTGGTAACAAACACATGTAGAATGTGTTGTGTCCTCAAATGTTGCATTTTATTTCTTTTGTTAGTTGGTTAAAATTGATCAGCATCATTATTATTATTTTTTTACTAACCTGTGGCTTGTTTGACACAAAATTAAAGGTCTTAATTAAATCAGCAAAATTAAAAACACACACAGAGTGGCTGTATGCTACTGTTAAGAGTCCTGCATTGCTCCCATTTCATATCACATGACCTTAATATATGTACTTATATCTTTTTACACTGTGCTTATATTTTTACAAATACCTGCATGCGATTGCATCTGTAATTATTACATTTATGATTATACTGTTAACCCATCCCATTCATGTTTGGAAATACAATATGTACACATTGTACTTATTTGTTTGATGTATGTACAAACAAGTACTGCAGTTAAGCCCACCTACTACATCATACATTCATACATTGTCACAAAGACTACCAACAAAAAGCAAAGAAACAAACTAAATGTGTTTCTTGATCTTCTCTAGACTGCATTACTGTTACGTTTAGGTGGGAATGACCTTATAGCATGTTCATGTGCATGCATTAATACTGCAGCTATTAAAATAGGTGACTTCAACTCTTTCAGGAGGTTGTGCAGTTGTTTTGGTCAAAGTAAGAGTGTGTGTGTGTTCTCGATGGGTGTCTTAATGACCACACAGTGGCCCCACATCTTGGTTAACTGTCTATCCTGAAGGATAATAATGTGGTGCTGAAAAAGCGGCGACTAAATTGTTGCATTGGTGTAGTTCTCACAGCCGGCCTGTCTGGAGCGGGTGAGGAGGTGAACCGTATTCGCTTAAAGAGATCCTCCTACATGATGCTGGCAGCTCACTGACAGACCAGAGAGAGAGCTACTGAGATGACAAATAAAGTGTGTGTCACCAAAATATGATACATATAAATATACACATCTAAGATCATTTTACTGACTAGTGTACCAGATGATAAAACTGGGGCGAACTCTGAAAATAATTAATTGTCCAGTCTCCAACTCCTGCTGCTCAATCTAACATATCAGTGTTTTGAAACGATCCCAGTGTTGTATGGCTAAATACCACAGACAAAATCAAGTCCATGCAATCTTGAGTTTGTGATGTGAAGATTTTCCTACACTGGATTACACACCAGATTCAAGTTTGTTGAATTTTAAAGCCCAGATTCAGTGGGTTTAGTAATATAAAACTGCTTGGTTTGGAAGTGAACACTAATCAGATTTTATGCTTTTAAACTTTCAGAATGAGTCAGTGTACAGTTAATCATATAATAGTCACCATATTTAAAAAAGCTATTCAACTGGACAAGAGAATGTTATCAGAGACAAAGGGTTGCCATGTCCACTTATTTTAAACAATGCTTATTAAGCATATTTGGGCTTTTAGTTTGGGATTGACTTTAAGTTATTAAAATTAGCAAGTGCAGGTTGCAACATTTTCTTTTAAACAAGATCTGGCAATGCTTATGAGTCGAGATGTACCTGGATCTATATTGGTTGCACTGTACATACAGAAGAACTCAGCTCTTACAGTTAAATCCCTTTAAATGTGTCCTCAACTATTTCATACGACTTTTGCTGAATTGTACGTATTTATGAGTCGCTAATTCAGATGAATTTGTGTGAATGTGTTTTTTGGGGTCGTCACTCCTGTATACAGTAATTTACTGTGTTGTGTGGGGTTAGTTCACCCCAAAACGAAAATTCGGTCATTAATTAGTCACCCCCATGTCATCCCAAACCCATAAGACCATTGTTCATCTTCAGAACACAAGTTAAAATAAAGTGATGAAATCTGAGAGATTTCAGACCCTCATAGACCAGAATCCAGAAACATAGAAAGAATATTGATCAAATAGTCAATTAAAAGTCATACATTTTTGGGGTGAACTATCTCTTTAAGCACTAGAAGGTGAATATGTGGCTAAATATTCTTTATGGCAAGAGAATAAAAGTGTCTGTCATGAATGTGGAGCAGTAGCTCCTCTACTGTTACGGGCAGACAGCTGTTACTGTTTCATATGTCCCATCAGGTCGTGTCATATTCACTCAGTGACTACTGTGAACACGGCTACCACCACAGCTGTAGCTCTCGTATTTTTGGCAGGCCTTTATTTGTGACCCCGGTTATTCTTCAGCCTTGCCCTTTGGCAGGTGAGAAGAGAAGCCGCGGTGACTCGGTAGGCAGCGTAAAGAGGTCACAAGACAGTGGCTACATGAGACAAAGAGAGAGGCTACATGAGACCCGGCTGCTGCACGAAGAGCCGAAGAATGAGGTTATGAGGCAGTAAATCAAATGAGATAATCTCCACCCTGACACTACAAGGATGGTGCGACTGCAGGAGCGGCGTCATGCTAGCGATGCGATTTACTCGCGATGCATGCCACGACACGGGACCTGATGTTCAGCTTGTAAGAATGTGAGGAGGATACCTGTGTCCTCCTCAATCAAATGTGTAATAAAGATACGCAGCCCACCTGTCCAGAGGAGTGACGGTACTGTGTGTGCATTTGATATTTCATACAGAAAATTGATGTGAGCTCATGAGTATTCA
Source organism: Enteromius thamalakanensis (assembly GCA_032357475.1). Taxonomy (NCBI): domain Eukaryota; kingdom Metazoa; phylum Chordata; class Actinopteri; order Cypriniformes; family Cyprinidae; genus Enteromius; species Enteromius thamalakanensis. The sequence continues at coordinate 3,914,554 of JAUCMT010000047.1, forward strand.
TATGTATTTCTTAGTGCTGGGCAATGATTAATCAGGATTGATCGCATAAAAAATAAATGCACATATAAATACCTTTGAATCCTTAATGAAATAATGAAAATTTATGAAATTAGTTGTTTTTAGTCACATTTATTTATATGAAATTATAATATTTTGTTAGTGCAACCTTATGCTGTCAACTTTCAGACTGCACTTTAAAACATTGCAATGAATGTGTTTGTAATTATTTCAAAATTATTTATCCTTTAATATTTATTTTGTGCTTTCTCAGCAAAAACGCAACATAAAATCACAAAAGTGATCGGTTTTGTTGGTGTAGTGTAAATTATTTTGTTTTATTAGCAAAGAATTATATATATACAGTATATGAATCCTTATTTATGAATATTGAAACTGCAACATTAATATTTTGATTATTTGATTGTGTTCGTATTGTATTGCAAAACACATTTGCTGCTAGTGAGGTTGGATACGGGTAAAGCTAGGGACAGGTTTATAAAGGGATGGGATGATAAATTATATGGGAATTATAAAATGAAAAATACAGAAATTAGGATTATACATGTATATACATACATACATATGATATACAAATCATTAATTAAAATGTAATTACATAGTAGTTAAAGCCACTTAATATAAAGTGGGACCGTATTTTGTAATAACATTGTGATGAAATGTTTTAAGTTGTATAACATTTATTTTAACTTTTGCTTTCTGTACGGTAACACTATTTTGAATCCTAATTTTAGAAATTCAACTGTTTATGCAAATGCATTTCAACTAGCAGGGACCATCAAAATGAATGATTCTGACTATAAGTTACTTTGCACATGCATGTCATCTTATTCTAACCCTAACCCAGCACTCTATTAATACTAGTTAGCTGACATGTGGTTGCAAACTTTTGAGCGTTACTTGAGAAGCCGTGGCTGTCTAAAGTGGACTGTTGAATTAAAATAACCCCCTGTGATAACTCTCATCAGTTTAGCAGTTAGTGCTCACCGAGCTGGTTATCTGTATAGCTAAGAATGTTCTAATTTGCGAATTAAGATCTTTATTTGCTTTGTCTTGCTCAATTTAAATTTCAATCGAGTCACGATAACACGCTCCGCGGTCCCCACGGGACGGAGCTAACCTAATAGAAATCAGAACGAAAGAGTTAACCTCGCCGCCCTGCCCTGGTCACCCGTCCCCTCCCTTTCATCCTCGCAGAGAGGGAGGGACGAGGAAGAGGAGGACAGGAATCCCGTCTTGTGTTTTTAATATCTTTATGAAGAAATCCCTGCGGGCCAGGAAAGTCTTGGGTGTTCTGAGAAATCGCTTCAGCCTCGGGAATATCTGACAGTTTCCCGGCAGAGAGAAAGATAGGCTAAAAGAGAGGCTTTCTTTCTGTCTTTCTCTGGACGCGTCCGTTGCGCTCTCCTCCCTGTGGGCGGAGGTAATGAGCTGAAGTGGGCTTGCTGTCTGGTAATGTAATATACACAGCGCCCATGTCAGGTCTGGATCCAATAATGTGTCATTTAGCTTGTCTGGAACAGATTGGCCTGCCGTGATGGGGTTGAACTCTTGCCCGGCTGAGAGGTTCTCTACACCCCAAATCCCTGCTGGCACCCACCCTGTCACCCTCTCCCTAACCCCGAGCTCCAGCCTGACAGAGGTGAGCGCCGCCCGTTAGCCACAAGAGTAAGGTTCCCAGCGCTCCTTGTTTTGGTGAGCCCCCGCCGAGGTCTGGTTTGCATTTATTGAGCGTTCGACCAACAGGTGCACGCGTGTTTATGGTGAACGTGGTTATTACCAAAAATAAACAGCCCTGGGTCAGTCCAGCGCTCTTGCTTTTTCACAGATTGGAGAGATAAAGGTTTATTTCAATAGTCTAATTATAAGTAACTTTGCAGCTACATGTCATCTAATTCTCAGTAGAGTGACAATTATATGTATACAAGTCATAAAATATTTGTCACATCATTTGCGAATTAATAGTTTGTAGTTATTTTATAGTATTCATATATTAACTGTAGACTTTACATTGTTAATACATAGTGATTTCTTGTCACTATAACAAAACCTTTTTAATGTTTAATTAGCTAATATGAAAATAATTAGATTATAAATGTTTTACTTATTGTATTTTAAGTGATGTATTTAAACAAGGTGATCTCAGTGTGTGTTTATAATATACATAATGTACAATTATTAATAGTTGCATAACCACAAAAACATACATTATTGCAATATTTCGATATTTCAATATTTCTACTTGTTGTGGTTATATAAGATGTAATCTATAGTTCATAAAACATCAAAAAAAATAATACAGTATTTATGCATTTACATAATTATTGTCAAAACTTTTTCTTTTTTTTCCTCAGCGGTTAGGTTTAGGATTAGGAGTAGGGTTAAATTAACAAATTTGTATTCATAATAATTTATATGGCTTTCATATCTAGTCCATAAACACCATGAAGATAATTAAGTATGTTGTGTATGTTAAGTGTATTACTATATGCTTAATTTTAGGAACATGCACTAATAATGCAATTATTATTATTATATTATTATATTATTTCTCTTATAAAAGCTAAATTGAAATAATAGTCTGTTAATCATCCACAAAAAGGCAAACAGCCACACAGCGCAGTACACACACACACACACACACACACACACACACACACACACAACCTTAATACCACACAAGAGAAACTGAACTGAGGAGAGCTTATAAAGGAAGAACAATGAGGGATAATTAACACGACACACCTGAACACAACGACATGATAATCAGAAGACAGAAACTAGTGCTGAAATCACATACTGCTTAAGTAGGTACTACATTTAAAACTGAACGTACTACCTGACAGTTAAACAGTATGTCTATATAGTATGAATGTGGGTAGTATGAATGGAATTCATCTTCTATATTGATGTTGTCACGCGTCGCCACAACAGCGCCACAATTTAAACTTTCAAAAAGTCATCCGTTTATTTAGATTCAATTAAACTTGTTTAACACAATCACAATAAGCAATGTTTTTTTCCTGAGGTACGTACACTTGAAATCAACGTCTCCACTTTCCGACATTTTTTTGAATATGACGCGTCCTCTCCCGGAGTCTCATGGGGTAGAAAAGTGTCCATGGTATGCTTAGACCGGAAGCAGCAGGTCATCCGGGGTATAAATTGGGACATACTACTCGCCTCGCATACTGTTTACTGTGTACTATATAGTAGGGATTTCGGACGCAGCATATGTCACACTGAGAGCACATGGGGAATGAAAACAACAACAACTGGTCTAGAGGCATGACAAGTAGACACTACAGTCTGTAGAGATTACAGTATAAACTATGAATTCACTACAAACTAATAGTTTGTAAATTATTTATACTTTCTATTTAAAGTATTATCAGACTTTCTACTAAAACTTGATTAAATGTGATGGCCAAGTTACTTACTGGAAGTAGCATGTCTAAAGTGGACGATCAAAATAAAGTGGTACTGGTTTGTGGAGTAATTGTAACATGGTGCTCATGAGGTTTAAAGGGAAGCGCTGGCACACATGCTCTCGACTGCTGTACTCTGTTTGAGTCATATGTGTTCATTCTGAATTGAAGAGCTGTTCGAAGTTACAAGCATGTCAATCCTAATTTCCGCTCTGCAGTCGTAACACATGCATTGTATTAGAGAGCAGTGATACTCTCCGCGTGTGTAACTGCTACATGCTGAATTTCATTTTTACATGTACAACATTTGTTATGTTGTCAAATAACCCACACCCCACAATAAAAAGTGAAATTGAGAACAGTTGCCCAGTACTCTAGGCGTTGGCGTACTGACTGGTTGGATGTTAGTTTAAATGGGTGATCAAATACAAATATAAAGAGATAGTTCATCTAAAAACACATTTACTCACCTTCAAGTTGTTCGAAACCTGTATGCGATTCTTTCTTTCTGTTAAGCATATATTTTGAACAGTCTGGACAGTCTCACCCATGTTTCTTCAGGATGGGGCGTTTGATTTAAGTAGCTCAATAAATGTGATGTAGTGTTCAGAGAGATTGCTCAGACAGAAATGCTTTTGGGTTTTTTTTTACCTCTTTTCAGCAAGTTCTGCAATTGCACCCATTTGAAGATTTCCTGTGAAAGACCCAGCCGGCGTTTGCCTGGTGCATTGTCTCTTTGGCAGAGATATCTCTCAGAACAATGTTAATAAGTGCATTTGTATAGATACTGCGTGACCCTGGAGCACAAAAGCAGTCAGTGTCAAAAATCTTTATAATAATAATTAAATATTGCATTCCATGAAGATATTTGGTCAAATTCCGACTGTAAATTTGAGACTTATTTTTTGATTAGTAATATGCATTGTTAAGGATGTGATTTGAAAAGGTGATTTTCTCAGCATTCAGACGTTTTTGCACCCTCAGATTATACGTAGATACTCAAAAATTTGTCAAACATTACCAAATGTTGTCAATAGCCAAATATTGTCATATCCATGCAAATATAAAAGCTTCTGAAAAGAAACAAAAAACAAATGGAAATGTTATTTATTCAACTGATGTATCAATCTCAGTTAATAATAATGACCCATATGACTGGTTTCACATATGTTAATCAAGAGTACCCTATACAGACCTGAAAATAATAGTTTTTGATAATATTTCAACAATCGATTTGTGTGTTTTCTATCAGCTGTTCAAACTCAGGACTAGAGACAGGACTGGTTTGCTAAAAGGCCTGATTTTAAACCATTAAGCTTTACAGTAGTTCACCCCAAAATAAAAATGATGTCATTAATTACTCACCCTCTGTAAGGATTGGTCGAAACACCAGCAGACGGGTACACACAGGCAATCCAAATCACAGTCAATGTCCAGGCAAAGTTCAAATCACATTCAACAGGGCTTACACAGATCATCCAGATAATGGTCAGAGTCCAAGCAAAGTTCGGTGCAGGCAGCAGAGATCGTGACCGAGGAAACGGAGCAAGGTCATACACAGAGAATCCAGTAGGTACAAGAAAGATTGCTCAGAATTGTCGCATAGCAAACAAGACTTTGTGATGAGTCAAATAAACTGAACCGTATGTATAGGAGTTGTAATGAGCGGCACCTGAAGCCGATAACAGTTCCGGGTGTGCTGAAGAAAAGGGTCCGGGCGGAACTAAAACTCGGGCGATGGTTCCGGCTGGTACTGTTCAGCGCGAGCCACAGAGGTGCGGCTTGTAACACCTTCATGTTATTACGAACCCGTAAGACCTTTATCTTCAGAACACAAATTAAGATATTTTTTGGTGAAATCAAAGAGCTATCTGACCCCGCATCAACAGCAATACTACTACTGCTACTATGGAAGTCAATGGCTACTGTTTAATGTTTGGTTACCAGCATGAGAAAGAAATTCATGAAGGTTTGGAACAACATAGGGTGAGTAAATAATGACAGAACGCTCGTTTGTAGATGAGTTCGTCCTTAAATGACGCATCTAGAGCTTTATAAAAAGAGTAGTTCACTTCCGGAACAAACTGGGACAGATGATGTACTCACCACCTTGTCATCCAAGTTCTTCATATATTTCTTTCTTCAGTTGTAAAGAAATTATATCGTTGTTTTTATTTATTTATTTATTTGCTTTTGTTTTTCCTGAGGAAAACATTTCAGGATTTCTCTCTAATGGACTTCTATGGTGTCCCTTAAACGCTAGTCTTGTCCAGTTCCTCCTGAACTCTTCTGGTTCACAAGAGCTAGGGTTGATCTAAAAGCTCACATCTCGTGTAAGTGTAAGACCCATATGAGAGGATTTGTGTTTAATTTCATTAAATTGTTTTGCTAAAGCTGAAGTGAATAAATGTAGACACTGTGTTTTTAAGCATGCTAAAGTGGTTCGAACTCTGAAGACGCAGAATGAAACTATTTAGATACTTCTATTTTAATGTTGGCTGCCTCATCCTCATATCCAAGTGCATATTAATCACATAAGTCAGGTATTATTGCTCAGAATGTCGTGTCCAGCTGCAGGTGCTGTTGGCCGGCTGGACTCTGCGTTGCCAGACAATGGCGTTTTGTGCACATGTGCTGCTCGAGCAGACCAGAGCGCAAACAGGGAAGAGGGGCTATTTTTTGTTCTCTAATCACAGGCAATTTGCTCAGTGCGGTGGAGGCCCTCCGCCGAACATCGTGAGTGAACCTGAAATGAGTAGGATTTATGATGTGCCTGCCAGCTTTCCTTCCCTGGTACAAATCTCCCTGAACACACACACACTCTCTCAGAGCGGCCCTAACATGGCTGACCCACAGCTGGCTCTTATTATGGTTCCATACAGTAGCCATTCTTTTTCTCGTTGCTCTCCTTCCCTTCCCTCTGCTCTCTGGCGCTTATTAGAAATGTAACACACTGGTTGGGGAGTTTGTTACAGATTTATGTGGCACAGGTGCTCCCTTTAAAACTGCACAGGGCTAGCGTTAGCCTGCAGAGCTATAAACATGGCCTCTACCACACTTCAGTCATAAAAGTTCAGGCCCTGGTCGCTAAAAGAGTGCTGTTTGATTGGAAATTAAGGGTTGGTGTTGACGTTTCTAGACGTGATTGTGACAGACCGCTCTTAATGATATTAGACCCACTTCCAAAATAATTTTTTAGATAGAAACAACCAGCAAAAAGCAGTCAAATAACGTCTGTCCAGAATCTAAACGCTAAGCCAGTCTATTTTTACTCTATATTTATTGCAGCGCTCAGGGATTAGCCAATACAGGAAATGGGGTACATTAGAGAGTTGAATAAATAAAATGCAATATTTATAGATCATTTGACGTCGATAAGGGTGATATCATGCAGCAGGGTGTTATTAAAATGACATCAGGTCTTGGCAAGGCACAGTGCAGTACCAAGGGATCATTCTGACTAGTCGAGACCACGGTGAAGAGAAGGCAGGAGATGGCTCAGGATTTAGGCAGAGAAAGTGTCTGTCAGTGCACAGAGGAGGGAAGAGCTGGGAGGACTGTAGAGTGACTGGAACAGTGCCACTAGTGGTGCGGAGGGATTACGTCAGGCGGGATTCATCTTCTGAACAGCTCACACGTTTTTGTGCTTCGTGCCTTTGTGAAGATAAAGGCATCAGCTGTGTGAAAAAAAAGAAAGAAAGAAAGAAAGAAAGAAAGAAAGAAAGAAACAATAAAAAATGGATTGTGTTATGTGAAAATGTGTTTTAATAAGTTCTATTCTGCGCTCTGTAAACCCATGTAAACCACTCACACTAACATTTATTAATTATAAAATATTACAAAATACATTTAGAAATCATAATGAAAGTGAAATGATTATGAGTCTTCCATTACTATAGTACTTCTGAGTTTGGAAATTCCTACGGCACATGTGTTCAAGTAATTTATTTTATTAAAATAAATAAATAAACAAACAAATAAATAATAATAAGAATAATAATTGATTTTTCTATTTGTCACAAAGCAAGCTTTTTTTGCTTGCAATAATTCAGGGGTGCGTTTCCCAAAGGCTTAGTTAGTCTACTATGGTCGCAAGTTTCGTCTTTAACAGCATAGTTCAATGATTCGTGCTGCGTCCGAAATCGCATACTGCTTCAGTAGGTACTACATTTAAAACCGAACGTACTACTCGACCGTTAAAACA
>JAUCMT010000047.1:3949919-3972741 GCA_032357475.1 Enteromius thamalakanensis
ATATTTTTTCCATATCGCCCACCCTAGGCTGATGACAAGCGCAACATCATTGATCACCAAAAACCCATCTGCAAGCGTTTTAATGCTCCTTAGCGTTTAAAACAGGACATAATAGTGTACTCTTTTTACACAGTAGAGGCTTTTAAATGACCTGTGTAACCAAAATATGTGTAAGAGAACAAATGTATTGTTAATGTTTGTATCTTTAAATTCGGTCCATCAGAAAAGCAGTTCTAGGCTATGTAATATAGTTTTGCTGTTTGATTAAATAAAAGTCCTCTTATATAAAAGTATTTTTATGTTTTGCTTTGGTACCGAAATTGGTACCAAGAACAGTGGATTTTCACTGGTATTGGTACCGAATACTGACATTTTGGTACCGTAACAACACTACGTCAATGTAGAATTTTTCTAATTTAGCCATTACTACAGTAAGTCTTGAGTGTCACATGACCCTTTAGAAATCATTCTAACATGCTGATTTGCAGCTCAAGAAACGACTGCTTAACATTTTCCTGGAAGTATGAATGTTTGCAGGATTCTTCGATGCATTGAAAGTTGAAAAGAACAGCATTTATTTTTTTAAAACCGTTAAATTAATTAAATGCATTCTTGCTGGTGTATTCATTTCTTCAAAAATAGACAGCATAAATAATAAAACTGCGTCTGTAATTTTAACTATTAATTTAGCACAACAGATTATATTAAAAATGTTCAAATATATTTGAAATAGCATCTTACAACTCTTTCTAAAAACAGTAAGAAAGGCGCATAAACAAACAAACATGTCCATCTGATGGACAATGCAGACATATTTCACACATATTCAAACTACACAGGGTAGTGCACACATAAATATCTATAGGGCCTAAGGACCTATTTTCAGAAGTAGCCTTAAAGGTTACATGCTATATTTTTCACTACAGCTTAGAGGGATTCCTACAGAGAGAAACATCCATTTCAAAGAACATGAGGACGACGGTGAAAATTTCAGATTAGCTTTCCGGCAAAACAACAACATAAAATCTGAGCTCTGAGCTTCCGGATATCAATCTCAACATTAGACAACAACATGCTTATGACAGCATATCAGAGATGCAGGCAGGATACGCTCACTCCATCAGAGGCGGGATGACTTGAAAACCACAGAAAACCATAGTGTCTTCTAATCATGCGTCTCAGGTCTGAGAGGAAGTGGAGGACCGAGAGAATGTGCTGAAAGAGAGAGAATGGAGATGCGGAGGGAAGCTATGGATATGAACGTGAAGGAGGGAAAAGGTAGGGAAAGAAAAAGAGATTGTGACAAAGCGAAGGGAGACACAGCGATAAGGTGAGAGGGAGAGACAGGAAGAGAGAAAGACTGTGTGCGGATAGTTTGACCATCCCATTGTCATTGATAAACGATCTAGCTAAAGGAGCTCTTAGAAGCCCAGTGCACAAACACACTCGCAGATTTAACCCACGCCTGGTGTCTCTGTGTCGCTTTTTTCCCGCCTGATAAAGAGCTGCAAGATCCTCACCACACATCTCTCCATTGAGTCACCTTTCACTGATTAACATACAGCACTAGAGCAAGTGCAAAATAGAGTGTACCCCTGTTTATATGTGCGTGTTTGTGGGAAACCTCCTGGTTCAGGAGATGAAGAAAATGAGGACTGGTGTTCTGTTAATGTTATGCCTACGTTACCAAAACCGGCTCCCCACTACAACTAAACTAAACTTTTTTGTCCTTCTTAAGCCTAGCAGTACTTGAAAATACACTACCAGTCAAATGTTTGTGGTCAGTAATTTTTATTTTTTTTCTAAAAGAATACGTTACATTGAACAAAACTGACAATCAAGGCATTTATAACGTTGCAGAAGATTTTTATTTCTAAGAAATATTGTTCTTTTGAACTTCATGCTCATCAAAAGAAAAAAAGGCATCACGGTTTCCACAAAATTATTCAAACTATTGCAGGAAATCAGCATATTAGAATGATTTCTATTATGGCTCATATAACCCTGAAGACTAGAATAACAATGCTTTTATATTACTGTTTTTATAGTATTTTTTAATTAAATGTAACTTCTTACTGACCTCAGCTGTTAGTGTATCTGCATGAATTGACTAAATAATCAGTTTTAAATGTCACAGAATCTAACTAACAGTTACATCTAAGCTTATGAGGAGCCCAGTCATAGCCTCTGGCCTCTATCGCCTTTACACCAGAAGTTCTGCAGTTTGAGAGATTGTCAAGAAATGATTTAATCACGCTGGTTAGATTAGTGCATACAGACATCATCTATTTGATACACAATTACATTCACAGAGCATTTTCTCCATGGAAAGTGAGAACTTTCTCTTAGCATTAGGTTGTAGAGCATGAGTGATATTTTTCAGTCCCTGCACGATCAGCTATTCTGGACCTTCAAGTCCAGAATCATTTTTATGGTCCAATAACAACAAATAATTAAGAACAACAAAAGGCCATTTGAAGTGAAATTTCCCTGACCAGAGGCACTTGATTTCATATTCACACACACTTGGTAATTAGGAAATAATTAATCTGAAAATAGTAATGTGATTATTTTGAAAAAGAAAAAGCAAAAATCGGGGACCACAACTGGCTGAATAACTTTGGTTTGTTAAAGGGATACTCCACCCCAAAACGAACATTTTGTCGTTAATCACTTACCCCCATGTCGTTCCAAACACGTAAAATCTTTGTTCGTCTTTGGAACACAATTTATGTTGGATAAAAACCGGGAGGCCTGTGACTGTCCCGTTCACTGCCAAACAATTTGCACTGTCAAGGTGCAGTAAAGTACAAAACGCATCGTCTGGATACTCCATCTGCCATCAGTGGTTCAACCAAAACTGTTATGAAGCTATGAGAATACTTTTTGTACAATAAATAACATCACCGTAGCGCCATTTTGGACAGCATCTGCTGAATGCACATAGCGTACACAGTTCTGTGTCAGCCACAATGTTTGTACAAATTAGAGGCTGACATTTTTTCGTGAATCCCACGGGTCACGGGATTTCTGTAGGATACCTGCAGGATGGGAGTCATCTTTGCTATTAATTACGGGATTGGGACGGTACAGGATAAAATAGTTAACGGGAGCAGACAGGAGTGGAAATCAACCAATAGGAAAGACGAGAAAAAAAAAAAAGTAAATGCACTATTTTGTAGTTTCCTTTTAATACGCCTACAATGTAACGCAATTAAAAAATAACTACACGACCCAGCCATCCCAGAAGCCATCTTTTTCTATATATATGGGAGCCGTACAGGAGTGGGAGTCATTTTACCAGGAATGGGATGGGACGGGATTATTTTTTAAACTTTGGTTTGGGAGTGGGACAGGACAGGATTTCTTTCTATGGGAGTGGGACAGTACAGGGGTGAAAAACCACTCCCGTGTCATTCTCTACTCCAAAGAAAGGTTGCAGTTTAGCATATAGCTGAATTTATACATGAATGTAATCTTTAAGCTTATTTCTTCTTATTTAAAAAAATAATAAAAAATAGACAGGAGTGCCAATATTTTTCAGTCATGACTGTGCATATTTGACTGACTTATTTTCTCACACTTTTTTGTAGGGGGATGCTATTGTCTAACAGTTTAAATAAAGAATTCCTTGCCTTCCAGCCATTTTAGAGCCTCTTATACACCTTGTATGAGAGATTAAGAGGTCCCTACCCTGCTGCTTGGGGTTTTTGCGAAAAAGTTACTGCTCACTGATGTCTCTCAGGTCCCCCTTACCAAGGAACTTATGGCATCTGTGGATTCAGCCCGGTCAAAATACAGACTCTTACTTGATTAAGAGCGCATCAGAAAAGAAAAGGAATCTCAGAGCCAGAAAAGAAAGCTGGCTGAGCAGTGTCTGTTGGACCTTAAGAAAAGAAATACAAACTTAGTAGATGTGTCTGCCTGTCTTGTCAGGGAGCCAGATGCACTAGAAGAACAAGCTGAGGGCACGGCAGGCTCCAAGATTAATCTGTTTTATTGCTGAGTTTCTTTGATATTTTTCTCTAAGTGTATCAATAAAAACTAGAATGCTTTAAGAATTTCTGATATCATTCTAATCTTTCTAATTACAGTATGTGGCAGGTTGGTCTTAAACTTCACACATAATGGCCTTAAAAAGGTCTTAAATGTAACTAACTGAAACCTGCAAGAACCATGTTTTAGTAAAGGTATTCCTTGTCTAAAAATGATAAATGTGCTACAGTGCTGAAGAGGTTAGAACCACGGTTGTTTTGTGGTACCCATGGAATAACTAGTTATAACAATGTTTTTTTTTTAATGTTTTTAAACTATAGTATAAACATGATTATTTTACTTTAGTACAGGGTACAGTACACCCATGGTTTAAGGTGAGTTGGAGCCCATCAAAGTGGAGTTGACTGTCGCCTACTGACCGTTGCATATTCTGTTTTATTTTTTTTCAACACGTATTTTTCAGTTACCGGTGAAAGTTTAGTCCTTTTATGTTGTTATTTTTTGCTTTACCACATCACAATTTTGGCAACTCTTAATGATTTGCCTTGAAGAACAGTCATTTTTGTGTTTTTAAGCTTTGTACAGCACTTTACATTATGCAGACCTGACATTTATTAACATTTCTTTCTTTATTTATTTTTATTAATTTTTTTTGCAACACATTTTCTCTAGTTGTGATCACAGGTGAAAACCGCATCAGAAGGGGAGGACTTTTTTGCTTCCTCACATTCTGCAGAGACAACTTTTACATATTACCTGCTCTTTAATGTGTCTCTTCCCCCCTTTTTCTGCCATTAGGTCTTCTGCTGAAACAACTATTTAAGTTCCTTGAGATACAGTATGTGCTGAGTCAACAATAGTCTAAGTAATTAAGTATCTAAGCACTGCTGTGTGCAGACGTGTCATTGTATTGACTGTTCTCTGATGAACATGACAAGCCTTTCCTTAGGAAAGGAATGGGGTTGTAGTGTTAAGCTAAACTGAAATGACAAGGGAGATGGCGTTACAATTCAATCACAGTCATTAAATGCTCAGTAGTGTCAACGCAGCTCAGCAAAACAGCATGGATGTTACCCCATTTGTCTAAGGGTGAATATTTATTTGCTCTAATAGTATATGGCAGGGGTCAACAAGTTCGGTCCTTGGAAGGCTGGTGTCCCTGCAGAGTTTTGCTCCAACCCTAATCCAACACACCTGAAGCTGCTAATTAAGGTCTAACTAGATATACTTGAAACTTCCAGGCAGGTGTATTGAGGCAAAGGAGAACTAAACTCTGCAGGACACCGGCCCTCCAGGATCAAGTTTGATGACCGCTGGTATTTGGTCATGGCGATAATGTGGGTTGTTTCTTTTTTACATATCAAATGGAATTTTAAATCCACCTTCTGGCTTAAGACTTCACAGTAATTACAAAGACTAACATATTTACTTAACTTAAAAAAAAAGAATAAAATCTAGTTTAGGCTTTTAAATGGCCCAAACTTTTATAATATTTCAGGTCTGCTTAACCCTTTATCTGGCAAGGAACTATATTTGGTAACTTAATCGACCATAGGATCGAAACTATCTTCACTTGTTATTATATGTTTACATATTTGTCAGTATTCTTCGTTCTCAGTAGAACTAAACTGTAAATATTTGTATGTATCCAGCTTTTGGAAAACAAGAGTCTATGGCATATAAAAAACAATAATAAAACACAGTGAAAAAATTAATTAAATTAGAAAAAGTGTTTGTACATTTTATGTATTTATTTGTATTTGGGTGTGCTTAATATAGTAAATATATGCCCCTTTTGGGAAAAAAGATGACCATATACTGGCGAGGAACCATATATAGCCTAGTAATTTCATTGACCTAAATTTACAACATATAATTTTAATTATTTTTGTCATAAAAGCTTGAAAGTCTTGTTATAGCCTCCGACAACATTCCAGGGTTGAAATGATGAATTTCCAATTATTTCAGTGAGTGCCCTATAAAGGGTTAACCTCTGAAACATGACTTAATAAAACTACTTGAGTGCAAAATTACAGTTTTATCAAAGCAGTCATCAAATCTAATAACTCTCATTAGATTTTTGCAAATAGGGGCAACTTATTTTGCTGGCTTTTTTTAAGTGTTCTTATTTGGCAAACAGGGTACAATATAACTTACTGGAACAATAATATTACCTATGGGTCCAGGTTTTTAACTACTTACACAAAGTTGCGGTTATGTTTTCAAGTGGCGTTTTGCAATCCACTGCAACAACTTTTCTTTGTTATTTATGCCTACATTTATCTTTGCACATGCAGCATTTATGGTCTGTTCTCTAGCTTGCTCGTTGGTGTTATTTGTCTTGTGAGCTATACAATTGTTTTAATTGTGACAATTACTAGAGCTCATTTCACTAAGCCTTATGTAATAATACTGGTACTTTTCACAAATAAAGTGATAAGCATTGGAGGCAGAAATTCTGTGTGTTGTGTGTGTGAAAGAGAGAGATTGAAATTGTTTAATAAACGTTTCTATGAGGTAAGTAGGCTGTATGTTGACCTATATGGTCAAGAAGGTTTTATCCAACAATCGAATTCGGAAAACCTGTTATAATTTACAATTAGCTAAACTCATAATACTTATAAATTTACTAAACCAAACTATTTAGACATGACACAATTATCATATTTAGCCAATATTGTGCACAAAAGTACTAATTTGAAGACTAGCAAAAACTCATGACAATGACTGCAAATAAGGTATTTCTAACTTTAATGATGACCATGTCATTTCAGTTCAGGCAAAGGAAGAGGAGGAGATGTGCATTTATGAATGCAGTTTTATTTACAATTGGAATTGAGATTTAATGACAATGCGTAATATAACATAAAATATAGTTCCAAAAATATACATTTTACATAAGTCTCAGGTTCAGAATAATTCACAGGGAGTAGTTTACTTGTCGACTAATAAGTTCTCTCTGTTGTGTGCTGAAGCTCCTATAACACTGCACATATTATTTCACTTATCTGACATACTGTAACGCTCAGGCAAGGAGGAGAGGACAAGCAGGTAAGGTAAAGTATAATATTTATTGATATTATTGAAAGTCTTTGAATGAAGGGTGAAGCAAAGTCTTTCAGTAGTGAAGATCATGCACAAATCACCGGAGAGTGGATATTCCTCAGGCAAGTAGATTTTATAACAGTCCTCTGGAACTTCGTTATATGAACGATCACTTTGTTTCTCTTATAGGTACATCCAGAGAGCGTCGAGGCTTTGGAGCGGTGGTCTGTGAAGACAGGTAAGGAGTGGACGGTAAGTATACACAGGTAGTATAACACAGACTCACGTGAGGTTCCAGAGTTAGTGCTTCGGTGATTTAGTGCTCAGGTGAGGTAAATGAGTGTCCTTTCAGAACGCTGGAGTTCAGTGAGATCGTTAGTCCTGGGTAAGTCCTTTTAGACGATAATCTCCAGTCCACGTGACAGCTTGAAAACACAAACTCATCAAAAGGTCAGTAATCCCATGGTACATATCAGACTTATATCAGGAAGCGGCAGTAGGAGAGTCAAATTGGTATTACCTTAATGATGTTACCTTGATCACCACCACTGTCACACTGGTGAGCTTAGCTTTTATAGTGCTCACCTAATGAGATCCAGCTGGCGGTGATTAGCTCGTTAGTCACACGAGCTTGTGAGTATTGTGCAGTCTTGGCCTGACACATACCAATTTTAGTTCATGATTTTCTAATAATTTACCCCATAAAATTAAGACTGGAAACTCAACTAAAAATCAGTGCGTTTAATGAGTTATATTTTATAGTGCTGACTCTATCCAGTACAATCTCTTCAATAATCTCAGTGTTGTTTCCATGGGTTTAGTAAAAACGGAGAGATAATTAGATCCCTGTTGTGGCACTCCACAAATCATAGCGAGCTCAATAAGTACAGCTGACCAATATCATGTCTGTCATGTTCGCAAAATGAGATCTTGGCCTCAGAATGACCGGCTTGCTCAACACCAATCTTTGACAACCCATACAATCTGAATGCTGTACTGTAGGAATCAAAACTGTTGATTTCTTTGAGGACATGTAATGACTAGTATGCAGCAGATGTTTCATTGTCCAAATGTAGTTGAGACCGTGATGGACTCTGGCATTTAAAAAAAAAAAAAAAAAAAAAAAAAACCTCCTTTTGTAGTTTTAGTGTGCATCTCTTAGGATTTCATTATTTTTGAATTCCTGATGATGACTTAAAATTTGCATAGCGAAATGTTTTGACAACTTTCATCCTTTGGTGTACAGAAACATGTAATATGTGCTTTTGTGGCATTTGGATTGTGTACCGTAGTAGCATATTAAATTTAGTCACCAAGGTCGTTGTCAGGAGAAAAGGACATGCTGGCTCTATGGAGAGAGAGAGGCGAGAAAAGCATGATGGTGTTAATGTTGTGTGCTCCACCTTCATATGAAGTATACTGACAGTTTTGTCTTGACAATGTGCCCGACTCTCTCTTCTGTCCCGTGACAAGATCAGATCTTATAGGCTATTCAAGCTTATACTGTGGAGCCAATAATAATAATAATAATAAAAGGTCTAATATTTTGGTTTAGTTATTATACTCGTAACATGGAAAAACCATTGTGTAGTAAATACACATACTTGGAAACGCCAAAACAATTTGAAAATAAATTGACTGACATAGCTCAGGCAACAAAAGTACACAGCTGAACTCAAGAGGCCCATTTTTGTGCTACGTACCCTGTCTGGTTTATTAGTTGAACTACACAAGCTATTTTCACACGTTGCAGTACTCCAATTGCAGGAGCAACATAAGATAAATGGTTCGCAAACTCTTCAATTTTATGGTTCATCTCCCTTTAGTATCACTATAATTGTTTAATAGATATAACATACAAAAAATGGATCATTCATGGCCAAAATATTTTATTTATTGATTTATTTATTATTAAGTATGATGCATTATGTGGTTTGGATTTAAATCATTATATCTTATGATTAATATAACAAAAACAACTGTATAGCTGGGCAGTATGACCACAATATAAAAATAGCTTCTTTTTTTTTTTTTATTATATTTCATATATAAATCTGGTCACCCTGTTTATGAATGCACTGCATGCTAGCCTGCTCACAGCAGGGGTTGAGTCTTTAATAGGATCAGGTAATATATGATTTTATTGCATGACAAGATGCTCACCACTGTGGGCTCTTTGAACGGATAAATTATGACTCTTCACATACCATGCAGCCCACACAATTTGAAAGCCTCTACATCAACATCATGAACCCTTCAAGCTGAGAGATGTTGTTGACTTGAAGGTAAACAATCTGGCTTAAGTAGAAACTGGAACATTTCCTATAAGGATGATCAGTGAGGACCCTCATGCTGTTTCCAGTAAATGAAAAAAGCACAAAATTAAACTCAGAACAACATGCTCAAAAATTTTAGATATTTTACATGAATTCATTCTGTATGCTCAGTTGATGGGCGTTTTATTTGATGCATTCAGGGTTTTGATGTTGTGATTTTAGTAACTCATTTTATTTATATTGTTAGCTGCGATATTAAATAATGGATGTCATTGCAAAGTTAATGGTGCCCTCTATTACGCTATTTGATTTTTCACTTCTTTTTTTCAATTATTTGTGTGTGTGAAAAAAGTATATTTCTTACAGTTTACTTGCATATGGTCTTTTGTAGAATTAGCATTTTCTGTTCAGCAGGTTATTCACTAGATTAATGCTCTCAGACGGCTCCTGTAGTTGCTGGAGACATTATCCTAAACCACCTTGTTCATTTTTGGCTACAGAATTATTAATTTAGCCACCATATCCACATTTTTATTGAACTGCACCCCGAGTAAATCAGAACGTTGGTCCAATTAGCTACAGGACATTGTGCAGTTGCAGATTTGTGTAATTTTTTTCCATCCAATTGAACTAGAAGATCATAGCATGAAATGGGGTTTAACAAGCCAAACAATAGAGCACTTTTCCCTGCTAATGTGCATATGAACAGTTACGAAACAAAAAAGTAATACTTGCACAGCATTTTCAATTGCCTTCTGTATTGACTGAAAATCCCTTTAACTAGCATGAACTTATTTTATGAGGTGTGTGTTGAGAAATTATTATTCTCTATGGGACTATAACAGTGGGCACTAGTGTCGCAGTGGCTCTTTGCCTTGGGTAGCAGACAGTACAGTAGAACTAATTAAATCTCACAAAAAAAACAATCCAGGTTTATTGGAAAAGAAGGACACTTCTAGACCTTGCAGAGATGGAGTGATTCTGCAATGTTTCACTCAGGTGATGGCGCAATTTTCCCATGAGTTCCCCTTTGAGATACCTCTGCAAATAATTAATTACACTTTACAGTCCATGTTACCGACTGTTGAAATTTGCATTGTAAAACACTCAAATTTACGTTTATTTAATTAACATTTCAAATAAAAAAAATAAAATGTTCTCGTGTTGCTCCGCCTTTTCTTTTTCCTTCTCCTACATCACTCTGAAATCAAGCAAAGCCCCTAGCAGCATACTAGGATTATTTTAAACCGGCTTTTCTGCTAAGATCAATACACCACCACGTCAGTGTGTTGTGCACGCGCATCTGTTTACTCAAGGCGAATTTACAGCCATTCATAAATTTCTTTCTCTCTGATATCCAGAGTGAGAAATGAATACCTTTTTAAGCAATCCAGAAAATCTTCGCAGGTTGAAACGGAATACGACATGTATGTGCAAACTTTGCTCTATTACAGAGTAATTTAAACACCCTACGGATGCATAGGATATTCAACACCAACCACTCATGCTGACAAGTTCAATTGAAATGTTTTTATGTTTGTTTTTTTTAGAGGAATTTTATCAGATGAGAAATTCACAGGATTATTAAATTATTGTGTTGGACAACGAAGGGGTTTCGAGCTGAAAACCAGTGGTATATAATCAGGGTTCGAACTCCATTTTGTCCTGTTTCTAACTTCAAACAAGTCGACGCTTAGGCTACATGAACACTGAGCACCATGGACAGCGCTAAAACGTATAACGCGTAATGTGTCGTGCGCCAGAACCGAGACGGAGCAGCTGCAGATGTTTGTGTCCTCTTAACCTGGATGTTGCGCCCAGTAATCCCCAGGAGAGCATACGGACTTAGACGTCAGCTGAGAAGGAGGTACACTAACATCAACACAGTAGCCTACAATTTTACAGCATATGAGGATTGTAACCACCACACGGTGGAGCAAAGGGACGCCAAACTTTATTCCCACTTTTGAACCGATTAACCGAGCAACAAAGTTCAGCAATAGCAACACTTAAATTCTACTGCAAATAACTATCTTCTATATGGATCGCAGTCTGTTTTGTCAAAACGCCACATCACATTAAATGTTTTGCTTTGGCCCAGAAAACAATGCTGTGACTTTCGGTCCATGTGTACTCAGAACGGATTGCGATGATTGCGTCCAACTTGAGTGTGATCAGTTGCAGGAGGGCAAGCAGCGCGCTGTGCCTCAGTGCGGTGGATGAACATTTGGAGGCGTCCTCCTCCTATCGCAACCTCAGTCCCACCGGCCACTTGCTCGTAGCGGTAACCTTGGGCTTCATCGGTACTTTTGGATTCCTCAACAACCTTCTGGTTCTCGTGCTCTTCTGCCGCTACAAGATTCTGCGGTCCCCTATCAACTTTTTGCTGGTGAATATTTGCTTGAGTGATCTCCTGGTTTGCGTGTTGGGCACGCCGTTCAGCTTCGCGGCGAGCACTCAGGGGCGATGGCTCATCGGCGACACTGGATGTGTTTGGTACGGCTTTGCCAACTCGTTGTTTGGTGAGTGTTTTGCGGAATAGACTTTCCACACCTGCTGTACACTGAATTCAGTTCATCAGATGTTTTTTTTCATTCAGTAAAGATCTTAACATTAACGAATCGTTAAATGATCAAAAACTCTGTTAAGCAGTAGCTAAAGTATTCATTTGCAAGTTTAGATTTACGACTATAAACTCGCATGACATTTTTGTGCTGCGGCAACTTGTGCATCAAATAAAATAAACCACATCTGACGCGCTTTTTGAACTAGTTTTTAAAAGACAAGTGTCACGTTTTTTAAAAATGGCATCTATTCATGCTAGTTTCATACACTTTGGAAAATGTGCATAAATATAATAGCCTACAAGCTGTTTTCGCCAAAACACCAACATTCATTGGTGTTGAATTTGTGTTAGTAATATATTAGTAATATTAAAAATAAATAATAATAATAAATAAACGTGTATACCAGCACCCAGTAAACATTTAATTTGCCAAGAATGCCTAAATTATTGTTTCTTATCTACATGTCGTAACTTTTATGCGTAAAAAAATTGCATATAAATGCAGTTTTGATAGCTTCTTGCATCCATTACAAACAGACAGCCAAATAAAAATACACAGCAGTTTCAGTACACAGACAGAATTGCAGCGTACAACTGCAGATGAGTCTGTAGATTCTTGCTGGAGGCAGCAAATCATTTGCCCTGGTAAATTTAGTACCTTCAGCTAAAGTGATTCTCAGTCAATAGCTCAGTGATGGAACACCACTTGGATAGCAGATTTCCACCTTTATCACATATTAACTGAAACGAGACAGATGAATTCCAAAACTTACAGGAAGTAAAATACTGTTTTGGGTCAGTAACTAATTTGTGTTACCGTTTCAGTGATGGTAATTTCAGTAGATATTGTTACACATGAGATATAAGACAGTTCATTAATGTGTAATTAGCTGAGAATTGCACAGAAATGTAAGAAAAAAGTAAAATCCTAGAAAAAGTAGAATCCCAAACAAAGAAATCATGAACATAGATTAAAATCTTCTCTTATCCTAACCTTGTCCATATGACCAAATCTGAGACAAGCACGCTGACCTATCAGCAGACCATGGCATGTTAGGCTCACCTCAGCCTTTGGGTTTGATGACTATCTGCACATCTGTGAGCTTAGTGATCCAAAAAATTAGTTAGAAAGTGAGGTTGTAAGTGAGAAATACATTTTTTTTTTTATGTTTTTCAAAACTTAGAGTAATTCATCACAACCGTCACCAATGTGTTTTTCTGCATTCATGGAAATTCATTATATTAGAAGGGCATACAACTGTGAAGAAAATAATGTTGATGTTAAAGATGTAACACTAATTTGCTGCTGTTGTTCAGTCCGGAAGACTACTAAACTGTAATGTCGTCAACATGCAGTCACATACAGTACATCAATCCACTACTATCAATCCACTTAGTATTTGCCAAAAGTGTTTGTTTGTTTTCTTATGTCATCTTTTATACTTTAAGTGCCCCTATTATGAATTTTTGAAAATGACCTTTCATGCAGTGTGTAACACAGCTTTAAGTGAAAAACTTCCTGCAGTTTGAAATTTGAAAGTGCACACCGCGTTTAAAGTTATTGTTTTTGAAATGAAAGAGATTTTGTTTTCATTTTTTAAAAAAGTCCAAAGGCATTTACTGTTGAAGTCACACTTGTTGGTCTTTTCACATTGGTATGAATGAAAATGCAAATTCATTGCTCACAAACTCAAAACACTGCTTTAAATGAACGCAACCAATCACTGGAGGGGCTTGGAAAGTCTAATCATTGAACGAATCATTAAACAAATAAGGTAAACAATAAGGACTCCTAAAACCAAAACTTTAAAAGTGTACAAATAGTATTGTATCAGAATTGTGATTTGGCAGACTGCATGCTGAATTCGTAAATTCAATGAAAGTGTTGCCGCAAATATGCAAATGAAAACATGCACAGTGTAAAACGCCAGTTTATGGATACACTTTGGGGTTTATAACTTTGCATATGGTTTACATTCACATACAGCTACATTACACAATGCATGAAAGGCAATATTGGAAATGGCATAATAGGGGCACTTTAACTTGGTTAAGTATAAGCACTATGAAACATGAATCAAGATAACCAAGGATTCCATTTACCATGGGTATAGACTAACCCATGAGATTATTTTAAATGTGAAAGCCCTATAAATAACTCTAAATAACAGTAAAAGACTGGAGAACCTGTTTTACAGTATGACTAGAGGAGGATCACTACAGTTCTATTCTCCAGTAAGTTTCTTTTGAGCAGAGAATGTTTTTCTTTTTTTTTGGCATCACAAGGCTGCCAGTGAATGCTGCAGAGCAAGACAAATCACATTTGATTGCTTTGTTTTGGGGAAAATCACCTCTTGGCAGCTTAACATAGCCAGAATATTAGATTTTGAATCCACCTTTGTATAACTTGAGATCTTATGCAGTTTTCCAGATGCTTACTTTATCTGATTAATCTACTTTGAGATGTTATGTGGACAGTTTATCATGAGAAAATGTCTTCTTGTCTTCAATTTGATAATTCAATTTGAAGAAAGTAATCAAAAAGTAATTTCATACTGCAGCACTGTGTTTTTGAGCACTGATCCCAGAGGAACACTTTAAAAAGTCTGACCATGTAGTGCTTTAAAATGTAAATTACATCTCTTCTTAACTTAGAAGAATTTAAATTGTCTAATTGTTTTATTAATATGGTTAATAAGGCTGTGGTTGCTGAGCATGCTAAATATTACAATAGGAATCTAAAAAGTAATACATTACGCAAATCAATCTAGTGTGTGTATATAATTTAATAAAAGTAGACCCCCCCATATTGTTTATAACATTTTTAAGATTTCACAGAAGAGCAAATAATTGAAAGGCTGAGTGTATCAGGCCAGGTTCTTGGGGGTGATAGGGAGTGTAAAGGACCCTTAAACTAAATCAATAGCACTGTCAGTTAAAACTGTAATAATGGCATTTGATTGCAGATTTGTCAGATTATTCAGTGCATTTGAGCTTTGGAGACTGGAGCTTATTTATTTCAACTTGTTTTTTTTCAATGTAGCTGTATCTGTTCTTTTTTTGGAACCAACAGCCAATCAGAGGTGTTTATGTTAAAATCCAATCAGCGCTTGAATTGCTACAGCTTTTGTTTAGGTGTTGTGTTCAGCACAAATCATCTCAAACAAAGCATCAACATCATCTGAGATTCATTGTGCAGCATAGAGAAATCGACCAATTATAATGTAACTATATTAGATTGTGAGGAACTAAGATGAGGGACAGCTTTTACTGATTATAAATGGAGCGCCTTATACAAAGGTTAGAACGTCCTCAGTGATTTGATTCTGGAGCCTGGAGTGTATTATGACAGAACTTTTTTTTTTTGGGTAAACTATCCCTTTAAGGGGTCAAATAACCATGCTAGCCATCTAAGTGTGTCTAGAGACCTCAAGACCAAGATGTTTTTATTAGAAAATTTTAAAGCTGGGGTATTTGGTATATACGGCATGGTCTAGAGCTTAAGTTAGTGGATCAGCAATCGCGCTGTAGAAGGATTGTATTTAAGGTGAGCTTCATTGCGGTCATGCCCTTGAACCAGGTACTTCAGTTTATGTCATACGCCCTCCCCGTCGAACCGTCACACAGTTAGCTGAACTCTGTGTCCTCATGTTGGCCTTCAAGAAGTAATGGTCGTCTTGTGGGGAACCTGATAATTCAAGTAAAGTAATAAATTAATAAAAGTGAAAAAAATCAAGCCATTGAGATTTAACTGCCAAGACATAAAAGTATCTCTGGTCTGGGTTGACAGACCTAGAAATTAAAGTGATCAACACTTCAATTGCAGGGTCTTTGGTAATTAAAATGTATGTAACTATGCATTGTTCCAACTCATAGAAAGAGGCTATAACCTGACCACAAAGAAACTTAAAGGGTTTAGTTCACCTAATGAAAAGATTTACATAATCTGATTTCAAAATACAATGCATTAGTCATATAAACATTCTTGTCCATTAATCTGATTAATGAAGGAAAGTGGAAAAAAGGGCACAAGATGTTATGGAATTTTAGCTAATCCCAAGACTTTTGACAGGTCAGTCCCAGGCTTCAAGGTTCAAATTACACACTACGTCTGTCCACTGATAATAGAAATTCAATTACAGGTATAAGCTGAATCTTATGTAATTGAATTTACTTCCTTGACATAAATACTTTGTCTCTGTGGTGCTATCAAAGCTTTCTGCCATTTGTAGAGTAAATGAAAGACAGAATACAAGGTGAGCTGACTTGTGGATCACTTGCACCAAAAACTGCACAACAAATAAAGAGTATGAATAAAGAAACAAAGGCTTACTTATTAGGGACCTCAAATGTACTGTATGCACATCAGAGCTGCGGTTTATCAGTCAGTGTTGCTCTTGAATTAATAGTAGGAAATGAGTTCTGCTCTTCTGAACAACTTTTCTATGCCTGTTAAAAATATCCTTAATTGAACTCCATGTGAGGAGTCTTCCCGACACATTTAACTATTTAAACGTAAACTTTTTGTAACATTATTAAAAAATGACTTTATCTTTTCTGCAGGCATTGTGTCACTTATCTCTTTGGCCGTTCTATCATACGAACGTTACTGTACAATGATGGGCTCCACGGAGGCTGATGCCACCAACTATAGGAAGGTGGCCGGTGGTGTGGTGATGTCCTGGGTCTACTCTTTAATCTGGACTCTGCCCCCTCTATTTGGTTGGAGCCGCTATGGCCCAGAGGGTCCTGGGACTACCTGCTCTGTAGACTGGACAACGAAGACAGCCAATAACATCTCTTACATCATTTGCCTCTTTATTTTTTGCCTGATTGCCCCCTTCCTGGTCATTGTCTTCTGCTATGGTAAGCTGCTGCATGCCATTAAACAGGTGAGTGAAACACTGTGCACTGTCATTGGTTATCTGAAATCAGTTTTTCAACAAAAAAATTTGCATGTGCCCTTGGTAGTTCAGTATTTGATTAAGGTTAGGATATTTGATATTTAGCAGATGCTTATAGTCCATTCGCTGCGGGGAGCATCCTGGGTTGTTTTCCATGTTCAAGGGCACAGTGCTGGTGGGGGATCTCAAAAACTTTATAGTTCTAGTTGCCAGCATCTGTAATGGAAATGTTGACCCCAAAATAAAAGTTTTCTTTTCACATCCAAGCCACAACCCCCTCCCCCCACCCCTCTTTATCCATGAGATCATAAAATGTATCCGTCACGCTGAAGAGACCTTTTGAAGGATATCTTTTTTTTGGTAATTTTGAGTTGTTCAGATTTATTTTGGTTTTAGAAAATTAACATAATTGCTCTCTTGACAAATCAACTCTTTCTTGTTTTTGTTACATGTTCACAGGGATTTTAATATCACTTCCTGTCTTCCTTGGTGTTTATAGTCAGTTTGTAGTCCAGTTGTTCATTGGTTCCCCTTGATTAGTCTCCTCAGGCTTGTCTTGTTAGCTACCTGTGTATATATAGCCCTATGCTGCGTCCGAAATCGCTTACTTCCCTACTCGTATTCCATTCATACTACCCACATTCATACTATATAACATACTTTTTAACGGTCGGGTAGTACATTCAATTTTAAATGTAGTACCTACTTAAGCAGTATGCGATTTCGGGCACAGCACTAGTGTTTCTTTAGTTCCTTGTGAGTTGTTATATGTAATGATTGCCTGTTTGCTTGTCATTCTGGTTTTTGATCGCTATGGTTTTTGGTTTATTGTTTGTTCTAGTTTTTCATTTAAATACTTTTAAGTGCTTCTCTAAGCCTATATTTAGTATAAGTCAAACACTTAAATACTGTTAAAATCACATTCTCTAAGATGTTTATTCAAGTTGTTCTTCAGTTGGTGACTTGTAACTTTTAGTAGAGTAATTTTCACTCTAATGTATCTATACTATTACACTAGCAAGGTTTTCAGGTTCTCTTTACATTGCTGAATGGTCTATATGACATATTCCAAGTCTTGATAACATAACATTAGATTGTTTTTTGCATCAGTGCTTAACAATTTAAATAAAAAAATGGATTTAACAATTCAGCAAATTGCTTTAGCTGACAAATGTCTTTTAACTGAACCGAATTCTTCAACTTGGAATATTGCTGGCCCATCTCAGAGGATAATCAATTTATACACACCTTCCTCAAGGGAGTGTATTTGTATTTACTGTTTGTGAAAGCTTTCAATTTCAAATACTGCTTTTCTGACATTTTTTTTTTAACTGAATAATACATGGCAGTGTTTGTCTTTTGATGTATTGTATATCAGTAATGACTTCATATTTGGTTGCTTTTTACTTTGCTGGAATGGAAAATGCTTGGAGAAAAAATGAGTAATGAAGTGCAAATTGTGCGTGCTGACCACTGACCCACAGAGAAAAGGATAATGATGTAACGGATGTATTTTTAACTGCTGGTTAGATTGATAAAACAACCTCTTCTCCCACATGGAAAGAATCTATATGAGGATATATGTGCATATATGAAACATATATGCAGTATATATGCAAAAATATGATAATAAATAAGCGCATAGATGAAACCTATATGCAGTATATAAGTGCATATATGAAACCTATATGTAGTATATATGCAAATATATGATGATATATATTCTGCATATATGGGTATATATGCCACATATAGGCAAAATTGAGGTGCAATATACATGTATGTGCATATACAGGCCATATAGGTCTCCTGTATTGCTTCTTTTAATTTATTTTAATTAGTCGTGGCCTAATGTATAGGGAGTTGGACTTGTAACCCAAAGGTTGGGGGTTCAAGTCCCTGGTCCGGAAGGGATTGTAGGTGATGGAAATGAATAAGCAGCTCTCTCCACCTTCAATACCATGACTGTTGTGAGACCCCTGAGCACTTGGATGGGTTAAAAGTTATTTTTATATATTTTAATAATTTTATGAATATATAGGTAAACATATATGTGCATATAAAATAGGAAAACTGACAATTTTATATGTGTCACATATATTAAAAACCTATTATCAAAACCTATATTAAATTATATATGTTTATATACTGTAGGTTCTTTCAGTCTGGGCTAACTTATTGCAGTCACTGTTTCCAGCATTAATAAAGAAAGATAATAGGCTACAATCACTGATTGACAGCTGAGATATAAAATGTTTGCAATGAAGTCACTCTTAGAAAGTTATGACATAAAAAAACCCCGAAAAAAATAAATAAAACTGTGGGGTAAAACAGAATCCTGTGAGATCGAGCTGTGATGTGTGGCCAAGTATGATTTCCCATACTTGGAATTTGTTCTCTGCATTTAACCCATCCAAGTGCATACACACGGCAGTGAACCAACACACCCAGAGCAATGGGCAGCCGATGCTGCAACACTATGGGAGCAGTTAGGGGTTCAGTGCTTTTCTCAAGGATCTCATCTCTTCATGGTATTGAAGGTGTAGAGTATGTTGGTAATTCACTTTCCCCACTAAGTTGTGAGTAGAATTTAGAGTAGTCTGCGTATTTAACTTCGATACTGCCTATATTTCTTGCATAAGATCTGTGCCTTAAATTGGTCAATCGGACAGTAGCAGAAGTCTTAGTTTTATATATAGAGAGACAGAGAGAGAGAGAAAGAGAGAGAGAGATATGGCTCTCTTTTAAATGGCCAGCTTGGTGAAAGCTCCTGTAGTCATTAGCATTTACTTCCCCAGATTACTGTCTACCAGGAATAACATTTCAAGATTCCTGCTGCTACGGGCAAAATGCTGCTCCTTTTTAATTTACATACGTCTGGACAAATGTTACAGTGTCCTCCCTTGTTGCAGAGAGCACACTAATAAAGCAGACTAGCTGACAGTGTTAAATTCCCAAATTAATAAAGTCGGTTTTGCTTTGCTTGTGTGTTGCAGCAAGAGCAAGATCAATTAATCTGCTTTAAATTAGACAACTCATTTTCTGGTTTATCATAGATAACGTAATCAATTATGAAAAAGTTCTGATGATGAGTTCAGGGCTACTGAGCCTCTTTTTCAGCGTAACATATTGTAAATGTGACCTTTAGGAATATGGCTATATCTGAATGAAACTTTTTTTTTATAGCAAAACAAGACCATTTTCCAAACCCATGGAAAATCTTGTCATTAGTATATTTCTTGGAGAAGCTGGTTGACTGTTATATAAGTTCACAAGCTATTTGTTTTTTTTTCTTTCATCTCAAGTGGTGAGAGTAGATTCTCTAGCTTTTAAAATTGTAAAATATTCATGTTTAGTAGATTCTTAGAAGGTTTGGTGATGATAATGTTGGGTTAAATACAACTCAGTGCTGGGTAAAATATAGACAAAGACACCCCCAATAATGGACGGTGGTGACCACAGACCATGTCTCAGTTCCTATGCTTTCTGGCTGATGTTTTGGCCACTTTTGAATACTGGCGGTGCCTTCCCTCTAGTGGTAGCATGAGACAGAGCCTACAACCCACACAAGTGGCTCAGGTAGTGCAGCTCATCCAGGATGGCACATCAGTGCCAGCTGTGGCAAAAAGGTTTGCCGTGTCTGTCAGTGTTGTGTCCAGAGCATGAAAGCACTGACAGGAAACAGGCCAGTACATCAGGAGACGTGGAGGAGGGCAACCACCCAGCAGCAGGACCACTACCTTTACCTGAAAAGAAAAGACTGACACAGGAAACCTGGAGAGCAGTGAAAAGACGTTTAGAAGAGAGAGCGAGAGAAGAAAAGAGAAGGAAAGCAAGCAAGGAAAAGAGGGCTGCAGTTATCTGTCTCCTGTATGCTTCCTGACTCTGTGGTCTCCATTCCGTCTGTGGTCTTTTCACCCTCCACCACAGCTTTTCCTCACCCTCGATTCCACTAAAAAAAAAAAAGAGAGATTAATTAGCCTGGTTGATTTGTGACCATTGTGCAAGGAAGAACAGAAGGAGCACTGCCAGAGCCCTGCAAAATGACCTCCAGCAGACCACAAATGTGCATGTGTCTGCTCAAACGGTCAGACTCCATGAGGGTGGTATGAGGGACGCGATGTCTACAGGTAGGGGTTGTGCTTACAGCCCCACAACGTGCAGGACGTTTGGCATTTGCCAGAGAACAACAAGATTGGCAAATTCGGCACTGGTGCCCTGTGCTCTTCACAGAGGAAACATGAGAAGTTTGGCAGTGGGTCAGTAATGGTGTGGGGTGGCATTTCTTTGGAGGGCTACACAGCCAGCATTAGTAGGAGGAGCTCTTATCTTCCCCATCACAGCTTTTCTGTAGCTGGCCGGGGAACACCGTTTCCCGAGAGCTCTGGACAATTTGAGGCTGCAGTAGAGGCAACGTCGCTTTCTCATGCAGTGTTTCCTTTCGCTGGTAGAGTGCCTGGAACGACCCAACTGCATGTCCTCCGGGGTGTCATGAAGCTTTTTCAGAAACTGGGAAGGCCCTGGATTCAGCAGTTTGAACTGGGGAAATAGACCTGCTCACAGTGGCTCGGAATTGGAATGCTTTGCGGTGAGCTTCCCTTCACTCTCTTTTACGATTATCCAAACGGATGGCCATCGCAATGAGGGACTCAAGGTCGGCAGCTGGCTCTCGGGTGACTAATTCATCTTGCAGAGGCTTGAACAAACCTCCCTGAAAGTGGACCATCAGTGCTTTATCGTTCCATCCATTTCCTACTGCAATGATCCGAAACTCTATGGTGTAATCTGCAGTGCTGCGTGACCCTTGATTTAGTGTGGGCAGGCATTTGGAAGCCTCCCGGCCTCTGACAGGGTGATCAAACACTCACTTGAACTCCTTTTCAAAAGCTTTATAGGTCTCACAACAAGCATCCCTAGATTGTCACCTCACATAGGCCCAGAAGAGTGCCTGACAGAAGGGTAACTATATAAGCAATCTTGGAGTAATCTGTAGGAAAACTTGATGGCTAGAGCTTAAAGGTCAGGGAGCATTGTGTAAGGAAACCTTGGCAGGATCCTAAGGAAAGGGCTTGGGAGGTGGTAATCGAGGCTCTGTAACTGAAGGGGATACATGGGGTGCAGAAGAGGGCTGATCACAAGGAGTTGAGAGTGTTTGTTTATCAGTTCCTCCTGAAGGAGAAGAACAGACTCATGGCATTGGACAGATGATTCGTGCTTGGAAATTACCACCCTCAGGTCCTTGGATGAAGTGTCTCTGGGTCCATGATTGGCTTGGTTTTTCTGTCACAACTGAGGCTTGAACTCAAGTCTCTGGTGTAGTGGCTGAGAGACCCACCACTGAGCCACAGGAATTATAGTGTTGGCTCCAAACAAGACACTTGATGCAGGGTTTCAGGGAAAGTTGATTTATTAAAAAAATCCTTGCCAGTAATACAACAAAAATTCTTCTCAGATTGAGGCATATATACAGTAACAATAAAAAAGGTGAAATAAAAGTTCACTTGAGAAAACAAAAGCTCCTTGAGTGGAGAAAAACTAAACTGAGAGAACAACAACAAAAGATCGAGTCACAGAATGCATTTCTAGGAATTTCTTAGGAGGCTTAAGCAAGGTCAGGTAGGGGACACACACACACACACACACACACACAAAAAATACAGCATTTAAATACACTGGAGGAAACAGGGCACAGGTGACCTGAATAATGCTAACAACGATACACAGAGAAGAACTGATGCAAAAGGAAACACAGGGGACACACTATAGCTGGTAGAATGGGGACACATGGGTTAATACATTTGATTTCCATTGATACTTTTTGTGATTTTTGTTGTCAGCACATCCAACTATGTAAAGAACAAAGTAATTAATATGAATATTTCATTTATTCAGATCTAGGATATGTTATTTTAGTGTTCGCTTTATTGTTTTAAGCAGTGTATATATATATATATATATACACTGCTTAAAACAATATATATATATATATATATATATATTAGTGCTGTCAAATGATTAATCGCGATTAATCGCAT
>JAUCMT010000047.1:3992265-4016766 GCA_032357475.1 Enteromius thamalakanensis
ATCTCTCAGGACCTGAAGTGGGACACTCACATTGACTCCATTGTGAAAAAGGCCCAACAGAGGTTATACTTCCTTCGCCAGCTGAAGAAGTTTAATCTGTCACAGAAGCTGCTGATACAGTTCTACACAGCAATCATTGAATCTATCCTCTGTGCTTCTATAACTGTCTGGTTCAGCTCAGCTACCAAATCTGAGCTCAGAAGACTGCAGAGGGTGGTCAGGACTGCTGAGAGAATCACCGGTACATCCCTCCCCACTCTCCAAGTACTGTACTTCTCCAGAGTGAGCAAAAGGGCTAAGAAAATCACTCTGGACCCCTCACACCCAGCACACTACATCTTTAATCTGTTGCCATCTGGTCGACGCTAAAGAGCACACAGCACCAAAACGACCAGACACAGAAACAGTTTCTTCCCCCAGGCAGTCCTTTCCATGAACACTTAATAACATTGTCATCTTTGCACATAAATGAACAAACTTTTCACACCTGCTATTACTTAAATGTTATGTTATATTATTTATTGTTTTTTTGTGCTACTTGTTCACTTCTTTGTATATTTGTAAACATTTTTATATATTTGTATATTATTCCTTTTATTCCCTGTGTCTTGTCTTGTCACCGTCATTCTGTTGCTCTGCTAAGCTTTGTCACAAAATCAAATTCCTGGTATGTGTAAACATACCTTGCAATAAAGCCCATTCTGATTCTGATTCTATACAATGCTGAAGTTCACAACATAGAGATGTGCCCGATTCCCTTGCAAAAGCAATTTGCGAGCACTTTCCACAGTAGTCCTGGCTAACTAGTTGACGTATTCTCTCAGAAAGCACCTCTAGTAATGTCAGGAAGTATACTGCGCCATCTGACCAATCACAGCAGTGAGGGCTCATGGAGAGGCAGGGTTTAGACAGACTGATACTTCGAACTGCTTCACACGAGGCGTATACGAATCATTTAGAAATGGCGTAAAATTAAATCTCTTAAATCTAAAGTGTTTTTTGACCTTGCATACATGTAGACCTGTTTTAAGAGACTCATAAAACAATATTAGCAACCTTTAAAATTGCATAATAGGGGCACTTTAAGTTACTATCACGAATCAGAGTTGGATGTCATGAATAGCCGTCCGTTTCTGATACTTAAAATAGTATAACCAAAAATGTAGAATTTTTAACATTGACCATTTATTGGTTATTAGTCTTATCTCTATCGAACCAGTATTTAACGTTTACTTGAATTAATAATAATAAAAAAATACAATTAAAAAAATAGTAATTATAATAATAATAAAAACAAAACTCTTTTGCGTATCTTTAACTACATCCATGAAAACAAATAGGAAGTCAGTAATCCAAACAGAACAGAAAACAGAAAAATCAGACTGTACAACAACAAAAAATGGTACAGATATTATCATTAAATCAAATCTTCTTCTCTGTCTATCCTTGTCAACCCCCTTAACTCGCAAATTAAAGAACAGAGGCTGTATTAGTGCCAGGTCACTATTCTCATCTGTCTCTTTCGGTGTGTTTCTAGGCTTTGTTTGACTCTCACTCGGTCTCTGAGCAGATGGCTAAAGCATCAACAGCAATGTCATTAAATCCCACTTCACCCACATACACCCCTCCTCCACCCAATGCTAGGGGATATTCTTCTTCTCCCGGGCCATAACCGCACACATCATCATGACACACAGAGCAGCGTTCACCCCTACACTGTCTTCACACAAAATAAAAAAATAAATAAAAAAAAACAGTACCATATTTTACTCTCAATCAACAGACTTGGTTTAAGACTGATCTGGAGTAGCATGTGGCCATACAGAAGAAACAATCTCAATTACATGATCCAATTCACAACTATTAAACAAAAAGTCTATTTGTTTAATGCCATATGAACTCCTAATCCAACACCAAGAGAGTAGCTACTGTAACAAAGGGAAACGATGAAAAAACAGAGCAATGGTGAAAGAGAGAAAGTTGGTTTATGTTACAGTTCATCACCATGGCGCTTCTAAAGTATTCTCTCAGATCAAGCTTTAAGGCAGGGCTATATGATATCCCATATGACCACTCACACAGGTATGGAAAATGGATTTAAAGCCTATAGCCTGACCTGCATACTAAACAGGGACTGTTATAACTATGTGAAGACTAATATAACATCCACACTCATATGCAGCCTAGAAATCTGATTTCCAGAGGCTCCGAGTCACAGTGGAGATTTATTTTCTGTACGTCCAAAAGTCATCTTGTGCATTAAAACACAAAAATGTAAAGGAGGTCACTGGCCAAATTATTGGAAGATAATGATCACGTTAGACCTGTGCCTCAGTATCCTCAAAAACGTGTTAAATTAAGCTGTTGTAATTTAAACCCTGTGAATGTTGTGTATCTAGTATACATGCTACTACAAAGCAAGGGCAGATAGACTGAAAAATGACTCTTGCATATAAAGGGGACTTATCCTTTCTGCCTTTGGGGAGGGGGTGGGTGGAATGCAGTACAATATATGTGGGGAGATTTATAATGATGAAAAAAAAACAAAAAAAAAACAATTGTGCTCAAATCAAATTTCATGCAGCTTCGTACTTCTCAGGCAAATCCACAATCCACTTTTCTTAATTCATACCTCTGACAGCATGCAAATGTAGGCCTAAACATGATACAACACATAAGAATTAAAATTAAGGATCTCAAATCCTGCCCAACCAGCAGCATGAGTTATATTCCACTGTTAATCCCAATCAAGATTTTTTTTTAAATGGCTTATGACAGGAGAAGTGTAGCCATGGGTGTCAGTAAACCGTAAATTTGCTCATACAGTAGCACAAGAAACAGATGGAATCACAGAATGCATGCAGTTAGCTTATGTATATCAAGGAGCCGCTCTCATGTTTTTAAAGACGTGCACTTTCACATAGTTGGTCTAGTTATGAATCTGTCTAACATGAGTTAGAAATTAAATGTCATTTTTTCCAACATCTTGTATCAGGCACATCTTTGTATACTATGCATCACGGTTCTGCCATTTGGAAAATACTGCCAGTATTTTGAGACCTACTACAATACTACTGTAGCACTACAGTGCAACAAACTCACATACCCACAAAAAGTGTTCACCAAAATGTAATCTATTTAATCAAGACCACATAAGCTATAGTCTTCAACTAATATCAGCATTTGCTGATATTCATGATTTCAACCACATACAAACCCCTGCACACAGCAATTTCATTAGTGACCATGCAATCAAGGATCAAGAAACACTCATACTTACAACCAGATCTATTGGTCTTTCGGTGGTACTACCTAATTACACTTTTAGGTGTAGCATTTTTGTTGTTTTTACACAGTCCTAACATGGTCTACAACTCCTACTTCCCAGAAAGCTTTACAGTTACCTTTAGTCACAGACAGGGGCACATGGGGTGAGAATCCAGGATAAATACACACATCGTGAGTGTGTGTGCAGGCTGACTAATCTCTGCTTTTGTGGCATCTTTCTAGGAAGCCCCGTGCAGCCATGTGAGCCAGACTGGCATCAAAGTAATGTGTGTGTGTGTGTATTTGACAGGTGTGGTTTAAGAGGGGATGCGAGGCGAGAGGATTACTGATCTCTAGTGAAGAGTGGAGGGGACAGGGTGACCCAGGTGTATCCCGAGGTCATCACACAAATCCACTGAGGCTGGAGTGATGGCACCCAGCTGTACAATGTTTGAGGGCAAAGAGACAGTAAGAATGACTGACCTATATGAGGTGATCTTTACAGATTAGAAAGACTTGCAAATTATCTTTCAAATTATCTTCTAAATGAAAAGAAAAACACAATGCAGTACGTTTTAATAATTATATTTAAAAGTAATTGTTTATTATATTGTAAATATTTAGTCACAGTCTGGAGCCCTGCGATATCCATTGCATCCAAAAAAAATTACTGCCCTA
The DNA here is from genome assembly GCA_032357475.1 of Enteromius thamalakanensis. NCBI lineage: Eukaryota > Metazoa > Chordata > Actinopteri > Cypriniformes > Cyprinidae > Enteromius > Enteromius thamalakanensis. Next base: position 3,996,211 of record JAUCMT010000047.1, read on the forward strand.
ACATGAGTGACTAACCAGAATGAAAAAACCTCCAAAAGAATGCCTCATGTCTACAGGGTAACATAGTAACTACTGACTGACTGACTGTGTTCGTTCTTACAAACTCACTCTCAAAATTAAGAGCTGAAAGCTTTTTAATTCAGCCGTCACTCTCAAAATTAAGAGCTGAAAGCTTTTTAATTCAGCTGAGAGATATTTAAGGGAGTCATGTCAGTCTCTTATATAACTAAACAATGCATGAACACAAATCGTAAAGCTGTAGACATACTGGACCTGGATGTTTGACCATAGCCTCTGTGATTTGTGCAGTTGTTAATGATGACTGCTGCAGTTCAGAAAACTGCCACCAGAGGCAGCAAATCACCAAAACAAGAATAAAACAAGCTAAATGAAGCCCTGAGCTGTGAAAAGTTTTACAGGAAGTCAAGGTTATGGAAATTGACTTTGTTGAGGTTTAATCTAACCAAATCTATACATTTTTACATATCCATGTGTGTAACTATGTAATATTTCTCAGTTTGCAAATAGGTATTCATGGATAGGAAGATTCATTCATAGCAAGGTTTAAAAAACTGTGATTTGGTGTACTTTGCTATATAGGGAAAAAATGCTGTCCAGTTAAAATCTGGCCAATTCCATCAGAAAATATTATTCTCTGCTGTTTCACACAGAATAAACATAATATACTCACACCTGTGAAACACACTGATATCACATCTAAGCATGTTTCTCTTAAAGTCGGGTTTCAACCAGGCACCTCTGATCATTCTAAAAATAGAAGCTCACTAAAACTGAGCATTAGAGTTGGTTGCTATAAAATCTAATTTCAAGCAAAACAAGATTGTTGAGTACATGAACAATATGCATATTTTTGACTAAGTTAACAGGCAAAAGCAGCACTGTAACTATGCGTGAGTGTTAAACACACAAGGATGAACTCGTGGGCTCTGTGTTTACTCAACTGAGTAAAACCAGGTCCTTGGACACACACCAAACCAGGTGAGCAGACAGTCAGCTGACAGGAAGTGAGGGTGATAGAGACATAAAAGTAGACAGACACAAAGGGAAGGAAAAATACACTAGATTTAAGATGAAAGTGACTGTTTTTTTAACTTTCACTAAGTGCAACACTGATTTTTTGGTGCATAACCTCACAGGAGCACAGCTTTTATTAATGGATTTTTGACAGTGTGGGTGGTTATTATTGGCATGCCACTCTATATATGAAGTGACTGTGTAAGTGAGGGTGTGTGTGCTCTTCTGAAAACAGAGGTGTTCTCTGTAAGAGAAGATTGCATCATCTCCTCTGTATTACATGACACGCAGCAGATAATCTTATCATTCTGTAACCTGCTCCCTCCTTCTGACGTGATGCTGAACTACACATTGCAGAGAAGTGTGAGCTATTAAACATCTATTAAACAGCCCAGTTTTTGAATCTTCTGGCCGGTGTCCTCAATCCCAGTCTGCCAAGCACCACATTAGGAGCACTCCAGGAAGCCTTGTCACCACTGACATACGTCCTTGAGGTGCAGGCACTGTAAGGTGATGCTGGTCCATTTGAAGAAGTGGACAGTGAAACGGAGAGAGGTGACACACAGGAAATGACAGATAGAGGGGTTAAAATAACATAGTGCTCTAAGCTACTTCCTCGTACCTCTACGAAGAGCCCCAGAGTTGTTGGTCTTGGCTCTCCAGTCTCTCCAGGCATTCGCGACACCACTCCACAAGAAGCACGCTCGCAGCTATTTCGGCACACACAGACATGCACTTCCTATGAGGTAAAAATAGCCACACTTCCCCTGATGGGAGCTAAACCCCCAACCTCTGCAAGCCTCCCTTCTGTTCTGACAAATGCTCATACACATATTCTTATCAACAGTCAGAGCTGGTGTGAACTTAACTGATTGAGTTTACCACCTTGTTAAGAAAGGTACTCTGAGACCACCAAATCAGACTTGAAAAAGCTTAACAAAAACATTTTTTGAACACACAATTCCAGTAGCAAGCCGAGACATAAACTGCACAACATAGGAATATAGTCACGAATGCACACACACAAAGGCATTTTTAAGCAGGTGTATATCAGAACTGCTCCACATCCAGATAAACATCTAAAAGTGTTGGTAATGAACTCTTTATAACCCTGTTCTAATTATAGAGTCGTTTGACTAAGATGGGAGCCGTGCAGAGTAGATAAGCCTACAGTAATTACATTTAGCCTGAGATAATTTCCTCCTTGCACATAGTACGCTGAATGTTGAATGTGCACACACAGATGTTTTCACTGACTGCAAACTTTGCCGATGTGCCAGGCACTCAAACATATGCGCTGAGCTTATCTCAGCCCAAAACAACACTGTGCGGTCTTTGTGGTGTTTTAAGAAAAACTAACTCATCAGTAAGATATCTGGGAGTGACGCGTTTGCCTCCTAATTATGACCTCATACAATTGACCAGTGTTTTTGTACAACCCACATTCACCATTATGGCCTACAATAACAAAGCAAGCACACATTTTCACCATGGAATTTAGTGAAGTACATCCAAATCAGGTAAAAGAGACTGATCTCAAGCAGCTACATGGGGGCTACATGAGGAGGCAGGTCTAGGCTGCGTACCACACAGAGGGTGCTTGATTCTGTATAACACGGACCACAGAGAGTCGAATGACGGAGTTCCAGGCAATGGAGTGCACAGAGTAATAAGATACAGAGCACTCACCTTTGTTGTCCATTTGACCCTCCACACAGCTAATGATGGATAGGACGAGCTGTGTGGCATGTGTGCAGTGCAGTAATACATGCATAGACACACAATAGAGCCTGCTGCTAAACGCCTGCATTTTCATAGCTGAAGTCAACTTCCAGCTTTCATTCAAAAACATAAAATAGCTACAAAAGAAAACACACATCCCCCTAGACAAAAAGACACTCATCAACTTATTTTTTAGGTACTAACACACCATCATGATGACCTGAGCACAACGCAATATGAACTTACCAGCTGTCTGATCTGTAGGAGGACTCTTGGTCACTTTAGTTTTATGGCCAGTGTGTGTGTGTGTGTGTGTGTGTGTGTGTGTGTGTGTGTGTGTGTGTGTTGCACAGCAAGAGGTTCACACGCAGCATGCAGGCAGTCTGTCTGTGCAGTGGCTGGCTTCACAGGCTGCTAAGTCCATCACACCATCGTGCACATCTCCATCCATTGGGATCCACTGCAACTGTAAAAAAAAAAATTGTATTACATTTATATTGAAAATACATACAACCTAATAAAAACGCATAATAAAAATATATAAAACATACAGATATTGTTTCTAGAGGCTGCACCTAAACCAGAATTTATTGTTTTTACCTACATATTGAAATGTTAAGCTTCAACACTGAATCCAAGTACCCTACAACTACAGACGGTTCAGTGGAACTGGAACAATACAGCAACTCTTCCTCCAAAAGTTACCAGTTACAACCTGGAATGTCTCTGACGTTGCTGTATGTTTTTCATGTATTTATAAAGTTCTCTTATGAAAAAGCCTAGATTGATCATATCACTTCTGCAGACTACTGATTGTACTCCGACGTCACTCTGTATGAATACACTTACACACCCACTCAGAGCTCAGGCCTGCTGGGAATGAGCACAGCACTAAAAGTCTCATAACATTCAAAGTTAATTTAAATGTGCTGCAATTATCCCACTGCCATACAACTTTTCTTTTTCTTCATAGGCTGGAAATACATTCAACTTTTTCCTCCAAGCTGGTTAGAATAAATAACATATAGGAAATACCTCCATTTGTTACATACTACATCTGGTAAGGACACGTTTGGGAAGAAAAAGAAAGAGCAAGCCATCCCCAGGTTATTTTCTTTTTTACTTCTATTATTTTTACTTTATATAAAAAAAGACATACCACTGGACTGGTTCCAGTAGGATTCTTTTCTCTGATTATGGCCAGACACAACAAATGTAAATGCAAGTTCAAATATGTGATTTACAGTTAAAATAAGTGACTCCTTATCTAGCACTAAGATACAGAGATTCCAAGCAGGATATTACAATGAATTTACATCATTATGCTACATCTCTATCATCTTCCTTCACTGCATCAAAAACAACAATGAATGAATGAAGTCAATTCTTTGCTGAAACCTGTGGCCTGCTGCATGAAGCTAGCTGAACAAACTGAGTTTTAGTGTAGGTTAGAAGTCAACAAAACCAAACAATTTCAGCTTGGGTTAAGATCAGGTTCAGGTGGTTTAAAATAAAGGTTTGTGATATTACAAGTTTTATTTTTAAAAGCATATTCATGTGCATTTATTTAATTTATTCCACCCTTTTATCTGTCTCAGTTCGGTGATTTGGTGCACAGTAGTGTACGGATGGTAGCGTTAACACTTACTCAAACGAACCCAACCGATCCTAACGCTAATGTTGGTTTCAATCAAACCAAACAAGACAAGTGTGAACATATCCTAAGTTACTACAACAAAGAACATCTTTAAAAACCAATCTACCTAAATTAGCCGGAACACAAAGGGGTAAACTAATCTCACACATAGTTTTCTACTTCACTAACAAGCTATGGACATTAAATGGCTTTCCTGAAGTAAATATAATGTTACATGACATGATTTACTGCCGATAACTGAAAAGCTGATTCAGTGATTACATAGGACATGGTATATTTGTAGTTGTATTGTTGATTCATGTTTATTTATTTTTAATCACTGTGAGTATTGTGAGATTGATTCAAAAGCAAAATGCCGTGTGCTCTCTAATCGCTCTTACAGCTCTGTGATGTTACACCGATAGATCTGATGGTGACGATCTGCTTCAGTCAAACAAGCCAAATGATTTAGTAAACCATTCATAAAGAACCATGTACTTCACTCCTCAATGAATTCGCCATTTTAATGAATCAAATAAATGAAGAAATGATTCAATCACTTAATCATTAAGTAATTTACTACCATCTACTGGTAGTTTTAGTTTATTATTTAGAGTTTAATTAAGTTCAGAAATAATTTTAGATTTCCATAGTAATAATAATAGCATTAATGAAATACTGTAAATTAGTAAAAGGTGTATTTTACCTACCCAAAAATGACAATTGTGTCATGATTTACTCACCCCCTCATGGTCTAAAAGAGTATATGTAATACATAACTTATTAAATACTTTGTTCTTTACATAGTTGAATGTGCTTACAACAAAATCACACAAACATTATCAATGGAAATCTAATTGATTAACCCATGGAGGTCTGGATTTGAAGTCACACTCAGAAATATAGTATCCATTCCACATGGATTTAAAGGAGGAACTCACAGTGCAGTCTGGCATAAAGGTGTACTGTATGCTGTATGTTTTTCTATGATGTCAGGCATGACATAGCAGACGGGCAGTGGCATGGTTGGGAGGGCTAGTGGTCATGGGGTGGAGTCTGGGCCCAGTTACCAGTGGGAAGTTTAGGAATGTCACCAGGCGCCATGCCTTGAATCAGTCTGATTCACATGGCCACCAAACCTCCACCTACATCAAGGAACAGGCAGTTCAGACACACCACCCCATTCTACTCTCATGCACACAAAGAACACTTTTGTCCACACAAAAATATACACAGTGGTGCATTTCCTCTGCAATTCTGGTTAGCCAGTTGTGGGGACTGACAGCAGATGACTGTCTCTTCTAGCCAAAACACAAACATTATGCAATAAGTGTTTGGGGTGTTGTGGGAGGAAACTGTCTTACCAAACTATCACTAATCATATCATCACTGTAGGCAATGTTGGTTCTACTGATTCCAAACGATGACAGAGCACAACCAGATAAGGACAACACATAGGAACTGTGTGACTTTGTACATTTTAAAGCTCTGAGTGATATTGACATCATGGCACCACGGTGAGGGCACAGTGCCATGGTGCTGTGCAGTTTGCATTCAACAAATAACAGCAGTCATTCACTTTACGATAGAGAGTTCTATGGTTATTTTTTATGGCAAGATCAATCTATTTTAAAAGAAAAAACCAAACGTGAAATCAAATGTGATCCTGGTCATAGCCAAGATTGTTTTGAAGCAATAGCCAATTGCATGGGTAAAAATTATCCATATTAAATTAGCTAAGGACTTCATTTGGACAATACTTTCTCAATACTTTTTTTTTTTGCACCTTCAGATTCCAGATATTCAAATACTTGTATTTTGAGCAGATATTATCCTATCCTAACATCAATGGAAAGCTTATTTATTATAATCTCAGTCAAACAAATGACTTATGTCTGTTTTTGTGCTCAGGGTCCATCTATTAAGCACACAGCTCAATTGGAGAAGCAACAATTTTTCAATACATTTCATGTAATATATATTAATATAACAATATTTTGCTAAAGACATAATCTAGGCCATCTATTAAGTTTATACATATTTTAATATGAACAACTATTACTAACAATATCTATGAAACTATACTTTTTCTTATTGGTATCACATTGAAGCCGTGTGATTTTCCCTTTAAGCTTACTATACTATCAAATTACGTTTTTAAAGATAACAGCAGTGAAACTGTAAATTAATAATATTATTGACGTAACCGCACAAGACAGTAATCACTGTGCAGTAATATAGCACACTAAAAATGGATATAATAATGAAGATAATAAATAAATACACAAAAGATAAACAGAAATGTTCTGCATTAACACACACAGTCTTGCTTGGATTACATGCTGCCATTTAAACCAAAATTTAAAATCATTTTCTTCCTCTCTACTGTGTTCAGTCTGTTTGAAGTGCCGCCGCTCATTCAGTTAATGTAGACTGTCAGAACGAGCTTTCATGCAAAATAGAAACACTTGCATAAATGTCAAATTTACAGATAAGGATAGAAGTGTAAAATAAAGTTTTGTGCTGATCCTATCACACATTAAACACCATGTTAGATACAGTGTTTGAAACTATTGATAAATGCAGACAAATAAAGAGCAACAGAGCCACAGGCAGGGAGCTGGCTGACAGGGTGCTCATGTAACTGAAAAATGAACTATTAGTCCATAAGCAAACACAAAGTGAACGCAGATTCTGTAACCGTATCATGAACAATGGGTGGGTAGGCACTGACTGCTTCGAGACTGCGAGGGAGGATGATGTTCACAAAGTACACACCTGCCATCAGTGCTGAATCATAAGGACTTGTGCTGAGTTATTCTTTTTATCATTACATATACAATCAGCTGCATAACGTCATCTTTACAAGAAATCCTCTCGAAATTAACAAAATGGACACTAAACAGAAAAAAATATTATTATAAAACACTGTACATTAATCTACACTATCTACTGACACTAAGCATCAGTCACTCAAGCTTTATAATGATATTATGATAATTTAGCATTATATGATGATAAACCTTAGTAATTAGAATAACCATGTATGAACCCAAATGTGTCATGTTGACTGAACTTAGTGCACTTGGTGGAGCTTAAAGTGTTTTTTGTCATTTAGTTTTTATAAAAAAAAGGGGGGGGATGATAAATATAAAAAACTACTACATATTCTACTCCTATTTTGTATTTTATATCTTTATCTTCCTAAAATTTTTCTTGCTTTTATTTTAGAGTTTTTATTTGTCTTATTTTATAATTGTTCACCTCACTGTTTTATTTATTTTTGTTTTCTTGTCGTCTTTTTCAAGCACCAATATACTAAGACAAATTCCTTAGCAATAAAAGTGATTCTGATTCAGTAACTTTTATGGATGCTTTTTCATGTTTTCAGCCATATTTATACATGAGGAAACACAGGGCCCTACCTGTGCACAATTTTAAAAAAGCCAAATGCTTACTGTATGATCCAATATTACAAAACTGATTTTCAGTTACAGAAAAAAAATGTTATAGCCTTTCAATGGTTAATTCCATTTCTGAATATTTAAACTCTTAAGACCTCTTTAAATGAGTTTTGATAAACCATTTAAGATACTTAATACCTTTATAACCTACATTTTTTTTAACTATTTAAGAAAGAAAGAAAGAAAGAAAGAGAAACATTGGATTATATTTTTTTTCCCTGCTACCATATCATCACGTGAATTTAATCAGGGTTACTGTGCACTAATCTGATAAAATAGGAAAAAGCGTATTCAACATCCTGGTTACACTGCTGATGATACAAAGAGGTATTGTAATGCATGGGGGGGGGAATAAAAGAAAAACACTTCTATTCACAATACAGATGTGTCCCCATGGTCAATCAGTCAAAAAGTGACATGACAACCCATTCAAGTGTGAAGTGACAAATCAAAGCATTGCCTCATAGTGCAACAGGATATTCATCTCTGTTTGCAGGCACAACACAACACATTTAGCAAAAGCAAAGCCCACCTCACAGTTCTTAGTAATGCATTCCAAGTCTGTCTTTAATTAGATATAAACATTCAAGAACAAATTGAAGCAGATGTTCTACTTCCTACCAAAAAATACAACATCTTTCTGCACTATAGATTGCAATTAGAGGTCTTGTTAGACTAATTACACGTTAAAGGCATCATTTCAGCTTTGTGGTTGTAATGAACATTTGCTGGAGATGATAACCTCTATGAGAATTAGTCTAAATTACAGAAAATGTAAATAAGTACATGAATATCCTTGCCCTGCCCATCTCCCTACAAAACAAATACTTTAAAATAACAACTTTTAATAAATCAAGCAAACACTACTCAAAACAGCCTGTATACTGTATAATAACTAGTGAGTTTTTTTCTCTGGTTTGGAAACAATTGGATAGAACCTTAGCGTCTTTTATTTTCTGCCATTACTGGCCAGTTTTGCACAACATATGTCCACTGGCAGTGTTCAAGGCCCACAACTGAATATGATCTATAAAAAGTAAAGACCAAGTGAAAGCAGGATTGGAAAAAATGTTATTGACAGGCATTCCTATCCACAAGAGAACAACACTATAGAAAGGATTCATATTAACACTCAAGCAGATCACTGACAAAATAAGTGCACCACCATGAGTAAACATTGTGGGGGCTGAGAGCTAGGAGTGGGCACTGTTAAATGTTATCATCACAATTACATCATGGGCAAAGCCTCGACATTAAACATGAAATATTAAACTTGACTCAGAGGCAGAAAAACAGTCACACTCATCACAGCGAGCTAAAGCATCCAGTAAGGCATTGATCTGTACTGAAGTCAATGAGCATTAAAAGTACGAACTGCTGTGAAATTGACTGGTCTAAATGCTTCACCGTAGTAATGCACTGTGCACACGCATGCAAAAAACTGCTGAAGGGCTGAATGCGATTTTCTGCTGTGCCAACTACTCATGCAAGCCATTAAATGTGTGATCTCTCAACAGAAACGGTTACCGGTTTGGACCCAGCCTGCCATAGAGAAGACTGGCATGTGGCCACATTTTTAAGTGGAGAAGGGATGCTGCTATTAAGTTCAGGCACACAGCCAGTGGAGGTAATCCTGGACTCACTGAACCTGTCAAAACGATAGCAATCACCTGAGTCAGAGACCTGCTGATTATATGTTGGTTATCAGTTTGCTTCCTGAATTTCTCCATCAGTATATCCTCTCATATATCAAATGATCAGGGAAATTTTGATTTCTCAGTTTATGACCCCTTTAACATCTGGTGCTCAGTGAAGTCAAAGGTACAACATAGACCCAAAGTGTAAGACAAAAGTGTTTAGATGTAATCAGCCTGCTAATCTGAAAGTATCGTAGAACAAATGTTCCTTGGGGCGAGAGCATGTATCTTCAGTCAGCTCGTTTCTTCTCAATAAAAAAAGAAGATCTGGTTTTGTGGCCTGGCTTGCCTTTACATGCAGGGACACTTATCACACCTAGACCAAGATACAGGGCCTAGGGGCAACACTTATTGAACAGTCTTCATCTCATACGCACTGAGGACTAGTAGGAAAGGCAGCACCCTACATTATAAACACAAACAAGTAACTAACTGCAGACACCCTCAAACCATTCATCACCTTTCAAACACACTGAAGGTCTGCAGCAGGCATCTTCCTCTCAGAAAAACACACACCCCTACCTGCAGGCCTGGATGAGTCACGCTGTGCTGCCACAACACAAATAATCACACTTTTTATGCCAGTCATTACACAACCCGCTCACATTTATATGCTGCTGCAATGTAGGTTAAGAGCAACAGCTGCGGTTATACGTGTGACCCTGAGCTCTAAAGAAGCCATACACTCTCCATCTGAATCAACCTATTGTCCTGCATGACTGTAATGCAGCATTGATCACAAGTGAGTCTTTCTTTGCTCACAATAAGAGGCAGTAATGTAACTAACAATGGCAGTGATAAGGATGGTGCTTCTGACGTCACAAATTAATGAAGATGCAAAAGCATTAAAAAAAATGGTATGAAGCGTTTAAAGAAAAGCACTAAAAGTTTCTGACATATTAAGTGGAAACCGTATCATCCCTGTGTGATAAAGTAGAGATTGGGATTCAGTGTCATCTTTGGAAAGTGACAGCAGTCAATTTTGATTTTTGCCTTTCATTACTCCTTAACCCTATATGAGACGCTTTAAGATGAAAACAGAGAGAAATCTTACATAAAGTTTGAATTACTTCTGAACACACAAAGACATATAGACTACGAAAAAACAATCTTTTAAGCCTATAAGGACCAAAATTCCCGCCACTGACTTTCCTAACATGCAGGTGAAATCTTGAGATCAGCGCGAGGACCGAGATATGAGGAAACGATAAAATGATTTACTCTATTAATGTGTGGTTTAGTTATCTGTTAAAATGTCACACCCTCGTGAAAATGACTTTTACAGCAGTGACAGGTAAGGTGTTATAATAATCCGCGTTGTTATACTCTTTTAAGTCCTACCTGTCAGACTCGGTGCTCGCTCGATAACGCCAGGTGTCTGGTGACTGAACAAAACTTCACTTTATGTGGGTCCTGGGTGTTACAGCAAAGTTCAACGGAGTTTTAAAGTTTTATAAATTACTTTTAGTGTGTAACATGCTTTGCTCTATAACCGCTGTCGCTTACTCAGTCATTTCTGCCTCGCGTTACTCAGAGTGAGCGTCATTACTCAATCTCGCTCGCGCTCTGTACAAGCTCACGCTTCTATTGACAACCCACTCTTAAAGAGACAGGACATTTTCATTATGACGGCACTCTAAAAAAAAAAACACAACAGCCCACTCTAAACGTAATTTTAAACTCTAGTCAACATTTTAACACAAAAAAATGGTAAGGGTTTAATTTTGTATAACTATGTTATATTTCTACAGGCTTAGGGGAAGACGTATTTTGCTTTTGAAACGCATCTATTATTATAAAGCCTATCGCCATAAGGCTTTTTAAAGAAAACGGAAAAAATCTATTCGACAGCTGTTAAGGTGAGCTAAATTTACGGATCCTCTCGCTTAATTATGTCAGTCATAAGATATTCAAAGAGAAAACTAGAGCAAGGTACTCTAGTTCTACCATGTGGTCATTTGAAGAATTGCAGACCCTGGTACACACAAATAGACTTATGATTTCATAGTACAAAGAAATATATTTAATACATTTAAAATCGTACACATGACCTGGGACGTCTTCATGTGTCACTGTCTACTATGTGTACGTATTTGCTTAGACTTAGCTTAAGTAACAAGGTTTTAAATATATATATTTTTTAACTGACTAAAATCATGTCATGTCAATGATATTTAAGTTATTAGTAATGCGTTTGTTTTATTATTGTAGCATGCCATTATACTTATAAGCTATAATTACATTTTTTAAACCTAGCTATTATTTGCCTACGTCATATATCCAGGTTAACCCTTTAACATTCACCACTAAAAGGAGCTCATGAAAAAAATATTTAAAAAATGATGTCATGGTTAGGTAACTTACAAAAAAAAAGCACAAAAGTCACAGTAGTCTTCATTTTAAAGGAGTTGTTCAAACTTTTTTTTATTAATCACTTGCAGACTTATCATAAAACTGAGAATCAGTGCATGTGTAATGCTATAAACCAATTACGTCTACAACAAAACTACTACTGACATAACATTCTTCAGTAACATGTTTTAAGATATGGATATACATAGACAATCATGAAACTGCAAGTCGTTACTAATAAAGCAAAGAATACTCTCAGAATAATCTCATATATTCATTTATTTAGGACCTGTACAGGACCATGAGTGTTTCCCACTTTCCGATTCATATTGATAGGTTTTCTTCCAACCTTGGTATAATGATAAACAGATGATACTGGCATCAAAAGGTGAATATCAAAACCAATTAGCCAAATATATTGGTACTTTAATCTCATTTTGATTTTGCAAGTAAAACAGCAAGAGTGACGTTAAGGGGGAAAAAAAAAACATTTTAAAGGCTTTATCATAATCTACAAGGCACAAATAATAATAAATCAGAAACAAAAGAACTATGAAAACCGAATAATCGAACAGAACAGAATCTTTTAGAAGCCCATGACAGGATCTTACAGAAAAGGTTTCTATAGTTCTAAATTTCTGCTGTGATCCTCACCCACTCCATATTTGCTTAATCCAAGGCTAAAGAAGGTAACAGCACTTCATTGTGTTTGAAAAACTGACAGATTACATGACTCACAACAGATAACTACTATGGCAAGAGTGTGTGAATATAGATGATTTTGTACATCATCATGGAAAACACAGTTTCCAATAATTTCATCCACATCACAGTGAAATATGAGGGGCACTGCCCTCGATATCAACACATCGGTAGGCAAAAACTACCATCATCTTCGCATTATGGGAGGCACTGCTCCCGATAATGATTCTGGATCAGGTATAACATTGATTCAAAAGGAGAATGACAAAGACTGATACACACCAGTAACTTACTGATTTTTTTTTTTGCTTTAAATATCAATGTAGTCTGTGGTCATAGCTTTTGAAAAAAGGTTATCTCCATAGCAGATGCTGCTTTCACATTTCGACAGTATAACTGTCATAATTATGGAAGGCACTGCTTCCGATAATTATACATTTGTAAAAAAAAAAGGCGGTACAAAATGCTATTTATAGTGATCCCGGTCACTGATAAATAAAAAACTAATAAATAGAATTTCAGAGCCACGTAGAAAAGCCTCTTTCTATGATTTGACAGATTTGATCCGAAGAGCCCCTGAAAAAGTGTATCCAACCAGAAAATTGGAAAAATACTGCGCTTTACGAGGTGTTTTATGACCACAGGTAAGTTAGGATACAAACATTAAAAAGGCAATGTTGATTGTCTAACTGGAGTCTGTATAAACCCCCTCTAAATCAAAAGTGTTCAGGTATTACGCAAGAAGTTCCTAAAAGGAGTCTGACAATTTTGAAAATAAACCAGTAACACATTTCCGAATTTGTATGATCAAAACTGATCTCAAAGAAAAACTTCCTCCAAGAATAAAAAAATCTGGGACATCTACCTTGATGTCAATCAAACCCCTTATGAATTTTGATCTGTATGGGTGCTGAGGTTGAATTGTAGCACATGATGGGAGCTGTTTTTATAAAGCTTTATATAATACTCTTTTTGGGAAGTTTGATAGCTCCAGTAATGTCATGGAAAAGAGCATACATTAAATATCTTTTGTTTCACATAAGGAGTCTGGAATGACATGAAGGTGAGTAAATGACACAATGTTTAATTTGATCAACTACTGCTGTAAATACTGATGTAAACCACTTATCCTAAATTCAGTAAATAGAGCACCAAATTCATTTTCTGCTTTAATTTTCCTTTTTTTCCTTGAGTGGTGGTTGAAAGCTATAACACAGTAAAAGAGGCGAGTTGAATCTGCTTGTCTAAATTTCATTATCCATATCCCACACTTCCCCTGCCAGTGCATTGGCACAGCCCTGGATGGTCCAAGTGGCAAGAGCAAACTGATTCTTGAACTGGTCGATGTCAGCAGATTCAAGTCCTCCTTTAATAGCTTCGAGGTGATCCACCAGAGCTGCCAGAGTGTGTGATCCAGAGCCAAGCAGAATGTGCCGGAATAGACTCTCTCGCGGAGACACATAGGGAGAGAGCAAACTGCCTTCCACCTTCAAACAGACGCATCATGTTAGCATACACATTAAATTACAGCAGAACTACAGACAAAAACAACAAAAAACCTACAGCTGCTGTCATTTCTAAAAATATATAGTATATATAGTATATCCCAAGAATGCAAAAATAAATAAATAAAAATAAAAAAATCAAGAGTTTAAAGGATATCATTTTGTTGCTTTAAGCCCATGTGTATTAACTTTGAGGTACTATATATGCTGTTGTACCCCAGAAGTTGACAAAGCATGTTTAGCCATTAATCAAATTTAATATGCATCCATTACAATTAGCAAGTATACTGTATGCATTTAAATAAACAACAAATATATATGTTTTATCAGCATATTCACATTTTCCCAATAAATTGCCCTAACTTGCTTCTAACTATTAATAGCAGCAAAGACTATTGGATATTTTAAAAAGCTCTTTGATATATTCCATCTCAACTTCCTTTTTCAACAGGAAATATGTCGACAAAGCAAAGAATGAAGCAGCATGACTATTTTTTACCCTCATAATGCGATTGTTGATGATGCGACACTGCTCCATGTCATTAAGATCACTGTTCCGAATGGCAGAAACAAGAGTGCTAGCAGCACGATCGTATGAGCCATAAGCTGAGAGAAGCCACTGCATCGTCACACTGGAGGGAAGGCGGCCCGACTTTAAAAGGAAAATGCAGAAAATTAAATAACATTTCCCTGTAGCCAGAAATTCTTCAAACATGTTCTGTGGGTGACCACACAAACTCACCATCTGGCGTGATTCAACTTTAGACCTGATTTGGGACACATAGTTGCGGATGACGCTGGTATACTTTGCCACGTTCAGCTTGAGCAAGTGGTCGTGTACCAGCCGAAGGGTAACCAGTCCGACCACCTCTCCTGCGGTCTTGGCGAATTTCGGGGTGTTGTAGGAAGTGTACCGGTCCAGATTTTGAGCTGTATCTTCAATAGTGCCAAAAGGGTATGACTTTGTACTCTATAAAACATCAGGAACATAATTACTTCCGCTTGTTCATCATAAAACAAACTGTACCTGAATACATTTTACTCTATTTTAACCGCTTCAGTAAAATACTTACAGTAGTAAATCGAAATGAGATTGACGGGATGCCTACGAAGGTCTGGAATGGATAAGCGGAGTGAGACAAACCCATAGGCTCCATTCTGTGGGGAAGAAAATAAAAATAATAAATAAAGAAATTCTACAGGATATGAATATAGAACATATACAAATACGCACATGCATGCATTTAAGAAAAAGATGCTATGTTCAATATACTTGCATATAAAATATAAGAATATAAATTTGTACATGTACTGTAAATACATGCAAATATTTTCAAAATAGTTACTGTATGTGTGTGCCTTTATATATACACATAATAAATATACACAGTACACTTACATGTATTATACAAACAAAATTGCAATTAATAAACAACTATAATAAATATAGTATTTAAATATCTATATAATTGAAATAAAATAATAATAATAATAATAATAATAATAATAATAATAATAATACACTGGCCCTTCACCACATGACACTAGAATGAAACTGTGGAGCATATAAGCATTGAGAGACAAACTTACATAGACCTCTCCCAGCTGGATCCAGCAAACTGTTCATGCAAGGATTTAGTTGCATCAACTGGAGATGAGACCTGCATGTGAAAAAAGTCATTCCTCTTTTTAGGACAGATCCAAAAAAAATAAAAATTAAAAAATAAAAAAAAAAAGATTATGCAGATTATAAGAAGGTTGATGCTAAAGATTTAGCACTTGTGATACAGCACCTGTTTCATAGTGCTCTCTAGTAACTCATACAGCAGGGGACTGGCAGCTGCTTTGAAATTGTCAAAACCTAGAGAGAACATCAGATGATCAGCATCAACTCAAGATCAACGTTCTTTGATTCCTCAAGACATGACTCCATACAAACCTGAAATGACGTCATCCAGGCTGATGTAAGAAAACATTTTCAAATTGAGGGAGTTCAGGTAGCCCTGAGAGTACGAAAACACAAATATATTCACAGGCGTACAGTAACAGCTGAATGCACCGGCTGTTTAAACCTGCACGATGCACACAGTTCTATTAAGCACTAGAGCACCAAGTTACGAGCTGCAGTTCATACCTCCAACCACTCAGTGGCCCCAACACTCCCAAATTCACCAGCACTCCAGCTAGCAAAAATTATGCTCCTCTTTGGTTTGAATCCATCTTGGTAAAAAAGAAAAGAAAAAAACATATGTATAATTCATTATTCAATTGCATTCATTTATGTGACATCACTGTTTGTACTTAAAAGTACCATTGTTGATCATATCTGTGATAGTTCTGGCCAACTCCACCAGTAAACTAGTGCCAACTGTGCTCCTGGCATATCCAGGGCCCCATGCATCTCTCTGGGCACCAATTACCATATAACGATCTAAAACACATGACAGAAAAAATTATATTATGATCATAATTTGGACCAATGAATTGTTTGATATACACAGCTGTTTAAAGCAGAATATAGTACCTGTATCCATGTAACCTTTAATGATTCCAAACACATTGTGGATTTTTTTCTGAACAAGGACATTCCTCACTTCCACTGTAATATTGTCGCCATTATCGCCGAGCTTGTACATGGTATCCCGAAGCATCCCATCACTCCAGCCATCAGGAGAAGACTTACCACCTAACTTACTGTTTGAGGATCGGAGCAAACAAACGTGACAAATATGTAAATACAGGAAATATTAACAAATCTCACCAGCAGAACAACTGTCTGAATCTTTTGATTAAAAGGTGCCTGCACATGCAAAAGTTGCTACCAGGATACTAGGATGATCTGGGGGATTTTCAAGACTAAGTGCATTGTTACAAGAGGTTGATAAATGGTTGTTTCTCGTGTTGCTCTGCTGTTGGTTGTTGCTGGCTCAAGTAAAAAAAAAAAAAAGAACTCCATCATTAAGCCCAAAATCCTTCTTAACTGCTTTCTTCTCATTCTCATAACTTAATAAAATTAAGAATATTTTGTACTCCCAAACCCATTTCATATCTATGTTCTTAAAATTATTCTGAAGAAATAACATGAATTTATTCCTAAAAAGAAAAATGTTCTTAAAATAACTTCTTATAACTTTGTCTTAAATCCCAAGATGTTCAATGTAGTTCTGTTCCATTATCAAGCAGAGCAACTCTAGGTACATATGATATACATTTCTAAGGATGTGCAAAAGTACACTGACCCTTAATATAAAGAACAAAGATTAGTCATGATTAATCGTGATGTGCCTCTTTGCTGGCTTTGTAATTCAGTAACAACACCAGAAGTCAAAAAGCACATATCAGTGACAATAAACAGCAGGAAAGATGATTGGCACAACTGCACCTCATGATCTCAGTAGCCTGTCTTATGGTTATAGTTTGGGCTGGAATGCTGGGTAAGCCAGAGGACTGAGCCGGGGGAAACTGGGTATGATTGAAGGAAGGGAATCCTGGAGTATAGGGATCACCAGTGCCGAGATGGACCTATGAAAAGAGCAAGAACTTAACACAAACATCCAAATACACAAATATTCTGATGAAGAAAAAAAACTGACAACTCACATGGCCAAAAAGAGCAGTGTCGTCTTTAATATCGTAGTTAACAGGATCTGGATAAATTAGCACAGCGCTAGCATTCAAGCTAGCAGCATTAGCAACCTGTATTAAGCAAATGAAAACAAAAGTATAAATATGTAAATATGGATAATAGCGGTCTAAAAATATGAACACATGAGATAACCAACCTTTTCAGCATAACTTAAGAGTCCAGCTCTGACCAAGACAACCTTTCCATTTATGTCAGTATTCATCTCTTGCAGGCGCCTGAAGTCTTCTGCTCGTCCATAGTGGGCATACAGAGCTGCACCCTGCACACACAGTAAACAATACGAAGAGACTCAAGTATGTCATTACTCAACTTTCCTTCTATTGGAGCTCTTGTATCTCAATTAGGGCTGTGCAATATGGGCAAAATAATCATATTGCCATTTTTTGAACTAATATTGCGATTTTGGCAACTGTTTTTGTATGTATGAAGCTGGTTTGAAAAAGCATTCTAAATGTATTCAGTGCATAAGAAGTGCATAACAAAACATTTTACAATGAATGAAATAACATTTACTGACAATGTGCGCATGCATATCTGTGCACATACGATAGGTAATTGCGTCGGTAAGTTCTTTGTGCCGTTTCTGAATAAATTCTGAATAAAAATCTAAATAAATTAATAGATACAATTGCAGCCTTATTTGATTTAGAAACTGCATGTGCTTAAATTGCAATTTTTTTTGCGATTACGATTAATTGCACAGCCCTCATCTCAATTATATATACACATTTTAATTCAAGACGTATGGCTTTCTTCACACATATGAAAATCTTTCATCTCTGCTATTCTATATAATTGCAAGTGGATGGGCCCTTAAATGTTGACATCAAAAACTAAGCAAAACAAACAAGATCATACGACCCCACCTTAAGAATCAGTATCTACTGAAGTAAAATGACAAGTGTGAGAGAAAATTGCTAATATTTGAAACTTTTTCCAGCACATTGTAAACCGTGATGTCTGTTATTTAGCAGTTTTCCAATAATAAAATTGCTAGATGAATGTCTTCAAAAATTTTGCTGCCTTTTCCATTTTCAAAACATGTTTAGAGACAGCTTCGTTGTACTCGGGTGTATGCTTGCTGTCGCTGATTATTTGGCCTGAAGAGTATTTATAAAGTTACAGCCTCTGTCAGAGTTAAATTGTTACCATAAGAATATTCAGTTTTTTTTTTAAACTACCTCATAAAATCCTCCAGGAACCAAAAATTCTACGGCTTCAAAAGATTTGGAAAATTGCTCACAACTTACAGAAACTCATTTTATGATACTTTTATGGTGTTTTTTTGTTATGTGAGAACTAACCTGCACGGTTTTAAGTGCACTGTATGCCAAGTAGCCCTCGGTGGTTCCCACATTGTTGCCACGGAACAGGACTCTGTTATTTGAGGAACCAGGCTCGTGGACTTTTACAAATTGCTCATCGGTCCAGGTACTCATTCCAAAGGTTTTGAATTTCCCCATGATTTTATTTGCAAGTGCCTCATCTCCTGGGCTTCCTGCCTGGTGACTGACACTAGAGAATTCCCTACAAGGAGGAGAAGAAAAAAACATGTTAAATAAGAATACCTGCTCAACTGACAGTATGAAAAAAGCAACAGTGCAGGTGCGTGTATTTACTTGAGGTTGCTTTTAATGTTCTCGGTTGTCAGTTTCTTTTTCAGCAATGCCCTGAGATCACTCCAGTCCAGTGTATAAGCTTCTTCCGGTTTCACTGGTGCAATTGCATTAAAAACCGGGCAATCTGACTTGATTTCTGTTTTGCCTGTGCTTCTGTTAGACAGGTTACCAATGAGGTATCCTGAAAGAGTAATTTTTTTGTGCAAAGATATTATTAGCGTTTAGTACATTTGACCATTTAGAATGAATAAATCCAGAGGGCCACATAATAAGCTTGAATATATACCAGCAGATTGATTTACCAATAATGAAAAGGAACACAATGCCAATGACATATGCGCAGACGGTTTTCGGAGAGCGCTGGTTCAGTTTGCTGGGGTAATACGGACGATTATGTTGGTTTCCGTTTTCCTCAACACCCTTAGCCTCAACTTCATCATCCATGTCAGACGAGAGCTTCATCTCCACATGGCTGTTGTCACCCTCCATGTTCTGGGTCAGGTTAAAGCGAGTGTAGGAGCGTGGCTCCCCATTGAACTAGAAACAGTTACAAAACCCCATGATAAAACACTGTCACTGTAAGAACACTTGAAAGGCTCGTGTAGTGTTTCATTAAGTTTTTCTTGAAAACTAGTATCAGATTAAGATGATTTCATTTAAAGTGCCTAAAAAAATTCTTAGCAAAAGCAAGCATTTAACTCTCAGCATTCACAAGTCTCATTAAAAATGTTGCTTTCAATGTTAGCTCTTAAATGGTTAATGGTTGATTCAGATGAGTTCTAATGCCGTGGTAAAATTGATTAGTATGAAAAGTATATCTTACGATTTTTGAAATTGTTGTCCTGGCTTGATCCATCGTGGCCTCAAATAACTGCTGCAAGAGATTGAGAATGGTTGAACTCTAGATCTTAAAACAGTACATTTTTTGTGTCAACCAAAAAAAAAAAAAAAAAAAATGATAACCTAGGGCTGGGCGGTATATACCGCACGATATATTATGCGCATCTCATCAGTAAAGCCGGTTCTTTGCTTAGCGCTAAATCTACGTCACCTGTATTTAGAAGGAACGCTAGCTTATACACAGAGCCGTAGATCGCGGACAAGCTGCGCGTTGAGTTTCGCGGGTGATTCAACGCGCAGCTTCTCAGCGATCTACGGCTCTGTGTATAAGCTAGCGT
>JAUCMT010000047.1:4016866-4027196 GCA_032357475.1 Enteromius thamalakanensis
CTAAATACAGGTGACGTAGATTTAGCGCTAATCAAAGAACCGGCTTTACTGATGAGATGCGCATAATATATCGTGCGTTATATCCCGCCCAGCCCTATGATAACCAATCATATTTTATGGTAATGCTAGTTAAGGTGCATTAAGCAACGTTTTGTTTATGTTTCTTTGGAAGATATGGTCTTGAACTTTGACACCAGTGTGTTGGTGAAGCTTCACACTTACATGTCATTGTGGAAATATTCTATTCACCAGGGAAGACCGTCAGCCAATTATTACTTCATTATCAGACTTTGTTATCATTATATGACTTCTGAAGACTTGCATTATAGCGCAGTAGTCTTACTGATCATACTTTTGGGGCATCAGAGATGTAGTCACTATGAACTGCCATTAAAAATAACTGCAAAGGTTTTTTGTTTACCTGAAAATAGGTTTTTATGTGCAAAAATTAATCCTGACAGTATTCATGTGTATGTGTTCATACAGTTTTGCCATTACTAACAGAAACAAAGATGTTTCAGTTAACTACCTCTTCAAACTAAAATTATTCTTAAATAAAACATATCCTATGTACTGTAGCTCAAGGTTAATATAAGAATCTATTTTAATTCTTGCCATTTATACAAGAATTATAAACAAGCTGAAACAGCTTAACATAAAATTTCGACCCTTGAAAAACATTATGGACTGAAAGAGATCCCAAGGACTACATTTCTTTTTTTTCCAGAGGCTGAAGGTTACAAATTAATCTAATAATCCAAAGCACAAGAGAAAAACACTGCAGGCAAGATAACCGTGCATCCTTGAGACGGTCAGTTTCAACAGAAGAATAACAAAAAGGGTAACAAACACTTCATTTTAAATTTGTTCAGAAAAAACTGAAGCCATTAAAGCACACATTAAAAAAAGTTACACTGAAGCATTGCACCAAATGTGCTCGGACGCATGCAAGCTAGAGATAGGAAAATGAATGCGGGCTACACCCTACCGGGAAAGAACGTGCACACAATCAGATCAAACCAATCCTCACGTCCGTTGGGGCCTGACTTGTAACCCTTACTGTCTTTTCCTAAAAAACTGCACAGTCCCCTTAAGGGGGGCCAACTGATCTTCATTCCTTGCAATTCTATAACCCATAGCGCTTACCGGTTTATTTCAACATTTTATAAACCTCTAGACCAAGGTTTCTCAATCCTGGTCCTGAAGATCCGCTGCCCTTTTTTTTATTTTAGCTCCAACCCTAATCAAACGCACCTGATCCAGCTTATTAAGGTGTTCAGGATTACTTGTAAACTACAGGCAGGTGAGATTAATCAAGGTTGGAGCAAAACTTTGCAGGACACCGGACCTCCAGGACCAGGATTGAGAAGCCCTGCTCTAGACAAAGGAACTGTTCTAAACTAAATTTTATTTAAAAAAATAAAATAAAACAGTTGCACTAGGAGAGAAAGTAAGCTTCATTTCAAGCACCAAGGACAGGCCAGTCTAATTTTTATCATAGGAAAGAAAGAAAAAATCTCCATGAGCGGCTTTCGAAATCCCAAATCATTTCATAAAGTGCTGGTTCATGAAATGCACCCATTTCATGAACCTCTCTAAAGCTTCTTAATCATGTGACTCTGTGTCACCATCTCTTGAATACTTTTTCTGAGAAGTAAACGGATGAAATGACCTTGTGTCATTTACTCACATTTAAAAATAACCTCTGTTGACGCACGTTATAAAAGGCAAAAGTGTGTGTTTCTAGCTATCAAACTATTTCGGTTTATAATCTACAGTACATTCCCAAAGATTCCAGACATTGTTGATTAATCTTTACAGAACTGGCAAAGAGGATTAACTTCACTGTAGCAAATCATGTGATGGTCACACAGTGCGAAAACACGGTAAAACTAGGTAACACCAAATCTAAATGACACGTTTTCAATGAAATATGAGAGCAGTTCATTTTTATAGGGTCAGATCAGCTACAATTAGCTTAATAAAGCAAAAACTGCAAACTTTCTCAAAAAAAAAAATTCGCAACCAACACTCAATTTGGATAATAATCATAAAAATTGCAATGCAATGTAAATATTGTCCCTTTCATGCTAGAATTGATAATTAATTTAGAGAGATAAGCATGGTAACAGGTGACACGGACTCGGGTCAACTGGGAAGGACAAGAGCTGACCCTAAAAAAAACGTCGCATCCATCTGCCAGCAAATCACAATGCAAAAATTAAAATTGAGCATTTTGAAAACGTGAAAATTTAACTTGAAACGCAACAATATTACGTCACTTTAAATGCTGAAATACCATTGATGTTGAAACTAAACATATTCGATGTTATCTAAATTATCACAAAAAGTTAGAGCTTTGTTATTAATATAATTGTAGTGAAACAATCGCTATCTGATATTAACTTGACAATCTGCGTGAAGGTCAGCGGCAGAGCACGTGCTGCATGAAACTCACTGCAGCCAAATAAAGATACAATCGCGTCCGCACCTGCACTGAACATGCCTGTAACCGCTGCCATGCGAACTTAAAGCGATTACTACGATCATTTCACTTATAAAACGAACTGTAATCATCCAGACTTAGGTAGAACGGAAAGCAATGCATAGCTACTCTTAAAGTAGAAATGGCCAGCTGTTAACATTCAGAAACCAATGCATTCATT
Organism: Enteromius thamalakanensis; assembly: GCA_032357475.1. NCBI lineage: Eukaryota > Metazoa > Chordata > Actinopteri > Cypriniformes > Cyprinidae > Enteromius > Enteromius thamalakanensis. The sequence goes on from JAUCMT010000047.1 coordinate 4,019,533, forward strand.
GTTAAAAATGTGCTGTAGTTACGCAGCTGTTCGCCAGTAACTTACTGTAGATTTAAATTTATGTTATTTACTGGCAACAGTTTGTTCAAAGTTAAATGAACATAAAACATTAACAAGTCTTTGTCTTTACAGAATACAAATATAAAATAACAACCTACTGCAAAGCATTCGGGGAACCAGAAACCTTCATCAACCTTTTTCAGTTTTTTTCTCTGAGATTTTGGTTCCCAGAGTGCTTTGCATCAGGCTGTTATTTTAGTTTTATTCTGTAAAGATAAAGACTTATTAATGTTTAATGTTCAATTAACTGCTAGTTTGTTCAAAGATACAAACTGTTACAAACTCTAACCCTAACCCAATTTATATAAGCAGCCATGAAGTGATCTTACCAATGCTCTTAAGCTCCTGCCTCACTGAAGGCGAAAGTCACAACCACCGCGAGCGCCGCACATACACATAATAACCTTGGAGACCCTGTGAGATTGTAAAGTGTTCCTAGCGAGGGAGGCGGGTGCTTTGGTGTCACTTCCTGTTTTTTCTATATTAGGAAATTATATTAAATATGGATATCTAAATGGAGAATTTTGTATAAAATGTGGTACTGAATAATTAAATAAGATCTGAGTAATACTAATTAGTATGTAGGCTTTTGTAGGCTAGGGTGGATGGTTAGTGCATTGCGTTTTTATTGTTATACAAGTGAACTACAAAAAATATATATTAGGCTACATGTAAAATAAATTATGTTTCATATGAAGTTAAGTTTCAAACCTTCTACATGATTTAAAAAATATGTATTTTTTAAGTAATGAAAAGATTGTTTCATTTTTAAAGTGCCTGCTCAGCATCTGCCTCTAACATCTGTAAGTGAGCAGACAGAAGAGGAGCATTTGGGCCAAAGTAATCTAACCTGGGAACCATTTTCCAGGAGGAGAACGGGAAAGTAAAGGAAGCAACCAATGTGGGTTTTCTTCAAAACTTAGCAGCACCTGTGAAAATACCAAAATATGGTAATTCAGATTTAGTTTTAACTGTGTTTAAATGTCTCTTCTGTTGGAGCGATTCTCTGACTGCCAGAGCACATTTAAGTCTGTTCCTTACCCGTCACAGCCAAGAACATGCACACATACAGGAACAAAGCAAAGTCATGTTCATCAATACATTATGCATAATATTTGAAATGATAAATATATGCCGTAAAATTGGTCATACTCACACTGTAGTTCAGACTCCCTTCAAAAAACGCTTGCCTTTTTAGTCGAAACATCTTACACCGGGAACAGTCACCATGATATTAGGTCTAGCTCAAGGGCACAAAGATAATATGAGGACTGCAACCACATTTTTTATTGATTTGTCTGCATTAATTTGTATTTATTTGTGAATATCAATATCATTGCTTGATTACTGTTTAGAGTGACTTACGTTTAGGTCTCTTCTGTTGCTGTTATTAAGGTAAAACCCATTTTTGCAAGACACCAAAGCAGGCTTCTTTACAATCTCAGACACAATGGGTGGTCTATGATTTATGCCTCTATAATTACCTATCGCTGTGAATCCCTCTATTTCTGTTGCTCAGCTGAGCCATTTCTTCCAGCTTTTAGAAACAACTCATGCACAAACTGAAGTTTTCCTGAATTTAAAGAGATCCTGTCGTGTACCTTTTCTGTGAAAGCTGCAACAAACGTTCGGTGAGCTTTCAGCGTGCTTGCTTTATTTCTTTGCAACAAGTCTACACAGAACAAAAGGACACTGAAATGTTATTTATGCGTACACTGAAGCTTCATTACCTGTTTTCTTTCACCCAGACTCTGAATTAGTTTCAGTAAATCACTGATATACAGACTACGTGCACTGGTTTGCGTTTCTCATTTCTTCACCTTTTCCCATGAAGTGAAGTACATGTCCACACAAGTACTTCTGACGCCTCGGCAGTGCTACTGTAATTCTTCATCCTAGAAAAGTTAAGTCCATGTCTGCCATTAGACAAGCAGATCAAGAGATATTTCCCAAGAACAAATACCCTAACTGCTCTGTTTGATAGTAAACACTCCTGCAGAATACGGGAGAGAATTGAGGCAGGATATTCAAGGATGAACCAGAGACGCTCATCAGTCTATTCACACACAAACAACCACAAATCATGTTTTCATTCGCCATCTGAGGTTATCTGCAGGTTCTGAAACAAACAGATTATGAGGAAATATTCATTTTTTTGATGCATACAGAAACCAAATGCTGTAAGATAATAGGGGAGAAATGAATCAGACACATCAAGTTAAGGAAAGTAACATAATATAACATAAAACACTTATTAAAGGGATAGTTCATGCAAAAATGCAAAACATAAATAAATGCACTTTTGGTTTTAATGCCCTGAGAAAACTAAATCATTAGTTACGCTTTTACGTATGACGTGTCTTAGTAGTTGAAGCTAGGAGACTGATGTCTCTTGTCCTGCATGTGATGCACAGCTGTGGTGGACTCTTTTCAAGGTCTTTGTGTACTGGCTACGAGCCCCAGACACAGCATGACCTTCAGCTTCAGATACCCGCCATGGCCGCACACCTCAAGTATGAGCGTTTCCTACAGCAGCTGCACACACAATTCTTTCGCACGTCTTTCTGGCGAGGCACACACCCAAGGCCTGAAAGGACTTCCTCACTTTCTCAGAAGATCCTGTTATCAGGGTCCGACACGCAGGGGGAGAGGTCTGCACATAACCAGAATGAGATCAGGGAGAAAGAGAGAGAATAATGGAATATATCTCCGTTGCCCTTCTGAACCCTTGATCTGACTGACCATCTCAACTGCAGCTCTCTCATATTGCAATCTAATCTATTATTTAAACCGCTTTAGCTGATGGAACTGAAAACAATGCAGGGGTAAAAACTGCCCTAACACAGCTACGTATTTATTTTAGGGTGCTTTGGTTTCCTTTTTGAAGTTTGAAAGCTTAGTAAGTTCATGGAAAAGAGCCACTGGTTCTTCAAAATATTAGTATTTTTTTTAAAAGTGAGTGAATAACAACAGGATTTCTTTTATTTTTCTTAAGTGACAAACTGAAGTGTGGGACGCTGAAGCACATAATTCTTTACATTAACATCTTATTATAAGAAAAAAAAGCGTATCGACTTGAAGATAGAGTGTTGCTCAGTCGGTGTGTTACCTGATAGGAGCGATTTCATTTAATGATATTTTGTTGTTAAGAACAGTTCAATTTCTTTATGTTTGGTTTGGTCAGAGGTGAAGGCATATGAGTGTTTCACTCACAGCAGAAAGTGTTTTTGTTACAGTAAATGTGAGACCACGATGACATGCTGTAGCTTCACATGGAGTTCGTGGAGTTTAATGGAAAGTGCATGCGAGTGAATGTGAATACAGCATTGTTCAGTGGTAAAATTATTATTATAACTCATTTAAAGGTTTTCCTGTTTGGCAGTGCTTGCTGAAGTAGTTAGATTCAGCATTCATTCACACGCAGTCCTTTTCCCCCTCACATGTGTATACTTGTTATTTTTACTCCCTATGCCGTATGTTCATTAAACTACTGTGGCTTATTATTGTCTTTAATATTTTCAGTGTTAACTGCAAATTTTCTTCAAGTGCAGTGCTGGGTACACACCACAAGATAATCAAGCTGATTCTCCCCCTCTGATAATCCTAGGTAATCTCTCTATTATCTTGGTGGTTTTAAGGATTATTTTATAATATTTTGTGGTGTGAGGTGTGTTAAGAGTGATTGAATCTGCTTGGGAGGACGTCGAAGGCACCACGATCGAGAATCGTATAATATTTACGATTAGAAATCCTAAGGTGTGTGTGGGGGGAATCACGAGAACAAAACATATTCATTCTCAAGTCTTGAGCGATTTTCCAAGATTTCCTGTGTTCACAGTCGGGACTAAAAGTATCTTGTGCTGTCTTGCGGTGCGCACACACACACGCACACACACACACTGTAGAAGCAAAATAGTTAAATCTCAGATTTTGTTTGTCCTAGTACTTGTGGTCTGTCATTTTATGCGTTTTTAAAAATCGTTGTGTGTGTACCCAGCCTTAGCGGAGGTGAATATCACTAATGTTAGGGATCTGAACAAACCCTTAACCAGAAGGGCCGGTGTTTAGCTCCAGATTGCCTCAACGCACCTGCATGGAAGTTCCTAACATGCGTAGTAAGAGCTTGATTAGCTGGTTTAGGTGTGTTTAATTAGGGTTGGAGCTAAACTCCAACACAGGTTGGACACAGACCCTGCAGCACTGAGTTTGCACAGCTGAAGCTGCCTTAACCCTTTAGCGCAGGAATGGGGTATCGATCCTGAAGGGCCGGTGTCCCTGCAGAGTTTAGCTCCAACCCTAATCAAGCTCACCTGGACCAGCTAATAAAGGTCTTCAAATCGCAGCATTTTTTTCCCCAGAGTTTCTAGTTTCTTTTAGGGTTGGAGGCAGCTAAACTCAGGAGAGTGGCGGGGATCTCAAGTGTCACGCATTGAGCCTGACAGTCACTCATTCCGGTCTATTGTCACGCACTCCCGCCACACATTGTATTTCTCACGCAGAAAAAAAAACTATTTATAATATATTGAATATACCGCAACGCCCAACATTTCTCTGGCCGCGCGAACCGGCAGGATTCAAGCGCGTCTCCCCTGGAGTTCTTAGTCGAGCCTGCCACTTATCAGCCAATCAAAAAAAGATAAAGGCTACACAATAGCCAATCAGAAAATAGCACTGTTGTATCTCGGTAAGATTTAACGCAACAACCAATGAAAAAAAGCATCCTGAAATTGTTCACCATCTTCCTCGTGTAATATTATCACATTATAAATAAATCTCTTTTCAATAGGCTTAATAATTTTATTAGCACTAAATTAATTCAAGTGTATTGCATAGTTCATGTTATAGGTCACTTTTAAAATAATCTCATATTTTACAATTATATAAAAATAATTGGGGGGGTTGAGATGTCACTCTTGCCTGTCTTCAAAACTTAAGAGCCCTGGAGTGGCCTTCAAGGAACAACGTTCCTCACCCCTGCTTTAGCGTAACCCATAATGCACAATGTCAGCCAACACTGATGTAGTCTGCCTAATCTTTTAAAAATTAGTTATCAGACTTTAAAGAAGTGTAGCCCTACTTATTTGCTGTGCTGACCCATCCTAAAGCCCTTGTATAAGAACTATAGCATGATATTCCATTTCACATTTAATATGAATGTATTTTAAATGCACTAAATTGAAACAAATGTGTTACAAACAAGTTTTGCAGAAATTACATTTTAGTTACCGTTGTCAGTACATTCAGCACTTCAAAGACAACTGTAGAAAGAAAAGCACATATACATGTCTCGGTTTGGTATATATTAAATATCTCATTTAAGAAGGTCAAAAAATCCACACTTGATTAAACATTTATTATGAATTTATTATTCATAAATTACATGGTTAAATTTTATAAATTTTTACATTCATTTCCACACTTGCAGTATATTACCTTATTTCCATAAGAAGTTTAAAATGTAAACCTTTTTATTTTATGTAATATTTTATTTGTTCAAAAACAACAGAGTGCCCCGTTGAATTTCACTGTACAGACAAAAATATCTTCTTTTCTCATCTGGTGGATATTTTCATAAAAGCAGTGGAAAATGGCTAAATCCATTGTAATGCTGTAAGGCATGATGAAGAGCACTGAGCATAAAGAAAATAGTAAGAGGAATGACTTTTACATAAACGGGTTATAATTTAAGGACAGCTTCACAAGAACTGCCATGCTAACAAGCTAAAAATAAAGATGGAAGATAAACCCGGCTTCCGTCAATGTTAAAGAAGTACGTTCATGAAGTCAGTCCACCCTAACGTAAAAAGACCCCCAAGGATGATGCAATTCCCACACGTGCAGTGTGAAACCGGCCTTAGAAGAGAAGCATGCTTGGACGTGTGTGTGCGTGGTGCTGACAAGTGTTTCTGGAAGATACACTATCAGCTCTCTACAGACAGATCACAAAGACAGCCTTTTCTCAATTAAAATGTGGCCCTCCAATGCCGAATAAAATGCTTGGTGTTCACAGTATACCATGTATGTACTATGTAACCAATAAAAGTTTGAATCATGATATACTGTTAAAGTAATGGTGATATTGAGAGTAGGATTTAAATATTGAAGATATATTAATATAACAACCTGCCAGAGCAGGCTCTAAAGCTCTTTTTACATTTAACTAAGCTCATTACATTTGTGACCCTGGACCACAAAACCAGTCATAAGTAGCACATTGTAACGAGCCAAAAAATACATGGGAAAAAATTATACATTTTTCCTTTATGCCAAAAATCCTTGTGATATTCAGTAAAAAAAATCATGCTCTGTAAAGATATTTTTTACATTTACTACCGTAGATATCCAAAAACGTAATCTTTGATTAGTAATATCATGCATTAATTATTTAGTTTCCTGATTTATTTTTTATTTACATTTTTTTGCACCACCAGATTCCCGGTTTTTCAATATCTCAGCCATATGACAATATATGACATCCCAGCCTGCAAAAAAACATTTCAGGGAGATGAGAAGAACCACAACTTCCTGTCCTAACAAACCATTACCGTACATCAATGTAAAACCTTGTAACTGTTGTAGGTTTGTAGGTTGTCCGTTTAAAATATATTACTCGCCAAGCCTGTGGATGGCGCTATGGTGTGTAAAGCGCTACAGTGACGCGACCGCTACACCATGTCGAGTCGAAAAAGACCCGCTCAGTAGCACCTAGAGTAGTCGATTGGGGATCTTTGAAGGTAATGTATAATTTACCTAAAAAAATAATATACTAAATGTAAACCAGATTAATATCTGTGAAATCTAACGTAGATATCTGTGACAGGTTCAAAATGGTGCTACGGCGGATCTTTCATGCTTTGATAAATAACGCTCAAGTGGTGGAGAAGCTCTCGGAGTCTCGACCCATCAGACGCGCAGCGCAGATCACGGCCTTCGCCATCACTAAAGCACAGATCGCCGGGAAAGACGCCTCAGTGAAGCTGCTCAAATCTCAGACTTTTCGCCAGATACGCGAGGAGACGTCAAAGATGCCCAGGGATGTGCAAGAGTTGGGTCGGAGAGCTACTAGACTGCGGAATACGTTTGTGAAGGAAGTGAAAGAAGGCGTGAAAGACGCCAACAGACAGTTAAAAGACAGAAAGTGACTGAATTAGTGAATCTATTAATGGCGTTATTACGATTCCACTTGTGAATACTTGGACAGCGTCATTAAAGACTTCATTTAGAGCGCTCTACTGTAAGTCTGGGGTGCTATGCCCACAATAAACTAAATTAATATCACTGTAATGTCTGCAAGAGTGTTGGTAATGATGCCTGAATGGTTGTATGTAAGTGCCTATAATAAATGGATGATTTGCGATTAGTTGTGCCACCTTATTGACCACATTTCAACCCTACAAAATGTATTGCGCTCCGTGAGAAGGAAGCGCGACAGCTCCTGTTCACATCGTGACTTTACTGCAGGTATGACGTCAATGTGACGTAACACGAGCATGGCGTATGACCTATGACCACTTTATATCCCAGTGTGACATTTAGGCCCGGTTTCACAAACGGGGCTTAGCTTAAGCCAGGACTAGGCATTAGTTAAATTAAGATATTTAAGC
>JAUCMT010000047.1:4027810-4044632 GCA_032357475.1 Enteromius thamalakanensis
AATACATTACCATTACTCTGTTGTTCTATTTGATAATGTTCAGTGCTTTGCTACAATCTGTATTGTTAAAAGCGCTAAATAAATAAAAGTGACTTGACTTGACTTTTAAGGTGCCATAAATGTTCAAACACAAAATAACAGCCATGAGAACTTTTCATTAGTGCCCTGATGTGTACAGCTAGACCGAATAATGTGTGTGCCAGTGTCAAATATACCTAAGCCCTCCAGCTAAAGGAATACTCACACCAGCACTGTGCTGTATGAGAAAGAGTGTGTTTTATTGTTCTTGAATTAGCCATTCTCTTGTTCGTTTTGATCAATGGAATGAATCAGATCAGTAGGTTATTTACATGGTTTCTTTTTTTTCCCCAGTCCCAAAATGTCCCCAAAAAGCAGAGGTGGTGAGGTGGTAGAACAAGCAGTCTTAGTATACAAAACAATCATGTCATAGGAAGAGCAGGCCTCTCCAGGACAAGTTTAGAAAAAAGGAGTCTCTGGCTGGATAACATCACCCCTGCGCCAAAGCCTCGTCAGCCCCGTGAAGCTCTTCGTCCAGCTGAGACGGTTTGAGAGGGGGGACGGATAAAACGTTTATCTCCGCACGTAATGACTCTGTTGTAGCACGCTTGGAGCAGATGATGTTGAAATGGTGGGCAGAGGGGAGGAAGAGACAGGACTAGCTTCGAAATAGCACGTTAATCATCCGCTAGGCCCTGTTTTCTCCCTATTCCCCACAGCGCCCTGCATCTTGTCATTTGTTTCAGTTTAGGAAAATAAAGGGTGGTAACAGAAAAAGGGGAAAAATATATTCATACTATTTTTTTTGCTCTAATATACATTTTACGATGTCAAGAAAATAACTCCCATCATAATAGTGCTTAAGTAAAGCTCAATATAGACTTTTATTATAACAAAATAGGCAGTTTATGGAGGGTTAAATATCTGTTAAGATCTCATTGTACAATAAATTTCTTCCACGTATGCAGTGGCATTTTATTGCCTCTTAAAAATATCAGTTCCTTACAAATGGCAGACTTTCCTAAATGTAAATCAAAGTGTTGAAAACACATACTCCGTGTAAGACACTGATTGTAGACTCCGACATTCTAACAGTGGCGGCACACGTCTCACATCTGTGCAGCGGGACATCATCTAAACACAACGGCTCCATAACGCAGACAATCAGAATGAGGAGAACAATAAGCATGCCAATACAACAGTAAAAGAAGAAAATCGACACCGTACGTACGGGACTATGGTGGAAATGAACAATGAGAAAGAAGGGCTGAGGAACACCTGGTCTTAGAAGCTACAACGTGCAAAGTTTTGCTTTTTTTTTTTTGTATGTGTGTTTCTCACCATTTTAATGAATCCGATGCCTGAGACTTGAGCTCCATGTTACCATTTGCACACAAAAAAAAAGGAAGAACACAGAATATAATGGGTAAAATGAAAAGAGACTTGTCAGAAAATCCAGATCGCTGTCTGTGTCCTTACAAAGTAACCTCCCTTAAACATTAAGGAACTGTACCATTTCCAAACCCCTGGTAAACAGATGCTGGTCTGGCATAGCTTTGCTTTCTGTAAGCATGGAAGCAGTAAAGATCTGAGGAGGACAGATCATCTTCTCTTAAAATAGCTATTGAGGAAGTAAGAGGTGAAGATATAGGACTGAACAGAGATTGAAGTATGCTGGATTAAGGAATTAATCTGTTGAGTGAATTCAGCTAGGAGAAGCCCGGCTGAGATCACCAAAAAAACTCAATAAATAAATAAAGCAGGCAGAGAAAGGGGGATGATAAACTCCTGAAGGCGTTCATAGTTTCTCCTTGGACTGTACCCATATGTATGGACCAGACTGTTCCTCAATTATCTGCTTGACTTGATCGTAGATTTCTTCCAAAGTGTCCCCCTGAACAATAGCTGCAATGGAGAGAAGATCACAGTGATTAGACAAGAATCAAGTAATGAATACATTTAGAATACATTAATCCCGAGATTTGATCTTATAAAACGTATGGGCTACTAAAATAAATATAATATGTTATACTCGTTCAATCTGCTTTGTTTACCCTCATGATTTTTTATTGCAAAAGGCATTTATACTCCTGTTTTACGGGACTATCGAAATAAAATAACACTAGGTTCCCTTAATCATTCATCACAATGAGCAAAAAAACCAAAGAAATATTTCTGGTGTGTAGCAAAAATGGTTGAGGTTCACAAAATAAAATGTGGCTTTAAGAAAATAGCACTGAAAATTTCCATCAGGGAAACTGCAATTTCCTTAGTTCTCTATACAGTACAGTCCGCGTCAAACCAGCATCACGGAGATAAACAGGAAATAGCCGAAGCAAGTCTGGAAACCTATTTATGGAAACAGCTCACATTCTGCTATAAAGCAGATCTAAAAGTAGTTTTAGTACTTTATTACAAGAGGAACTGGACTGGATACAGGATCATTCGACTGTCAATGGATGGATGGTTGGATCAACGTCAAATCAACACAAAGATGGGCCACTGAGCACAAACACAATTCTGCCATAGCTAAATGAATATTTTGAATAACAGACCAAAAGGATAAGCAATGCAGATTTCTCAAAATATGAGGGTCCTGACAATTCTGACCACAACAGCACTGCATTGAGCAAACAGACCTGTGAAGTGCTCCATGAACTCCTGTTCCAGCTTCATGGCTCTGTCGTAGGTCTTCCTGCCTTGTTCCTCTGTCAGTCTTTTATTCATCTCCCTGAGAGCAAACAGCATTACAGTCAATTATTTTATATTACAGCGCCTTGCTGGGGACATTTATGGATCAGTGGTCCATGCATACTATTTCACGAAAAAAACAGTTTACGGTCATTGATAGTGTGACATTGCTTTTAATAGACAATGATCTTTGTAAATACTAGTTGGATTGCTTGTCTTTTACTCACATGATGTTCTCCATTGATTTTGGTTTGATGAAAATAGCGATGGGGTAAAGCACAGCAACCTGCAGTCTCTTTATGGCGTTGCCTGATACATCTAGAATGCAATGTTTGCCCTGAGGAGAGCAAAGACAGTGATCCCATACAGTAAGCAACAAGTCTGCATGTTATGCATTACAGTACCCAGTGCAGGTATATCTCTAGACACTATACTAAGCTGTGGTTCTCTACAACACGTCACGTCAGCATTGTGTAGAGGCATTCAAATCTTTGCCTTGTAAATGTAATGTTTGCAGAAACAATTCTTATGGTGAGAAACAAAACTGGATCTCACCTTTTCCGCCACCTCTCTGACAGACTGCACACTGGTTCCATACAGGTGACTGTTGTACTGGCCTGCCTCGATGAACTTGTGCTCCTGTATATCTCTCTCCATCTGCTCTCTGGACACAACGAAGTGGTAGTCTCTCCTGTCCACCTCATAATCTCGCTTCGGCCTTGTTGTATCTGAGACAGAGAGCAGCATATGTCACAGGTTAAATTGCAAAATGTAGTTTACAGGTGTTTGATGGTTTGTAGTTCCAAATACATGTATATTTGACCGATGCATAAAGTATTAAATCCTGATAGCTGCTGCATCTATATTTACTCTGCCCTAGGACTTTTCCAGTTTTTTAAGATTTACTCAAAGATTAGAAGAATATTTTCTCGATTCATTTTTTGGATTTAGCTTATTTTAATGATTGTTTTGGGCTTGTAAAGTGGTATTTTGCTTTGACCGCCTGGTTAAGAACCACTTACTTTTTTGCAAGCTATAAACATGAGATTTCTTCTCTTCTTTACTACAGTGTGTTCAACAGACATGCTTACAAACCTGTTTGTTTGAACGTAACATTAAAAAAATATTTGCAACTGTTAAATCTTTTAAATAAAGATAAATAAAGAAGGGTTTCTGTATTATTTTGCACCATTAATGGTCTGAGATATTTTGTAGGGCAATACTTTTTTTTTGAGTAACAGTTGTTCATGGTTTAATAATCTCACTAAACCATATGTGGACAACAAAACCTCAAGTGTTAATTTTCAGAAATTTAGATTTATATGTAATATGAATGCTGAATAAATAAGCTTCTTATTGATGTATGATTCAGATAGATAGGGCAATATTTGACCGAGATACAACTAGATGAAAATCTGGAATCTGAGGGTACAGAAAAGTCTAAATGCTGAGGATATCACCTTTAAAATTGTCCAAATTAAATACTATCAATCATATTACTAATCAAAAATTAGGTTTTAAGTAAGAAATTGACTAAATACCTTCATGGAACATGCTCTTTATGCACTATCCTATGGATTTTTGTCAAAAAATAAAAATCTATAATTTTGACCCATACTATGTATTTTTGGCTATTGCTACAAACATATGACTCAAGACTGGTTTTGTGGTCCAGGGTCACATATAGCCAGATTCCTTGTGGCTAATATTCAAATTTAATTTAATTTGTAATTTTGAGGTAGCAACTGTAATAATGTGTCTCTCGTGTAATCTAAACAGTTCATACAGTATACAGATACTCACGAGGAACACAGGAACCAAATTTATCAGGGAACTCCGAAATCAGGTCATCGTTTACTCTGTCTTTCATCGGACCCAAGATAATCACTGGTCGTGAGTAGTTAACTGTTAACAAAATGAAATCAATTACATTCTCCTAAAAAGCATCACTTATGTTGTTTATATGAACAATCATTAGCATTTTACCTTCCTGCTGACAGACTGGCTCGTAAGACAGCACATATTCCTCTTGACCACCTGATATACAAACACACATACATTTAGGTTTAGAAAAAAATATTTTATGTTATCACATCCAGTCAAGCATATTAAGACTCGATCATTGAAATGGATGCAATGGTTTCTGCTCATGCATTATTATTAAAATGTGTGAAATCGCAAAGACAGCTATGTGAGATCCACTTGTGGCCACAAGAGGCCCTCTATACCACACAAATGAATAGTGAATAGCAATGGAGTCCTCCGTCATGGTTGGTATGAGACTGTCATAATGATTAAAGTGGAGCTCTTTCTGTGGATCTCAGTAGGCCTGATTGCCGAAGGCTGACTGCCCGCGTGTGCACTATGTGTTAGAGGCAGATACGTGCTGTAAATTAATGAACACTGTTCTTCAAAGTTAGGGGCAGAATTCCTAAGAGCCTGTGACATGCTAGTGCCGTTTGCAGCATAATGTGCACAATAAAACGCAAAATATTAAGCATTAATCCCAAAGAAATAGACTTAACTAGCAGTTTTGTTAGTTATTCACATGTATGAGAGATCACAAAGAAAAACATACAAACTATTACAACTATTACAAACTTCAGCTATATCATTTTTATATATTTTCAAGTAATGAAAGCATTTTATAAAGAATATTAATATAAATAGAAATTAAATGCATCTTATGCTTATTTGTTTGATCAAAAATACAGTATAAATGATAACATTGTGAATTATTATTACAATTTAAAAAAGTTTAATATTTTAAAATGTGATTTATTCCTGTGAAAAGTTCCAAAAAAATGTATTTTAAATAGTTTAAATTATTTGTAACATTAAAAATGTTCTTACTGTCACTTGAATTTTGTAAAATGAGTTTTCTTTTTTTTTTTAAATACCGTATGTTTTGTTTCATTTAATGCATTGTTTTTTAAATCTTACTGACCCCAAACTTGATGTAGTACCAGTGAAAATGTTGAAAATAAAAAAACAAAACAATTTTTATTGTTTATCTCTGCATTCATACAATTTTAAAATGTTAGTGGGCAAAAGCGTTGATCCCACAGATTTAGGTCTCTTGTGCCCTTGCCATCTCATTATGATGTTGCGTACCGTAACCATGCCCTGCACTAATGCACAGTCTGTACTGCTGATCACAGCGGTGTGTAATATCTGGCCCCCGTGAGACAGTATATATCTTTAGAGTGGCTTTGATATAGCACCACTGTGACTCTGACTGTCTCTGACAGAGAGAGGGCAAGGGCTGGGAAGTGATGGGGGGGTGCACTGTTGCTATGGAGACTGAGCCAGGGGCTGGCAGAGGGCTCACTGATTGATTTTGGTATTGTATCTCTGTGGCTTCTGGAACATTACCCAGCCTGTCTCACTGCAGTGCTACTTAGTTGAGGGGGGCAGGCGTTTAGCAATATAAACTCCACAATAGCTGGCAATATAAACTCCACAATAGCTTGCTAATGTTTTTTAACATTGGTCATTTACTTATGATGTTGCATTAAAAAAAATCTCCCATACATGTTAATGCATTGCAAAGAGGATAGGAAAGAGAATAAGTGTTAAATGTGTGAGATAGAAGCAGACGAGAAAGACGGATGAAGGGCACAATGGAAGGAAGAACTTACGGTAACTACTCTCACTATCACTGGCATTAGAGGTGACATGCTCTGAAATCATAACAGAGGGGGAATGGATGATGAAAACCAAGAATAGGAACACGATGATGCATGAGGTGACTTCAAATAAGTGAGAAATACCAGTCCTGAGTCTCACCATATTAGAGAAATATTCACACCACTAAGGGACACACAGTACACCTTCTGAGACTTTTAGTCCACATCTGGTATTTTTGAGGTCATACGCTACTGTATTCTTAATACTTGACAAAGTTGCCTAGCACAGGTCAAAGTAAAATTAATAATAATTCATTCTAAATAATTAATAATAGTCATGTTTTTGTCTACTATCTGCCATTGATTTATTTATCGCTTCAGGTTGTAATAAAACTAATAGAACCTAAATATTTTCAGCTAGTTTGCCCTATTTTATTTTATTTCTTTAAAAGTATAAAGAGGTCTGTGGAATTAAAAATGTTTAAATATTAGAATGTTAAAGGCATATGGCAAAAGCAAAAATTCTGTTGACATTTATTTACTTGTAAAAAAAAAAGTTTTCTATTTTTATATTAAATTTTCTATTTTTATTATATATATATATATATATATATATGTAATATATAAAATATACATTTTTATATTTTGTCCAATTCTCTTTCAAAGTCTATGCAACCACAACTTTCAAATGCCAAGAAGTTTATAATGTAACCATAAATGTAGTGCACATAAATGTAAATCAAATGGTATTTTGTAGGTACAGAATTGCTTCACATGATAAATAATTAAAAAATAAAAAATAATAATTATAAAATAATTAATTAAATCTCTTCATCATATAAAGCAGGGATCGCCAACCCTGCTTTTGGAATGCTAACACCTGCAGAGTTCAGCTCCAACCCTAACCATTTAAACCTTAACCAGGTAATCAAGGTTACAGACAAAAAATTACAGTTGGAACTGACCCCTGATATAAAGTTACCGTGTCGCTTCAGAAGATTTTTTTCCCCCCTAAGTCTTTATCTTCCAGCAAAAGATGATGACTCTTGCATACACAGCTGGATTCAAACTTTTGTCCAATGAAATGATCTCTAGATTAAGTCCCCTCAGTCACACATTAAGAATACAACCTCCAACCAGAAACAGCAAATCAGTTTGTTTTCAGCCATGCTCGTATCTCATTTCCTTTCCCAAACCTAATTTAGCTACAAATATTTGGAATTAGGCTGTATTTAATGCTTTTGCTTATATCAGTGTGGTTTTATGGAGTATTGGATAGCGACCACTGCCAATATAAAATATGTCAACCAGAAAAAACTGAACCAGAAAAAACATAGTAAACTGTAATTAGATCATAGATTGATCTAGAGTACGAATGCAAATTAACAGATTTTCTCATGAAGATAAATACATATGCACGTCTGAGTGAGAGGAGATTCCATAGAGTGAGACAGTGAGGCGTGAGAAAAGTTTCACCTCCACCACCAACAGCAGAAACAGAAAACTCTTTTTTTTCAGGTACTGTGTGAAATATGAGAGTGAGGAATGAAATATGTGAGAAGAAGAGAGATAGACTGGAGGTCTGGTCCAGAGGTGACCGAGTGGGCATCTACACGGGGAACTTACTCTGGCCTTTGGATAGCATGTCATCTGGGTTGTCCTGTGGATCGGTCAGGAAGGGAGCAACAAGAGAGACAACAACCACAAGAGTACAAGGGTTACTGAGACACTCTAAGGCCTGGTCCAGCCACTGAACACAGCAGGCACCAAGCTCTCTCTGATGTTGCTCTGGTGTCTGCTGCGTCCAGTGGAGCAGTGCCCACCTCTGTCCATATGACCTGCCGCCCTATTCTTTCCAAGCATTGAGCTGGAGTGCTGATTTCTGTACTTACGGTCCACATCGCTTGTTTCCTGCTCACTCGCCTCCTTGTTCTTGTAGAAAGGGAACTTGCGGGAAAACTTTTTACGCTTGTCATTGAGGGACTGTTGAGGAAGAGAAGGAAAGGAAGGGCAAAAGAAAAGAAGGGAAGGGGAAGAGGGCTGTCTAATGTCCGTATGGCAAAAATAAAAGATGATTGTTCTGGCTCTTGACTTTGTGGACCTCTGTCAGCTTACTACAATTTATAGGTGTTAACTCAATTAATGGAGGATGTCACAAAGTCAGAATTGTACATGAAATGCATGAAGAACTGAAGCGGACAAATAAATGGATTTGAGTCATAGACTCAAAAAACAGCAAGCAGCATGAAATCTCGAAAGCAAGAGAAGCAGACAGACAGATCTGCATGCAAAGGGTAAGAAGCATTGTGAGTGTGCCAGAAGCATGTAGAGGCCTATAACTGCTTTTCTTATCAGCAGCAACATGCAACAAAACAAGCTGGCCTGATTTCCTTTTTCTTCACTCAAGGGCAGATGAATAATAGCATGAATAGCATGTATGTAAAAAAATATTTAAGCATTACTGTATGGCTTTTTTTCTTTTCTCTGTGGTGATGCTGCACCAGGACTACAGGTGCATTTTTATTCTTATGCAGCGATCAGTTATAAGCCTGGCTGGTTTACACTGCAGCACTATGGATTACTGGAGAGCATTGCAAGGTAGGTAAAAAGAGAAAAGTGTGAGGAACAAGGACAGGAGAGGAGGAGGTGTGGCATACAGAAGGACAAGCAGTCCAACATCAATGGCAAGCGTATTTGTCCTTCGTTTTCCAATCATGCATGTTTTGTCGGGCTGTTAGATAATCTGTTGTTTTGTCGTCTATGCCTCATAAATGAGCTATAGATGTATTACAGTACTGTTATATGCGTTGTTTTGGGTCTGCGACACTTGCAGCTACGCATGCTGTTAATTTAGACCGGATACGGCAGACTGATTAGTATCAGAATATCGCATTCCACCGAATGCACTGAGCATTATTAATTGTGAGTTAATATCGAATGGTCAAACTTTCACAGAGGTAGGAACATTAGCAAACACTAACTTGTCAAGCAATTTGAAATGCATTTCAATGTAATTCTAGATACACAGTATAAGCAACATATTACAGGAGCTTTGTTCCAATCCCTAGTGAGTTGCTTACTCCTAAACATTTAAAACATCACACTCCTAATGAACTGGTTGATCCATAAGCAAGCAAGCAAGA
This sequence comes from Enteromius thamalakanensis, assembly GCA_032357475.1. Taxonomy (NCBI): domain Eukaryota; kingdom Metazoa; phylum Chordata; class Actinopteri; order Cypriniformes; family Cyprinidae; genus Enteromius; species Enteromius thamalakanensis. The sequence goes on from JAUCMT010000047.1 coordinate 4,037,292, forward strand.
AAGCATATTTAAATGCTGCTTTCTAGGATGTCCCATTTTGGCCAAAATCTAAAGCAGCACGCCAATGCAATTAATCAGATGATTGAGGTCAGTTATATTTATTTATTTATTGAAAGAAATTACTAAATTAAATTAAATTATCATGTATAATGTTACTAAATTATTCTATTTTACTAAATAAAAATTCTAACACAACTTAAAATCCAAATTTAACCTTGATTGTTTGTGTGTGCATGACACAGGGGCTTTCAATGCAAAGTGTTGCAAATCAGTTACTTGCGAGGCTCTGATTCAGTCCGGATGTGGCCTTAAAAGACAGTTAGTAGGCAGCAAAGCAACTCACTTGGTTTTAAAACAGAGCATCGCTCAATACTTTGTAGGTATGCATGTATAAAAAAAATTTACTCACCCCTTTTTCTCGTGACTTGGAGTTGAACTTCACTGTCTTTAACCTTGCCCTCTCCTTCTTCTCCACTCTTGAGAGAAAGCATAAGACCATGTATTACATTAGCCATTATTCACAATTATTCAGTTACACTGAATTGTATTCTCCTACATCTGAACACCTGCATTCCAGTAAAACTACCAGCTTAAATGTACATTTAACAACAATTTTCATTCTTCAATCTCTTACCTTCTCTTGCTGGGGATAACACCCATTTCCTCCGCCTCTCCTTGAGGAGTGACCTGCCGTGCCTGCCACCACTCATCATCTGAAGCATTTACTACATGCAGTATGTCCCCAAATTTGAAGTTCAAGCCTTGGCTGGGCAGCCCAGAATCCTTAGTTTTATCATAATCAAACAGAGCCCTGCAGAAAACAAAAAGTCTAAGTAAGACCAAAGGAAAAAGATACTTGCTCCTTTAGCTGAGAGCATATGGTAAAGTCTGACCAAAAGCTTCAAAAACTGCTAAAACATTTAGATAGATGTGTGTAGACTGCAAATATAAGATATCTTATTCCAAATATGGAATTTAGTCTATTAAAAAACAGCATTCAATGTGGGCAAGAAATGAAAATTGTGATAGTCTTTTCTATAGTAGAGTTTCTATAGTGACTTTATGTTCAGTTCCTCGTAGAGTATTGTTGATATTTGTCCAGTACCTGACATATAGCGATCTCTTTTGACTGGTCCTTAGAGACCCTGAGCCTGAGCTGATGCTGCTGTTCATCATCTGCTCTCTTAGGTCATGGATCTTGGCTTCAAAACGGCTGTACTCTGAAACACAAGCATCCCCCTCATAAAGCATTGTGTGTATCAGAGAATAAATGCCTGAAGAGCTGTGCATAAAAACAATGTTATCAATAAAGCACTTATTTTTTTCCATATGTCATGGTAAGTAGGAATTGGGCATGTCCTACAGTGGAGTTATAGGGCATATTAGATTTTGATCGTTCCCAAAATGTTCACAGGACGTAAATGCTGTACTAATGTAAGTGATGTCTTTATTAAACGGAGTGAAAGTCACTGTTAAGAGTATAATGATAAACATTAAAGATTTTCGAATTTGATTTTTAATGAGACCTGATTAATCTGACCTAATGGCAATAGAAGCCTTATACAGCTTTTTACTTCTCACAATAAGACAGCTAATGCTGAGTTCAAACGGCATGATTTATAAAATAGTCGCGTCACAGATCTTTTCACGCTGCATGATTATAGCGTTCAGTGGCTGCTGTGTTCACACTGCATGATAGATAGGCGACAAGGGGTTTCACACAGCATGACTTTACAATAGAAAGAATAGCAGACAACACAGTCTCAGTACTCCGCCTCACAATGAAACCGAGAAATGACATAGAAACAACTTAAAGTCACGTGTGCAAGAGTTCTCGTGTGAGACTGGGATTATTATTAAAAATGGTAGCAAGCAAAAAAAGCTTGTCATACATACATGTCATTTGCGCTGCCCTGGATGTTGCACTCTCGCCTCTACGTAATCGCCAATGTTATTTTGAACACATTCACACGGCATGATTTTAAATCGTTGGTCCAGATATTTAGCATGACAAACATCGCACAGGTGTCAGCGACTCGTCGACGATTCTCTCAGATCGCGTCTTTGATAGTTCACACTGTATGATTGGTACCCGTGTGAACGAGCACTGATCTGCCTGTGATTTCGGGCATTTGTTGCAGATATCTCAAAACCTGTCGGAGAGTCAAAACCAGGGCTAAAATCCTGCAGTCTGAACTCGGCATAAGAGATTCCTGCTGATCGTTGATCGCTGCTTTGTTGTTTGTTTTTAACGAGTGCTCAAAATGATTGACATGGCATGGTTTTCCTCAAGTAATACTCACCCTCTGGTCTGTACTGGGCAACGATGGTGACCGTTTGTCCGGCGTTCTTCAGGGTTGCAGCTGCCTGTTCATGAGTGGCACCGCGTAGGTCTATTCCATTCACCTAAGAAAGGTGCAGACATTTTTTTATCATTAGTATAAGCAGTCAGTGGTCTGCACACCGTTTAGCACCAAGCTCAATGTGTCTGCTGAACACTGCCAGAAAAACTCCTGATCAGATGCTCATCTTCAGTGTGTGGCAGGGTAAGGTTTCAGTGTCCACTGTAATACTTACAGACACCAAGCGGTCTCCTTTCTTCAATTCTCCACACAGGTCTGCAGGGCCTCCAGCCAGGATGAAGGAAATAAATATGCCCTCTCCGTCCTCTCCACCCACTATGTTAAAGCCAAGCCCTGTAGAGCCTCGATGCAGCACCACCTTCCTGGGTTCCCTGCTTTAGTTAAAATTAAAAACTACATTTACAGACTAACAGCGCATACTGTTCATTTTGTCTAAAATAGCAAAAAATATTACAGTTAGCAAAAATACATTGTCCTAAACCATGTCATCGTCATACAGCATCAGTTAGACAGTATAGTTAATAAGATCATAATTAATGACTAATTAAGTCTCTTATGCAGTAATTCCGATGTAATGTTTTTACAGTAATACTATGTTAAATATTGAAAACAGATATTTTAAATATTTCATAGTATAATACATAAATGTTTCTTCTTTCAAGTGTCTGGAGCACCTTGTATCTGTATGCCAAATTCTGTAAGCGCATTACTATATATGAGGGGCAATTATTATTTCATAAAACAAATTCCTTTAAGAGTGCAAGGACAGTGTATATAACTGACCTCTTGGAGGCACTGCTGGTCCAGTTCTATCTCACGCAGCCACAAAACAACCCTGTGGCTAACTTACAATACTGATACCGTAAAATAAACACCATTTTATCATATCACCTCCTGCCTATTAAACTAGACATTGCTATAAAAATCAACCATAAACTAAATGACATCTAGAATGGGCCACATGCTCCTTCCAGGCTGTGCTGTATGTTTGATTGTTGCGTTAAACTTTAAATCCTCCTGTGCACCTAAATGGTCAGATTAATAGAATCGTTTGTTCTGCTGGATTACCACAATCTTGTTTATTCATTTTCTGGCAAGCTGGCTAAGAGGCTTGATGATGCGCTGCGGTTTTTATGAAAATGAACCCACAGATGATGTGGATGGGCTAAATCTGGAGCTTATCAAATTGCTAAATCAACAATGATGCGTTGTTATTTAGTACAAATTCTCTACCTGTCTAACTGTCTGGATAAATGGTTTAACCACATCCTTTTTTGAAACCAGTCTCATTTTTAATTGTGCTCTTTTATGTGGGCTAATTCTAAAATTATATATATAATCACATGTTTCTCAGACGTGGATGGCATGCAGAAAAACGAACTGCCATCTGTCCTCACAATTGTCAACTCCCTCAGTGAGCCATTGCAGCTTTGGCCAACTGACCTGTGTAAAAGTAAATAGCAATTTGATACTCCAGTGAACTTTATTAAAAAAGTTCAGAGCATCTCATCTACTAAACAGGTCACGATATCATCCTGAACATCACACATGAGACCACTGACTTGTTCTGGCATCATATTGTAAAAAACAATCATGAACAGCTTGATGCTCTGCTTTTATTGAACTCAAACAACAAGCTTATAAGTACAAGATTAATCCAATATTCAACTGCTGACGCTAAGTGTACCACAAAATAAAGGAAGGCACCCCTTCTATTGAGAATCTACAGCACTATCGCTAAAAGAGACTATTATGAACTGAATTACTGAATAATATTCTTCATCAGATCAGAAAATCTGAATAAATAGTCTACTATAGTGGGGACTAAATAGAGGACTATGGTGAGTTTTATTTAAACTGTAAAAAGAGTAAAATGCTGATCTACACGGAAAGACAGCATTGCATAGTTTTTCAATGCATTATGGCAAAAGTCATCGTAGATTAATGTAGACATTACCTGGTTACATCATCATCCCCCACCGTGGTTTTCGGGGTCGGGGAGTAGCGTCCGGAATGCACCGGAGGCAGCGGCTGGCTCAGATAGCTTGGAGGGCTGATATGGTTTTCCATGTGTTGCGAATAGGCTAGGAAAGAGGAAAACAGGCATTAAAACGGGTCACAGAAACCATCTCGAACTGCATTACCAAAGATCTGTTTACCTAATCCTCCAGAAATGCACAATTATATGCTATTGAATTTGCAAGCCTGGGAGAAATAGAGACACGCTGACAGTAAATGATACCCTGGGATGAGCTTTTAGCACCTGGGCCTCCACTGCATCTCCGCTTACAAAGATATCCATGCGGGGGAAAGAGACCTGGGGGTCAGGGTGAAACTGAGCTTAAACTATCCTTATTTTAACCGGCTTTGTCTCTCTGTAAAGGTCTCGTTTAAAGCAAACAGTTAGCTGAGCTCATGAAAAAAGGCTTCCTGGGAATTGGTGAATCATCATACAAGCTCTGTTGACGGGATGTATGATCCTTGAATTTGTAAATTACAAAATTATAGTAAAACTATAATTATAAAAAAAATCTAAAATAAAAAAAATTATTAGATAGTATAATTATTTAATGATTTTCTCAAGTATTCAAAAGAGCTTTTATGTCAAGTGTCAGTATTTGCCAACTGCGGTTACTGTTGTAATCATGTGTAAACGTGTTGCAATGGTGATATGGTGAAACAAAACATAATCTTCCCTATAGTTTCCACTTCATGAAACACTCCTCCTACCCCTGATGAGATGTGACATCTTTAGTGGGATGAGACCAGATATGTGCTCAGAGAGCAACATTCAAAACCAAAATGTGCTTGAAAAGGAAAGGACAATATAATGTAATATAATATTAATATATAATACAGTGCTGTCAAACGATCCAAAATAAAAGTTTTTATTTACATAATGTGTGTCTATACTGTGTATATTTATTATGTAAATATAAATACAAACACTTGCATGTATATATATATATATATATAAAATAATGTTATGTTTATATTTAAAATATTCATATATAATATCAATTATATGAATATAAACACACATATATATATATATATACATACTGTACTGTATGTGTGTGTGTTTATATATACATAATATATACATAATAAATATACACAGTATACACACATATACTTATTTTGGACGGAAGTAATCGCAATTAATCATTTGACAGCAATAACGTAATGTAATGTAATGTACACAATTGCTGCGTATATAAATTTTTTTTTTAAAGTAAGCAGAGTAAAGTTTTTATTAAGTTTCTTATGCTCATCAAGGCTGCTTTATTTGATCACAAATGCAGTTAAAAATTCAATGTGAAATATTATTACGATGTAAAAACTTTTTTCTGTTTTAATATACATTATAATCTAATGTATTCCTGTGATGCAAATCAGATTTTTCAGCATCACTATTACAGTTTTCGGAACCTGAGATACTTTTTTGAGGAATCTTTGATAATATTTTGTTAGTAATAAACTGTTACCAGCATTCATAATTCTAATAATAAATAAGCATATTAGAATGATTTCTGAGGGACCACGTGACACGTTAGACTGGGGTTATATATATATACGTTTCTGTATTATTTCATCAAATAAAAGCAGCCTTTAAAGAATCTTCTTTAAAAAAAAAAAAAAAAAAAAAAAAAAAAAAAAAAAAAAAATCATAATAAAACCAAACTTCCCAAAACTAGAAAACTGGTTAATGTCACTTATCTGCTTTACACCTAGGACTTTACTAACTATCTGTGCACCCACTCAGGTCTTATTCTACAATTTGTCATCTGATATGAGCTCTCTGATGGTTGGGAGATGTATATTTGGGCCCAGTGTGCTCTCTTACAGTACTGCACTACAGCCTATAACAGAACGAGAGGCTTAGCTGCAGAAACCTTGTTTTACCCTCAGGCGAAGCAGAGTGGAACAGAGTGGCACGAAAAAAAAAAAGGCCAACAGATGGTAAAATGCATGCTTTATGGCTCTCCATGGGGACAAAAATATAATCTACTGACACGAAGGCTCCCCCTCTGCAATACACTAACCAAATCAAGCAGATCAGCGTGCCCAAAAAGCACGCTCAAAAAAGAACAGCACTTGAACACTATCTACAAGCTATAAACGGCATTAGTTCTATTCTGAGTCAGGCTGCAGAATGATTGTGCACACAAAATTATTTCTCATTCATTAATTCTGACTCAGGTTCGCTTTCTGAGGCTCGTGTACCATCGTTCCACATGCTACCTTCGACGCATTAAGATATTGCTGCTTGGATTAGCAATACAGACTTGACCATGTGATCCCAGCCATGATTGAATTTGTGATTCGTCAAGAACAGCAGAGAAAAGCAACCTTATCTGCTGGCTCCAGCAAAATCAACTCTAGCTGTCTTGTACGATCCAATGAACTTGCAGTCTTTACAAGGATTCAAATTTGCAATGCGCTTTAAAGGAAAACTGTGTGCATCAAACAAATACGCATAGGAAACTGTCAATACAACAATTAACACAAATAACACAAAATTAACACAATTTAGGTAAAATAGTTTTGAATTATTTAACTATTTTTATTAATGCTTTTTAACCGCTAAATGAGCTGGGATAGGGTTCTAATCAAATGTTTTCAACTGGATGAATTGTTCCCAATAAGATCCATCAAGAAGCAACTAGAAAATAGATTTGGGTCAGTATCCATTAACTGCTGACCGATACCAAAATGTGTTATCTTATAGAGTCATACTTACGGTGGCCGAGAGAGCTCAACGCGCTGCAACTTTAAAATAACGCATGCAAACAGAAACAAACGGCTGCAAGTTAAAAATCATCCTCAGTAATTTGACAACACAGGCGCTGCAAACACACGAACCACAACGGAAATGTTTCAGGGGGACCTCAAAAAGGGACGAACCCATCTGGGACCTGATTATTTGTTCAGTGGCTTTTGGTCAGAGCAGAGGTGTTGTCGCTGAACTAAAAGG
>JAUCMT010000047.1:4059576-4086565 GCA_032357475.1 Enteromius thamalakanensis
TATTTGATAATGTTCAGTGCTTTGCTACAATCTGTATTGTTAAAAGCGCTATATAAATAAAAGTGACTTGACTTGACCATTTAAGAACAATAAGTAAAATTAAACTGCTAGCAATAACTTGAGAGAATTGGATGGGCCAGAGGGGCTGCTGTGCTAATATTTTGTGGCCCCCCCCATAGCAGATAAAATCTCCAAACTTTTGCTAAAACTTGAGAGCCCTGTAATTATTTCATTATGTCATCCTGGTATTAAGTCTCACTCTCTCGTTTCAAAACTAAGCGGTTGCCATTTTGCAACGATTTTGTCTACTGCAATGGATTATAAGAAAACAAACAAACTGGTCAAATTTTAAACCAGTTTAGTCCTAAATCAATATCTTTTATCGCCTTAATTATTTATGTGGTGAAATGTTGTGCAGTAAGTGTTACAACAGCGCTGTATCCTTGTCAATTGCTGGCAACTGGTTTCTTTACAGAAGCTTCGAATTTGAATGTTTCAAATTTAATCAGTATTTTGTGTCTAAATATTTACTTATTTACTTAAGCAACTACTTCTACTTCTGTGCAGCACAAAAACATTATTTTGAGAAATATCTACTTGTTTGATTTCATTTGGCACTAATGTTGTTCGGTTACAAATGTTCCACAGAAAAAGGAAATGCATACAGTATTGGAATGACATGTGAGAATAAAAGGACATTAAAGTGAAATTTTTTGGCTCTTTAAGAAACACATTTGATTGGTACATGGTGGATGATAAATCCGCCTTAATACTTCAAATATATGTGCACAGTATCAGTGGGGCTATGCAAAACTGCATATTGATAAGCTGGAATATTATCATATAATTTGTCATTTTACAAAAAAAAAGAGGGTTTGGTGCAGCTGACCATGTGAAACGCAGTTGAATGCAATGTCAAATAGTTTAATTTCACACTTTGGCTACATTACTGGACTCTGAATCTGAGGGGAGAATTGGACACTGGGAGCATTAGGATCAGGGGAAGGGAAATCGACTCAGTGTCAGTCCAACCCACAGTCCAGAGCAGTCCGGGGCGGGGTTTTCGGCAGGCGCGCACGCTGACCTGCTCAAACTTCCAGCCGTCCGACATGGTGGACACCATCTGGGTCAGCTCCTCTTCCTGACACTGCAACACCCGGTACACGTGTTTTGGTGGTACCTGCTGTATAAGAGACAGAGAGAGAGTGAAGACCGGTGAAGTGTAAAAAAGGAATGTGGTGGGAAGTAGAGGATGATGCCAAAAGCCAAGTACGGAAAGAAAAGCAAGCGTGGGCGGGAAACTGACAGCTGTTGCATAAGCACACAAATACCGTCAGTACAGTAGAAACTGAGATGGACAGAAATACAGTGCTGAGAAAGTGAAGAAGCTACAAAAAATGGATACTAAATCAAAAAATGCTATTTATTTTTTTTTAGACAATTAAGCTACATGGGGACATAATAAAGGCCCTGCTCATTACCTGTGTGGCCTTGGAGTCCCGTTCAAGAATCCTTTCTTTAATTAATTTAATCAGCGGTGTGATGTTGTAGAATTCTGCCTCCTCCAAGACACCTGAAGACACAGACACAACTTGCTTTTAAAAACTGAACTTGTTTACAGTTATATTTTGTTTTAACTAGATAAAAATAAAACACTGAAATAAATTCTTGTACATTTAACAAGTGAATTTAGGCATCAATACATAATTAAAACATTTATTTAGAGATTTGCTAAATATATTCAACAGAGTTTTTCAATTATTTGTGTTTTAAAGTAAGCATTAGATGAAGGCAAAGAAAATGCAAAAAAAGAGGAAATAAAAAAAAAATAAATAAAAATAAAAAAAGTACTAAAACCATTTAAATACCTTGATACAGGGTTGGGGCCATTCATGAATTGAATTGAGTGTGAATGGCAAATTCCAATTCACTTCCTGGAATGGAATTGGAACTGCAGGCAGCTGACAGGAAATGGAATTGGAATTACAGGAAGTGAAATTCAATTCAGGAAGAATTCCACTGAATTCTGTTTATTGCTAAGCATTTATTTGTCTCATTTGTCTCACAAAAAATTCTCAGCAATAAACAGAATTCAGTGGAATTCTTCCTGAATTGTATTCCATTTCCTGTAATTCCAATTCAATTCCAATTCTGTTTCCTTTAATTGTTGTTTAATTCCAATTCCATTTTCCTTCTTTGAATTGGAATTGTTGAGTTCATTCCTAAATTGACCCCAAACCTGTTACACAGTATATCATTTATGTTACTGTCGGTATTTTTCCGTGGCTGTCTTTGTGAACGCTACATGGGTCTCTAGAAACTGCTTACTTGCATGGTCTGCAGTGCCTTTGCTATCGCTCCGGACATGCAAAGTCCCTCTAGAGCTTTATACTTACGTATTCATATTTTTCAGCTTGTTACAAATATGTAAAGAAAAAAACAAAAAACGGTACCAAGTAAAATATTCTAACAAAACATATTTTTGTGAAAAAAAAGGGATAGTTCAACTAATTATCCAAAAGACACTCAACCTTTAGAAACGTAATCTCATTATGAAAGCAACCTATACGAACTGAGCAGTTTAATCCCAGTTTAAGTCTACAGAAGAGATACAATTACTTTATGAGATTAACAGATTTAATTTAGATTTATAAACATAGATTGACACGTATACAGAAAGCACACAAAATAAGGCAAGGGGAAGCTCAAACGAGCTGGCTTGACACACGAGAACTAATGAGGTTTCTCAAGTGTAACGCAAGGCACTGACCATACAGAAGTATTTTTATTTATTTGTAAATTACCCCTTTTAATGTGGAGCGTCAGAGTACTTTGCTGTAAAACTGCAGAAGAAGATGCAGGTCTTTTAGCAATATAAGCAGAACTCAAGTCCTAACACAATGCAAGCATGCTTTGGATTCTCATAGTTTCAACAATAGATGCCATAGCAGGAATTAGTGTTCATTTCTTTATGTCAACTACTCTCTTGGCAGAAGATGTTTTAAAGACTGTCTATATACTTATATAGTGAGCAGAATACTGATGAGCAGAATTTGATGTCAATTCTTATGCCACCTTGAGTATTGAGGTTTGCTAACCCCACAGAAGCAGAGGAACGCATGTTAAAGAGACAAGCAGAGGGATTTCTTTCTCTACTTTCTCTACATATTAACGGGTGAGAGAACACACATTGTAACACTGTGATGGCAGAAGTCCACGTCATACACTGACATCAAGCCTGGGGAATGGCTTAAAGGAGTTTGGCTTTCTCCGGTGATACTCAGCCAGTAATGTACAATATGCAGAGATTTCACAATTATCTCTCAATTCAGAAAGAAAGCTTGAAGTGTGGCAATACAGTATTGAAAGGCGTCTGTTTTAATTCTCAGTAACACACTGCCATTTTACCACAGAAAACAGCTTGGACTGGCTCAATGAATCCCTTTGGACAGATCTGACAGCAGTGATATCATTTTATCCAGAACAACATCATCTAAGCATGTGGTTGTACAGAAGTAACTCCTCTAGTGCTTGGACAGGTATGTTAATATGTAATCATGCCCATTAAAATAAAAAATTGATAATTAATAACGTTTTGTGACAATTGTAATAATCTATAATTCACTAAATGAGGACATAAATACAGTAAATTAAACTGTAATATAAAATCCCTTTTAATTTCCAACAACACAAGCAAATCTTCAATTATTAAAAAGACAAATGTTTTTTGCCCTAAAAAGGAAATACACAACATTTTCAGAGGGAAAAATAAATGAAACTTGTTTTTATGCTTCCAAATAATTAGACAAGCTAACACAGAGTTTGGTAAACAATAAAACATAAGGTTGGAACAAAAAACATTTCATAAGAACCTAAAGATGTAATTTTTGTTTAACTTTTAATAAATTGTGGTTAAATTGTTTATGTTCCATGATATAAATTAATTTAGGCCTTACATTAAATTGGACCATCAAAAGGTAGCCCAGAAAAACAACTAATATAAAAAATACAATTATACAAAAATAAATAACTATCATTAAATACAACAAGTCTAAGAAGCGGTTTAAAAATAAATGCAATGTGCATATGTCTCTTATTTCTTATTTTTTATATATTTCACAAAATAAATGACATTTTAAAATATATTAAAATCGAAAAGTTATTTAAAATTCTAATATTTCACAATACTACTGTTTTTATTGCAGCCTTTTAGAGCAAGAGAGACGTCATTCAGAAATCTCATTGACCCCAAATGTTTGAACTGTAGTGTATAATAATACACATACATTGGGTTTACTTGATTTTAAATAATACTGATAGCACTTTAAATGTTGTTGTGCCCATACCCCAAACATCTGGTCTGCACAGACACTAAAATTAGAGCTGGTCAATAGCATTGACTGCAGTCCCACTTAAACGTTCCTCTACAGACCTTTAATTGTGGGAATAATTGCTCTAAATGATTTTAACATGGAACAAAACAACGCATTAGCAGATAAAAAGCTTGGTATCGACACATCAATAACTGACATTTGAAACATGCTAAGACAATTCAAGAAATGCAGGAAAGCAACAAAGCAATGCATCGAGGCTCTCTGAGACACTAAACTGATGACAAACACCAAGTCCATTATTGTCAATGAAAAACAGACACTAATGAGCGAAAATATCCCTCTCTGTCAGAAACACTGACACTGAAGGAGGAACCCAATTTTATCAAGATGCAGAAAAGCATCCTGAGCCAATGATCAAAGCATGTCTATAAGCAAAACTGGTCCTTTCTCTGCTCTAACTTACCTTATCGAATGACACAGAGGGCCAAAGAGAAAACCTCTCCCCCGGCCCGCTCACTTTGGCTGTGCTCTTAGTGGGGCTCTTCTTCACACTGTCGCGCAGATTGAGAAACCTAGTCCTGGTCTTTCCTATGTTTAAAGGCAGGGTGCAGGAGTTGTAGCTGATGGGGTGGACCGAGTCCTCCTGGGTCACCATCTGCTGGAGATGCGATTGCTTGAGGATGGAGGTAGACGGTGGGTTCTGCCTGAGGTTGACCCGCACATGAGAGGCATTCCTCTTCTCACAGCTGTCCGCTCTCCGGCATCCGTACTCATGGCCGGAGTAGAAGGTCGTCATATTCGGCACGTGAATTTTAGAACAACCAGGTCAATGGTGAGAAGGCTGCTGTATTTTGGTGCAGTGCCTTGGCAACAAACGAACGGAGGGAAATTCAACCCAGGTTTGTGTGCACGATGATCCTCTTGCGTTCTCCGTATTCTCTCTCTCATTCACCCATCCTTTCATCTCTTGCATTCTCATGCCAATTAGAGAGCACCAATGGGCAAAGGCATCAGACGCGGAGTGGTTTTTCCTGGCATGAATAATCAATGCTGAGCTCCGATTCATATACAAAGCCAGCCTGCTGAAAGAGCGCCAACACACAGAGCAACTAACCTAGTGTGAGGGGGATCCATATAGTAAACAGCTCCTCACCTACATAATTAATAACATCTGACCTCCCTGCGTTCCTTGAATCAGCATGACGTTTAAGGAGGATCTTTTCTGTGTTGTTGTGCGAGTTCACAGTCAAGTTGAATTAGACGTATAACTTAAGCTAAATAGATTTAGTTTTTGGAAATTCATTTTTGCTCATTCGGTGTCACTCAATAAAATAATAATACATATAAAAGCACCACACAAACTAATGCATATGACCACTTTTGTGACAGATGGCTTACCATAGTGTATAGATGCAAAGTATCTTTCCTTTGGGAATTTTATGAATAGATAAATGGCCTAGAATAGCTGCGTTGACATGACAACTCGGGTGATTGGATTGGAGGCTGATTTTATAAGTGGATTTGAATTGATGAGTGTGAGTGCACCAAGCTGTTAACAACCCCTGCTTCAGCATTTAGAGTAGAATGTATGTCAGCTGGGATGAACTTGAATACAATGAGCAGGTTAAAGTGTATGCATTTTAATAATGTAATATTATAGTGCCAAGCACAAAGCATTAGATTTCAGAACAAAGAAGAAAGAGAATTCATTCATAATTTGAAAAGCGCTGCTTTTAACTCTTTGAATGCTGCAAAAATAGATTTTTTTATAATAGTAAGATGGTAATATTAATAATAATTCTGTGGCTCTCTGTAGACCATGTTGTAACCGACTTCTGGTTATTTCAGGTGCAGCTAAGGAGGTTTTAATCTAAAACGGCAAAGATCTAGTCAGGATTGGGATCACCTCAGGAAACAATGCAGTTCCAGTGCCATCTACTGGTCACACAACCAACAAAATGTTCTTTGATTATCACAACAATTTACAGATAATACCAACACCTGTACATTTTAAACAGTACATACATGGTACAGAAACTATACAGTTTCCCACATGCTAGGATCATGACTTTGTAAGAATCACTTCAGATGACAGCACTAGGGTGAACATCACCAAGCAATTAATTTAGCCTAAAAATCAAACCATTTTACAAACACTGTTTTTTATACTGTGACATTATAATACAGTAATGAAACAATGATTTTTACTTTTATATAATTAATTGAAATATCATACTGTTATCAGTTAATTTATTTATATAAAAACAAGAGGGTTTTACTTTTTTTTTTTTTTTTACTTTTAATTTAACTTTAATTTACTTTAATTTATTACTACTACTGTTGCAGCTACTACTATTCTAGTGAAATTCACAAGAATTTTTTTGTGAAATGTTTTTCATAATATTATGTTTACAATAATTGTCTATGTGTGACAATAAGAGACAAAAAAAATGGGATATAGTTTGGTAAAGACATAAAATAAATAAATAAATAAAGCAACTGAGATTTGCTGTATTTAGTGTTTATTATTGTATGTGAGTGTGCTGTATGTATGCAGATTTGGACAAGCTTATAGTTGTATGTTGGAAAGATATTTGATCATGTGTTATGTGCGATTACGTAATCTCATGTTAAATTTAAACAATTTAAAAATAAAACAATTTGTTGTGGTGCCAGTCTTAACATTTATTTGGTGATGATGTCACAGGTAATAATATAAATCTAAATAAAAATATTTAAGATTTTGGTCATATCATCCCCCCATAAGAAGTTTAACTGAAAAGTTATTTGACATTAATTAGTTATATGAAGTTATATGAATATTATTGAATAATAAATAAAATAAATAAATATTATTTACACATTCATGTATGTTCAGTTTCTTTTAGGCTGTTTAAGTTGTTCATTTATCTCTCTGACCTTCAGCTAAACTGCGGATATTATATATCAAGTCATATTCAGCTGACTACAATTATAAAGGGACAACAGTTTGGGCAAAAAATTTTGCCACCACACGTAGTAGTAATATCTGTGCATATTAGCATATGCGAGCTGACCATACATTATAAGGTAAACCTCACTGATTAAAGCAATTATTGGGCTAACTATTCATACTGCCTGTAATATGACAAAAAACGTTCTCCGCTGCAACCATAAGTGCAGGAAAAAAAAAAGAGCTCAGGCTTGAATCCATGTAACAAAACTACAACTATATTTTCAAATGCAAGTATTTTTTTAGAATGGAAAAAAATATGCAAAACAAAAACTGCTAGCTCAACTGTAATAATCATTACTTATAACCATAAACTGGAAGTTAGCCCTGAAGAGCAAATGCGTAGCAAGCAAGTTTACTTAATAGAGAGAACTGGCCACATATGAGTTAAAAGTTAACATTATCACTTGAAGTCTGTGTCCCATGGACCTTTGCGTAAGCTTGTAGAACTTACCTGACTTGTCCTTGAGACGATGCAATCAGTGAAGGTATTGAGCCGGGTAAGGGTAGCAAGAACACGGCGCCAACGAGACTGCGTCTGCTTTGCAGTCTCCTCAGAGGAACTACGTATGGACCATTGTCTAAGCTTGGGTCCAGATGAGCCACCGTGGGCCGAACTGGTGCTGCTGCCTCGACTTCCCCTGGAGTACAGGGTGTTTCCACCGAAGATGTAGTTCATCACTGCAACTGCACTATGGACGCACGCCAGTCACTTCTCAGGAGCGTGTCGATGACAAAGACAGGAAAACAAATCTAACCAAAGCCTAAGAGCTTTTCCAAACAACTTCCTTAATTATGAGCGTGGCTTCCTGTGGCAGACATATCAGGGGATTCCATCAAGACATAGCCTCAAGTGTGCGGCGTTGTCATGACCCTAGATACTCCGTTCCACCCAGGGTTTATCCCGCAAAACATCCAACACTGCTTTGATTCAGACGCACCAGAGAGGATGAAGTAAAGTGACGAAAGAAAACAATTACACTCAAAGCTAGCTGTAACCTCAAGATGCTAGAGACACAAACCCAAAGATGCAGATAAAACTCTGGACAAGTTGGCACTACTTTGTTCCACTGGAACCATCTGAGCAATTCAAAGAGTCTCCAAGACGGTAATCAGATGATTAAGCTGCCTATCCAAGTCCAATTGGGAATGTCACTCTGCCCAATCAACAAGTGTCAAAAAAACATACTTCATTCTCCAGTGACATTCAATCTCCAGTCTTCCAAGAAGGCATTCCCATATTATCAAAAGTGTAGAAGTTTTTGCCAAAAACTAGACCAAAAACATATTCTCCAAGTCTAGATTACCATTTGATGTAGATGCAGTGTCCGACCTTTGACAGTGGCACTCAGAAGATACCTCTTCCATACAACAGTTTCGTAGATGTGCCACAGGTGCTGGATGAGTTGGCTGATTTTGTCACCAGGCTCTGCCTCCACTCCCTTGGGAGCTTAAAGCCATGGCAACTGCTCGCACATCTAAAAGAGCCAGCAGGATTTCCCGTACAGGCTCCGGTCCCCTGTCTTGCACCAGAAGCCACAGTAAACATACTCTTCGGCTTCATCTGTTGACATATTCATTAGTGCGCTAGAGCCTACAGCAGGGACTGGATGGTACGAAAACATTATCATTCGCATGTCAACATCATGCTGGCTCGAGCACTGTGATAGTTGTGCATGCCTCCACGTAATCAGACAAAGCCCTTTGAACATAAACACCCGAGAATTAAACTGAAGAAAGGCTTGTCGGGATTTAGCTTTAACTATTGATCTAGAGGGCAAGATGGCATCCCAAACAACAATGCTAAAGCTCCGCCCTCTGAAAAGATTGCTGATAGATATGGCAGAACATCAATAATACATTCCAAATTAGCTCTGAGTACACTGTGTGCATGTCTAATGAGATAGCAGCAAAGCCCACTTAGAGCCACCTCTCAGAACCAAGCCTGTCACCTTGCTAATTCACATTTAGACCAGCACGGAATATACGCATCAGTAGTAGTAATGGGTGGAACAGACCTGGTTAACACATTAAGGATAAAAGAATAATATTGTGTTGTTGCAACTGCAACAGCTAATGCACGAAGGTACTGACTAACTCTTTCTACAGCGACAATGGGCAACAAACATTGGCTATCAGTTTTCAAATCTTCCATAGGTCATACAATGGAGCACAAATTAGGCTGGCTATTGACGGGGTCAGACTGCTGGTCAGCTTCTCCATAGATGTTGAAAGCAGGGGTCAGGATCCATAGATGTTGTCTTGGCTATTCCTGTCACCACCTTTTCTCTTGATCTGGTGTCTGATAAAAGCCTGTTCTGTTCAGGAAACATGAAAGAACTGCAGCTAATGACAACCTTGCCCACAACTGTGACCCATGAAATGTCTTTTATCAAAAGAGAAACTCAATCCATAAACTCCATACACTAATCCATAATAACAGGTTCCCAATTCTGCATTGTCTAATGCAGGTCCTTAAATATATTCAGGGGCAATGTGACAGTATCATTTTATCTGCTTATAAAATTATCTGAATTTGATCTGCAGACTTAACAGATATTTTAACTATAGTAAGATACTTCTAGATCTTTCTACATCTTGTGCATTGCACACAGAAACAAACATGTTTTGATGTTTCTTTTTTTAGTCAATCAAAACTTGCTGTGACATGAATGATGATGCAAAATGAATTATTGACTTCTAATATACTCATAACATCTGTTTAAAGTGAAAAGGTTCCAATCAGGAAAAGACCACAAGACGGTACCCTGACTAGCATCACTCAAAGCTTTTTATCTGTAGTATCACTTTTATTTTTAAACAATCATTTCTGAGTGAATAAAGCTGTTTTTATTAAAATGCTACACCTATATCATATTTCCCTCAATAGTTTACATAAATAAAGCAAATGGCAATATTCCCAATGAATCGGAAATAACTAAAATAACATCAAACAGATAGCTTCTAAATCAGAACCAAATAGTCAAATCTGTATCAATAACCAGCCCTTAACGACACGCATCCCAATTATGTGGATATTCAGTTTAAGGATTTCTGTGTACAGACTTCACTTAGGCCTAACATTGGGATTGTTTATTACCCTTTTTTGAAAAGACATAATGTTTAAACTATCCTCTTTGGAATTTCATTAACGTAACATTTACTTTCGTCTTCAATCTAAACAAAGATTTGTTCTTTTTTACCCAGATAATATAGCAGTTACGTTATTTAAAGGATTAAAATGTATAGATGATAATTGCAAAGTATGTGTGTCTTGGAAAAAGTGTGCCTTCTAACAACCCAGCAGTAGGTACGTCCCAAGCTATCATGTGGCTATTTAAACATGTAACATGCCTTTGATGACAGATTACATGCATCATTTGGTGACTAGGAACCATAACAGTAAATCTGACCAGTTAAATGAGCTTAAGTGCTCCAATGTGTTCAACAACCATGATCGGATCGGCGGCAAAGCATCGCTTCCATTCATGTCTGGAACGTACACATTTTGTGCAGCGCATGTGTGAGTGTGTGTGTGTGCGCGCACGCATGTGTGTGTGTGTGTAAGACACTGCAAGCACTGCTGCATGACAGAGGCACGCAGGTTGCCAGGCAGCAGAGGGAAGAGATATGTGCTTTCACATTTTCTCACTGAAACACAATGATGTGCCAGACATCACACACTCATGCAGGTGACTGCTACAATGTAACGCAGAAAAAGGCTCATATTTTACGCAACAAAAGAAATGACTTCACTGTGGCCTTACGAGACCGTCAATCAGTGTCTTTCAGACTCGGTGACGTACTAACAAAAAAAATGACGCACCTCTGTTTTGTTAATGCACCTAGCTTCTCAGTCTCACGCCTGAGATTATACAGTCCACTCAGTCATTGTTATGAATCTGATTAACGCAGTTGCACAATAAACTGTTTACAGTTAACAAAGCAAATCAAGTAACTTATGTCAACATCAAAAACTAAGTTTAAGCATCTATCATTTGCTTTACCAAGAGCAAGTTCACTGCAGTGATTGACACGCAGCATTGTCTTGTTGCGGAGTTCCAGACCTACCAACAAGTGCAGACGTCGCCTCTTGGTTCTCCTTAGGGTACCCATGATCCGGCGACCCATCTTTTTAGCATACCACACCGAGTTGAGCATTGTGGGCTGAGGCTGGAGTGTGCGTGTGGGGTTCACGCTTCGGTGAAATAGAACTCGTTTCCCGACTCTGACCTGCCCCCCTCCACCTCTTCTTACGCAGGCATTTCAAAGCCAGTTTCTGCACATAGTGCGTGTAGGCGACGAAAACATACGGTGCAGGTAGCTACAAAGAGCAGAACGCAGGGCAAGAGTAAAAAAAATAAATAAAAAACAGCTGCCTGACGTTCACAAACTGCAGCAGAATTAAAGCTCTTTACAATCTGTGCAGCACCCTGTAATGCTACTCGTTTCACCTTCTCTCTCTCTCTCTCTCTCGGCGCGCTGCTGTGGCTGATGCAGTTCCTGGCACGCTGATGCAGTTCCTGGCACGCTGAAGCGATCGCGGCTGTGCAGTGGTGGGATGCGAGTTCAGTGCAGACGGCGGCAGGTGCCTGCGTTCGTCTCTTCCAGCTCAAAATGAGTCAGCAGGAAGCTGTGAGAGTGAGACTGGGTGCTTGACTTGGCTAGCACTGACTGCGCTCCTCTCTGATTGCCTGAAAGAAATTAGGTCCGGAGGCTTGCGATGCAGACGTTACTCCAATGCTGTGCCTCTCTGACAAACGGCTGCAGTGTCCATTTGCTACATTTTTGATAAAAGAGCAGACGATGCTTTCCTCACGTCGTCTCGGAGATGAGGCAGGGTAACATCCTTCTGAGTGCCTGTGGAAATTCCTTGGTTGTAGGGGATGGCGCTCTGGCACCTTGACCTCTTCGTATTCGTCGTGCTTTCCTGACGCTTCCCTGGATGTGCGATCAAGCCATTTAACTTTGCCACATGGGGAGATATATCAGGTCTTACGTCACTGACGGGAAATAGGAGGCAGCTCGAGGCTCGTGATTTGTATGAGAAAAGTGACTGAAGGACACAGCCTCACCTCAAACCCATACAAACCCCGCCTCGTTCTTATATGCCTTCTTTTATACGTTTTAAAGCCTGAATGAGCAAAGCCACTTCCAGAAAAGTCATTCAATCTATTTGCTATTCATCTTATTTAACAAACATTTCATGCAGCAACCAGGCTTTAATGGAAATCTTTAGCACAAGATCCTGAAGCTCGAAATAACATTGGCCATGCTCTGTGGAAGCAAAGGTGCTTCCATGCATGGCGGCATGCACCAAAAGACAAATGCAACAGTAAAGCTTCCGCTGCAACATATGAAGCCAAACAACTGTTGCATTTCACAAACAAATCTGTTTAACTAGAACCCACGTGTGTAGATTCTAGCAGGCTCATGCACCTATCAAAAGGAAATACTGCATAAATACCAACAAGGAAGACAATGAGAGGTACAATGCAAGAGCTGTGCTGTACCACTTAGTGACAGCATTAAGTCTGTCTGATCAAATGTGTTCAAATCCTCATGAAACGATGAAAAGCAGTCACATGGAGATGACCGACAACAGACCGCACATGACTGACAGCCATATGACAAACACAAAATTGGCAAGCTGCAGGTACTACGTCAGAAGCACGTAAAGATGCTTGCCAAGTCAGACGAGTGACTGTTACCTGGACGGTCACAGGACTTTGAGGGTACGGGTTGGAGAGAGGAGTAGTAGGAAGCGGAGGACTCTCCTCGTTCACTACAGTGGATGGCCCATCGAAGATGCATTCCAGCGACTCAACCTGCAGAGGGGCATGAACTCACTGTATTACAATACAAGCTTGACTTGAAGTGCCAACAATTTCATCATAAAGAGAGACAGACAACAGAACAAATGGGAAGTAAAGATCTAGAACTGGTGAAATGTTTACCTCAATGCAATTGGCATGTTTCAAGGCATAGGATACCCAAAAATGCGGTCCCTAGACTTGGTAAGCCTACTAGGTTTTGAGACAAAGCCTGATAGTCACCAAAACAGAGGGTTGTATGATAAGGATGATTAAGTTGATGAAAAATAGACCATACATATATATACATATATATACATATATATATATATATAACCAACAAGATGGAGACATTAATCCCAAACGGTAACTAACAGCAAAAACGAAGACAAAAGTCTCAACACAAAACATTAATTTATGAAAAGACAGAATGTAAGCCTATAACCTACATGGACCATGCCAATACTCCCAACTCCATTAAAAACAGTTTGGAACAGTTTACAAACAAAATAAACAAAAATAAACTGATTAAATAAAATCAGATTTCCCACTATATCACTCTTAAAATAACTTATTTTAGGTTCAGCAAAAGTAAGAAATTCATACAAGTTTAGAACAACTTATGGATAACTAAATGATGACCATTTTCATTTTTGCGGGTGTACTAACACATAGCAAAGGTATTTATGTCGATGCATCATGATCACTGGAAGCAGCACGTACAACTGCAATAACTATTACAGAACACAAGGTGGCAATAGAATCCACCACAGAAGAACTATCCTCTAAAACTGTTCTCCTAACAAAGTATCCTTATCAAACTGTTATACGATCAATTTCAGGGGGCAATGATACCTGAGAATATCAAAAATACATATACACTAGTGTTAATGAAATAATAAAAATGTTTGAAACATGTTAGAAATGTACTATATAAAATACAGAGAGTATCATTCGGGTCAATGTGTAAACAGGCAGTTCTTGAGGCCATCATTTTCCATTTTAGCTGTCTATATGCATATTACTGATGAATGCAATGATTATGTTTCGACCCTGTTTGAAGAATTCATCAGCAAGTCAACTGAGAGAAACCCCTCTTTTGGAACAGTGTGAAAGCCCTTAGAAGCGCAAACTGATCATTTTCTGAATGTTGATATAGCATTAATAAATGTAATATGTAATAAAGGCTTGATGTAATGATTTATTTTGTTTAATTTTCTTAATTAAGATGCTGCATGTGTCTATCCAGTCTAATCGAAGTGTGCATCTCTCCCCCGACTTTCCCAACAAAAATCCCACCCCCTCTCAGAAAATACAGAAAACTGACATTACTGAGCTACATGCGTTTAAAAGTAAAATGATACAATGGCTTTGCTCAGTTCAGTGTGTTGGGAAATCGGGAATTTTGTCCCGCGTCAACATTTAATCAACAGTTAATAACGCTCAACATTCAAAAGCTAGCCTACACATGACAAAGCCAGCGCTTTGGTCATCATCTTTCATTATTTCGGCCAATGTCTCCCACACTTTGCTCTTTCTATTAGTGTATTTGTGGAGCTTCCACTCCCCAGTCTTCACCTTTTCTCTTGATGCCTCCATCTCTACATGCAGACTAAGCTTGTGCTTCATCTTCGCACCAGTAATTTAACCAATAAAGTGTTGGCCTACGTATTTCATAGAAAACTGTGTTTAGTACTATATCAATTACAAAAGTTTAATTGGGATCTTTATTTCAAACGACCCGACCGACCGCAACTGAATATCATTAAAAATATTTTTGGATGACTCCACACTGGTCAAACTGCATTATTGCAGGCCCTCACAGCTGGTCATATGATATCTATCAACTACTCAACAACAAATATGTGTGTCTACTGATCAGCTAATCATTTGTGCTTCAGAAGACACCTCCACCACAATGTTTGCAGTGGTTACAATATCAACCACTTTTAAAGCAGTAGTTAACCAACGGGAGCTGCTAGTTAACTTAAAACTATACAAATGAATAATTTATTATTAATATATTTAAATAATCTAACATTATCTGATATTTCTTATTAAGTTCCGGAAAATAGAACATAACTTCACTGTTAATATAATATATTAAATGAATTAATTTACCTTAATTAATCTAATTTATGAATAAAAAGTTTGAATACAAACAAGTTTTCATGATTAGGATTACTGCAGAAATATCCACATACTGCACACAGCGGAGCCTCATACGGGGGGATGGGTTGGGTGATGTTTAAAGGGTCTCTGAGGAGATGCGGAGGTGACTTTCAGATAAGCCTGGGCCGTAACTGTACTGTATGGGTGTATCTGAGATGGATGGCAGGTTGTAAAAGGGCAGAGGGAATGAAAAGGTGCCAGTTTAAGTGTGAGCAGTAAAGGTTATGAGAAGTGACAGGTGTTATTTCTCATCTGAGGTTTGTTGTGTGCATGCTTCTGGCTTAGACTCTGATCAGGACCGAGAGGGAGCTGTGGGATCATAAATCTAAAGGCAGAAAAGAGCACTGGAGTACAACAGGAGCAGGACAAGCGCTTGTAAATGTTCACACATACATAACTACTTTCTACCTCACAGCAAATTCATCATCTCTGAACACGGTTACCCAGCTGCCTTCCACTCAGCATGCAGAAATGGTGTAAGTTTCTTAAAACGCTGTAATGTGCCAATAACTTTAAAGGAACCGTATGTAAGAAATGTATTGTAATAATCATGTTCAACAGGCATTAAGAAAACATGTAAATTAAAAGTACTCGTATCGCCAACAGTAGTAGTACAGCCTGGATATTCTCGTTTAAAAAGCGCAGTTGCAGCCTCATCTGATGGTTATGTTGTCATGTTTTGTTTTGGTCTGAAGCGCCACTCTCCATCTATCTCCCAATCATGAAGTCAGGAGTGTTTCGGCATCCAGGTTGCCTGCTTGGCAGAAAATACAATGCATTTCATTTAATTCATTGTCGTGCGTTCCTTCCGGTTGGTGTCGTCAATCATGGCAACCTGAAAAGGAGGGGCCGGGTGAAAAGCCCCTCTCCAGTATTTTGAATTTGGACTGCAATACCTAGTTCAACCACAAGATGTCAATTCTACATACGGTTCCTTTAAAGGGTTAGTTAACCCAGTAAAATTCTGTCATTAATCACTCTCCCTCATGTGGTTCCAAACCTGTAAAACCTTCAACATATTTTTGATGCATCCCGTGAGCTCTGTGACCAGTCCTTACACTATCAAGGTCCAGAGGTAGCAAGGACATCAGTAAAACTGTCTATGAGCTAAGTTTTAATAAATTAGATTAAATTTTCCAAAATTCATGATACGGAAGTCAATGGAAAAGTTGTGCCTAAAAAAAGCCATTCTTGCATTCTCACGTTTTCTTGAAATAACTCAAGGAAGGGAAACCATTCCAAAACCTAAAGAGTGTGTTTGTGTGTTGTGTATGTAAAGAGTGAGGCACACACAGTTACAACAAACTACATGGTAGAGTTTGGACAACAAGGTGATTGGTGAACACAGCAAATGTTAAATAAGTGAAAATCTAGATTACAAGACCAGGACCTACCTTCATTGGGGAGATATGTGCATGTGCCACGTAACCGTGGACGTTCTCAATCTGGGAGAGGTTCTTCTCAGCCACTTGGACCAGCTCAGGCCCAGGAGCCTCATCTGTGAGCTGGGGTGAACTCTGCTCCTGTGGAGATCCTGTGTCTTCATCATGGTGTCTGTATTTCTGCAAAGAACAACAGAGACCAGTCAGACTAAATGAGATGAACACTATGTTGTAAAAAGATTTTTTTAAGGTGTTAGGTTTCCCTCTGACACTTTGTTTGTACTTGGTTTGAACTGCAGTCACAAAAAACTATTCCAAAACCCAAAAAGAATTCTACAGAGGCGGAATTTTAAAGCCACACATCAGATGTGAAAGTCGTTCCTCAATTATGCTGCATCCAAAGACAATTTTGGCCTTTTCAGAGAAGGCAATCCAAAAACTAATTCCAAAATGTTGAACAAGAAAAATATTCTGAGCATATTTCATTAATACCCAGAAGTTAAAAATAGTTCGGGGATTGTTAAAATGCTACCTTAGAAGACTACAAAATAGGTAAGTTGTGGAACAGAGCTGAGATATCTGAGATGTGTAAAAAAAAAAAATCATCAAAAAGGAAATATGGAAGACCTTCAAAAAAAAAGACCAGACATTATAGTATAGCATAGTAACCACATAGCCAGTGCAAAAAAGGAATCGGGTTTTGGGGATGGCATATACTTTAATACTAACATTTATAGAAAGCTTTGACTGAAAACAGTGTACTGAATGTTTGGTTAAAGGGAAAGGTAAGGGAAGTGTCAGCAAGCTCATATTTAGCTGAAGCAAATACTTCTGGCCTCATCTGTAAACCTGGAACTGACCTGAAAGTGAACATGCTAAAAACACAAATGATGTTTGGGAACTGTAGTGAAGGAGAGA
Source organism: Enteromius thamalakanensis (assembly GCA_032357475.1). Lineage (NCBI taxonomy): Eukaryota > Metazoa > Chordata > Actinopteri > Cypriniformes > Cyprinidae > Enteromius > Enteromius thamalakanensis. Next base: position 4,077,188 of record JAUCMT010000047.1, read on the forward strand.
TTTTAATGAGAATAATGACTATTCAGAAGACATAGGATACCCAGGGCGACTTAGAACCAAGAATGAGCCAAATTTAAAGATGTACAGACATGTTTTTGTCCTTTCAGAGCCTGAAAGATCCTGATGCTGTATGATTTCTATGCATGGGAAAAAGCGGCATCAGCATTCTTCAAAGGTGTTCCAAAAAGATCCATTAACATTACGCTATATGTTATATTATCATCACTGTGTCTGGACAGAATGGTTTGGGGAAAAACTAAATCATACAGTTAAAAAAAATGTATAAAGTAAATTTATGCTCCCTCATTTTTAATTTCAGGAAAAAATTAGGCAATATACTTTTTGAAGTAACATATGTTGTAGTCAGCTACATTTATCCACATTTTACTTCTAGAAACACAGAAAACTCTCAAACCACTCATACCCTTGCACTACAGTAGTGCTTTCACATGACAATGAATGGGTTTCCCTTCTTCTAAAATAAGAAAAGTAGCTGATGAGCGGTTTCCACACAGGCGGAGGATGGCTACAGTTGCTATGGCAACAGGTCTATCAGATACAGGCTACAGTGATTCAAGCAGGCTTATTCAAAGCTAACGCAAGGCTGTACTGGTTTACCCACATAGACAAAAGTATTTGAATAAAAAAGCTATTAGGAGTTGACATTAAAAAGTGTTTGGTTTATTGGAAATTTGATGAATTGATCTGAAACAAACAATGTATAACACAGGATCCTCAAGGACCCCCATGGGACCACAAGAGGGTGCTGTGGGTTTGGATTCCTTAATTTAAAATTGTAACATTTTATTGAACATTATTTCCTCTCTTTATATTATCATATTTGAGTATATGTTATTTTCTGCGCATAAAATACCTAGCTGCCAATTATACTTTAGGAAAGGGGTTCCTGGTATCAAAATATTTGAAAAGACACAACTCTGCTTGCTTAAAAATTTTAGTATGTATATACATAAATTCTAGAAAATCGTAATAATGACATGAAATACATTAATATTTAAATTTGTCTTTAACTAAGTTAATTTGTCAAAAACATTGATGATGGAATTTCTACACTGTCCCTCTAAACACGCTGCTCAACCTCCTTTAACTGCACTTTCTTTGTTGAACTCACAGTAAGCAATCCAAATCACACAATTCACTGTGACTACGCCTCGTCATCATTCAAAAGTCACAGAGGTGTCCAAAAACGTAGCCACAAGTCTTTCCCTAACAATACCGTCATGTTACGTCATTTTCCTCCAACATCCATAAATGGAAATATCAGCAAGACCAGTATAAAGAATTGCTATCATTAAGACTGATTTGTAGGTGTTCAATGTGTACAGCATGTGGGCGGAAGCACATGATAGAAGAGGAGAGCTCACAGTCTTCCCTGATGAGAGCATGAGGAGGAGGATCTCCTGGCAACCACGACCACTCACTATTGAGTCATGGTCCTCTGTGGCTGAGGTAAGCAGCTCACTACTCAATCTGGAGCTTTCCTGGGATACACCAGATACTTCACCTCTGTGAACTGGGATCCAATCTGACTCCAGTTTCCACCTCTGCACATATTGCCAATATTCTCAGCTTTAAAGAAGAACACACGCTGCAATAACCTGCTTTATGTGGCAATTCGTCAGTAAGATGAAATGCTTTACCCACAGGTTTGAATTTCATGTGATGAAACATCAAAAAAGCATTGTATCTTTCATTAACATGGCATAAACGCTGTGCCAATGTTTAATATTTTAGATTAGGGAGTAACTTAGGGAGTAACCTTAACCCTGAAGCATGAGTAATAGCAACAGTGATGCTAGCAAACACGTCTAAGTAGAACAAACATTTAATTCTGTTAATATGCAGTTTTATGCAGATTTTAAAACAAAATAGAAAATACATTCAATTTAAATGATACTAGATTACTTTGAGAACATCAGGTAAATTTATGTGCCACTCAGTGGTTCAGGCATTCCAATACAGTCTCGCAACCAATTTGTACGTATTTGTACGAGGCTGAAAATGCGTGCCAATTCATACAAATTCGTACAAGTGATTTTGTAAAATTGCAACACTGTTTGATAACACCAGCCAAAGAACAGAAAATGCCATGAGTTGCGCACTTGATCCTTAGAAAGTGACCATGTGCTGATTCTGAACTCGTTTCTCTCATAGACTGACAAAGAAGTATACTTTAAAGACTTGCGCACTCAACTGTTTGCGAATTCTGTGCTTATGTACCAAACCTCTCTCATTCAGCACAAATATAAATATGACACAATATTTTTCATATTTGCGATGTAACGTGTCTGAATGCTAAACTATTTTTTATTATGCAAACTGAAGGCTTTGCACTTCCGCCGTGTTCCAGCGGTGGCACAGAAGCGAGTGCGATGATGTTATCATAACTGTATATTGTTTTGACAAAGTACCAACTGCGCTGTCAATTAGCAATGCTGGAACTGATCAATTCAGAACATAACACCGACTGTGACGTAACAGTCGGGATCACTACGCCCCAAACATTTGCATAACACATACCCACCCACGTTCTAGGCCAGCCGCCAGACGAATTATTAGAAGTTCTCCAGTTATCGTAAAGAAACAAGCAAGCACAATTGCAAAAATGGCAGATCATGCAAATAAATGTTATGTGCCAGGCTGTGCTTGGGATGTGACAGGCAAAGATGGGTTGGTGCCCAGCACATTAATAGCGGCATTTTAAATATGATATAAAAAAACGATATAACTGTGAGAGAAAGTATTAAAATGTATATTTTTCTCCCTGTGTTTCCTTTCTACTGTGTGAGCTACTGAAATGATCTGCACTGTGAAACAGCCAATCAGAAGAGTTCAAGATTATCATTCATGACCCTTCATGACCCTTCCAAATAAGCCAATAAGAGTCCATCTCATTCTAGGAAGAAATCCTAGGCTAGGGTTGTAAGTGGACATTTACAAACCGTTTTTGAGGAATTCGTGCCCTTATCTAAGCCACATGTAGATATCAGGAAAAAATGTTAAATATTGTATATATGCATTCTATGGCACCTTTAAACACTTAATGTCTTAATAATAAGCATCGATGTAGGAAGTTCTGTTTTTTGTTTGATATATTATGCTTTTATAAAATAAAGAAAACAGATCATATGATGTCACTTTCTGCCATTTGAGTTTCCTTTATGTAAAAGAATTAAGCATATCACAAATGAACTGGAACTCAGCATATATAGGCAACGTTACCTGTTGCTGTTTTTTCCCTTGGTTATCTGTTAACTAAATCAATTATATTTCCAGAAATGATTACTTGTATATGTATGAATTCACAAAGATATATAGAGTTCTTTTCAGAGTGGTTCACATCACTTATCAGTTTGCAATCTCTTTAGAAAGTTATCATTTAGTGTCTGAACAACTTTACATGGGCTTCAGCGATTGTGGAGCTACAATCAAATGTGCATCATTTCTTGTAGAAATAAGACAATGCACTTGAGCTCTAAATTTGTCTAAAGGCATCATCCTGTAAATGCTGTCCTGCTGTTATTACATGGTGACCGTATGGTAATGTTGTTAAGCGATGCTGTACATGGCCTGTAACTAGATCCTCACAAGTTGTGGGCTCCAGTGCTTCAAGAGAATCACTGGAAATGGTTCTAACAACAAAATCTGTGTAGACATGGCATGGCATTTGGGCAATCATCCCATCTGTGTGATCAGATGCTAAAACTGTGCTGTCAATCTGACAGTCTAGAGCGCAGCCAAAGGCTCCTCTGCTCAGCCACTATTCTTTCATAAGCTGCCCTTCCTGTCATCAAGAAAATGATACAGAGTACAGAGAAATGACTAGTTTCGATCAATCTAGTCCAATCGGAGAACTGCCCAATGTGTCGGCCTGCATCTACAATATCTAAGGCCACAAGGAGGATTTGTGAGCAGTAGACCAGAGAAATGGGACTCCACTGAATACAGAGATAGTGTCAATTGTATGGGTTTCTCTGGTTTAGCTGTGAGTGTGAGGTTTTGTGCCCCAAATTTGGATAGATAGCTTGCCATTATTACATCAATGAATCATGGTAGAAACAGAGAGCAATTGAGACAATAAACCTAAGAAAGCCATGATAACCTTCCAATGTTTTCTTAAGAAACTAAAAATAGAAGCTGTGCATTCAGAGCGTGTTCTGGAACAAAGGACAATTGACTAAGAAATTAGTATTTACAGAAGCAGCAGTCTAACAGCCAGCATAGCCTCCCTCATACATCACTGTCACACTGCTATTTCCCCTCCAGTTTAATCAGAGAAATGTCTTAGGTCATTTGAGACAGTCATTGCTTAAAGATGACCTAAAAACAACTTTTCCACATTTGTACCAGTATCACCTTTACAAGCACTTAAATCCTCCAAATTATCTTTTAATCATCTATAGAAGTTAAACGCATTGGCTGATATGTTACACTTATCTCACACGTCTGTTTCAGCACCATTATATAAAAGCTTTAACATTAAAATACAGTGCTTCTAAGAATGGCTAAAGTTCACAATGATCTTGCAGTACTTCTCCAAGAAAAATACATGTTTTTAACCTTTTTATTAATTGACAATGAATTCCAATTCCAAATGTCAATCCTGAGTAGAGCAGATGACATGTAATCCTATGGGCTTTATCAAGCATCTGAGAAGTTAATGCCATGGTGGCATTGATGCCATACGGCACCCATACAGGCACTAATCATGTCAGAGGCCAAAGGTCGCTGGTTAAACTATTGAGCGATTACATAACAATTAAAACTAATCATCCCTCCATGGGCTTGATTATAAAAAAAGAAAAAAAAGAAAGAAAAAAAAAAAATTGAGACAAAAATCAATTCACCCCAAAATGTATTCACACAAAATGTAGTTACAATCTAAAATTTCAGAATCACGCTGTAACAAGCAATTCTGAAAAAAAAAGATTCTGTAAGGGTTTGATACGGGGGTTCTTGTGCTTGGATAATGCCAGAGCTAACGTATTACTGTGACATGCTCTCATTAAGCACACGTAGGCTTTACCCTGAGTTAATACAATGAAATCTGTGCAATCTCCATCAGTGTATAGAGAGTGATTACTGGTGAGCAGAGTGTTAACTACAGTAAGAGCAGATAAGCCAATGACTGATTAAAAGAGAAAGGTCTGTGAATAGAGGAAAGACACCCTTGACGTGTATCAACAGCCCTAAGACCAGCAGTCGAGCAGTTGTAAACATGCTGGTATTCAAAAGTTGTGAGATGGAACAAAATTTGACAATTATTACACATTCAGCTTTTATGAGCTCATGTTAATATGAACTAGTGAAAACAAAAAGGTCTAGATAAGAGCTGTTGGGTGGAACCCGGGTCAAACCCTGATCCCACTTTGATTTCTACACTTGACTTTTCATATAAATAGAGGTCAAATAAATAAATAAAAAAGTAAATTTAAAGTAAAGACCGAATGTTTGCATCATATATCCATCTTCATGTTGGAAACGTGGACTTGTTTTCTCACTCTGAGAATATCCCTATTTTGGACTCAACTTCTCTGATCTTATCAAGTTGACTGTATGCGCCTTAGAGACTCCTCTGATTTTTTTCTGGCAGCTGTACAGAAGACAATTTTGGCAGCAACACCTGGATGCACATTCTGGACAGACTCCCACAGTCTGTCCTCTAGCTCTGGCACAAAGCAAAGCAGAGAAACTGAGCAGAGAGCTCTACAACCCACCTTGCATCCAAACATGAGCGAGATGGTGCTGTTCGTGCAGGCCACTTTGCAGTGGCACAGCATGGGCGAGAAACAGTCCAACTTCTTAATGCTGGGTGACATTTTCTCGCCACTGTGGCAGCTGAGTCGCTCAGCCAGCGAAGAGCCGGAGACTCGTCTCCGCGAGCGATACTTGCTCCTGCCTCTCCGGCCACCTCCTGCTCCACCACCTCCCCCCGCACCTCCTCCTCCTCCTGCCCCTCCACTGCTGCTGCTGCTGCCCGCTCTCACCATCCACCTTCATTCCTTGTCTCACTCCATCACGCCAGGGAAGGGACAGCCAGTGTGCTTCCTTCATCCAGCGAGTTTTCCACACGCCCCCCTCTCCGTCACCACAGCTTCGGTATTCCGCTGTCTCTCAGTGCCGTACTACTTCTGCTTCACTTGCTTGGAAAGGAAGAATCTGTCTTTCCACCTTCCTACCGCTCCGTCGTTCTCCTTCTTGACCGGCGACCTGTCAGTCACGGCGGTGGAGAGGTTTACACAGAGGCCTCGCAGGAGCCATGCCGTGTGAAAAAAGTGCAAGCTTTCGGCTCTTTTAGTTAAATCTTCTCCATCACACAAGACACCAGACAACCTCCTCGTTCCCAAAAGAGAGGTGAGGAACGGCACAGTGAGCACAACGCAGTGAGTTGTGAGGAGAACGAGGGAAGAGGAGGAGAGATGTGAGGGGAGGAGGGGAGGGTAAAGCTGTTGCAGCGCGTGGTGTTTGTCACATGGGCTTCGTCAGACAGGAGTTGGGTTGAGTCTCTCTCTGTCTCATCCTCAGCGTGGGTGCTCTACGTCACCCGATAGACTGAGGGGAAGGAAAAAAGCTAAAGCAGTTACCAGTGAGGAACAGCAAATGAACATCCTCAGGGAGCACAGCCTTGCATGGAGGAGGTGGAGCATTATTGGAGTGGCTTCCTGCACGTTTACATGGAGGAGAGGAAAAGTGCAGGGGGAGGGGGGAGCTCAGAGACTGGCCAATAAGACGACAGAATGTCATTGGCAGCTGACTGGACAGTCTGGCTGTGACCTTCTGAGAACGGTGCCATTTCTGGACGGAATCCACACAATGGAGAAAGTGGGCCGTGACAGGGCCAGACTTGAGCTTTACTGTAGTCTATTTTTTCCCCATTTGATTAAGATGTCCGTGGAACATTCGCACTGGATGAACCATTCGGGTCATTGGGCAATAAGAGGCAGCAACATGGGGGATGGTCTGCAATGACAAAGATCTCTCCCATGACTTTGCTTGGGGAAAATTTTAAATCAGCAGTCAAGCTAAAAGGGATGTAGCAAAATGCTGCCATACACACTAATCTAATCCTTAACGCTAATGAGATCCTGTTCATACGCAACGTGCGCATACATGTGCTATATCCTGTCAGCGCAGCAATCCTAGAATAAAATCAAGCTAATAATGTACATTTTGTTGTACAGTTCTTTGCATTTCCCTAAGATCGTCGAGATTCTTCTTTCAGGCATATCTACAAATTGTGCAAATGTCAAAGGGCTCCAAGCCAGTAGTACGACTAGCCTCAATTACCCCCATTTTATGTCACTTCGGCTGTCAGCGTGCCTCACTGTCCAAGTGTGACTCAGATCCTGCTGTTTCCATTATATGTATGCATCACTCCGCGTGCAACACGACTAATGCTGGCAAACTCCATTCAGGGTTACCGATCACCCGAATGCTCATCATAGAGACTAGGGAAAAAAGAGAGCCATTTTGACGCTTTCCTCCATTATTATTCCAGATTGCAGCTTGATAATAGTACTGGCTGGCTGTTCTGGAATCTCTCGGCCTCCGAGAGCAGGTTTAGTTGATTTAGATGAATAAAATCACTTCTGAAGGGTGGTTCTGTGTTGACAGAGGTTTCTGACAGCAGAGAAAGGGAGAAAATTACTAGAGCTCAGCAACTACTAATAAGCAGATAGAAGCTTTAGAACAACCTGATCTCAGATAGCTTGAAAATGTCTACAGTGTCTTGACTTTTATTGTAAGCATATTTAAAAAGCTTCCACCTGTGATGCCTGGAAAAGAAAAAAGAAAGAAATAATGATATAATTGGTTGTATTTCATAACTACGGACCTAACCATAATATTGTTCTATTGGGGTAGCTATGCTGGATATCACAGCATTCTTAATTTCAGCTGCAAATTGAGCTACAGTTTGTTCGGACTGTTTCAGGGTACTTTGCTTTACTACAAACAACTACAGTGAATCGTTTCATGGTTTCAGCCCTTAATGAGCACTTATTGGGAAAACCTAATTTAGGGAATAACCTAAAATTCTCACTACTAGCCCAACACTGTGGCACAGCAGGCTTAATATTCACCTTATAAGTTATTTTGTAAATCAGGTTCCTGTTTTTTTTAAAAAGGCAAGTAAAACCCATCACTTAGTAATCTAGCACCAAGTAATTGGCTTAATTGCAAATCTTCACCTGACAGCGATGCAGTGATGGCACAAAAAGTATGTTGCCTTTTTGACACATGAAATAAATGCACACAGCTCCACCTGGTGGACTGCATCCACAGTTCGAGAATCTAATGCTTTATGTTTAGAGTATGTTTTCATACACTCTATTGCACCTGCCACACAAAGTTGATTTCATGTAACTTTAATCAATGAAAGTAGATGATCTACTCTTTAGTAAAACATCTGTATGACTTTCTAAATCACAGATAAGGATATATGATTCAAATGTAATTTATGCACTGAGGAAAACACGTCTTAAATGTATTAAGCAGCACAGCCATCTGTCAAGATGACAAGTCGCTTTAAAATGCTGATTCAGTTTGAAACTCCTATAATAAAGCACACATTTAGTACATGTTTCCTGCAGCTACTCTCTGTATTGTTTACATCTCTTAACAGGTTTGTTTCCAGCATATGCTTTAAAATGTCTCCCCTTTTCACTTCTAATCCCTATAAAATCATGACCACTGGTGACAATGGATCTACAATCTACTTAGACTAACAATGTTTCTGGGAAAATGCAGCTATGCTCTAAAACCCATTCTATGGGATTTCATAGAAACTCTGAATATATGACTCTGATGCACTTTTCATTTAGGAGGACAAGGAAGAGATAGGGATGTGATATGAGCCAAACGGTTGATTGGTTTTGCTGGAACAATTTCCATACATTATCCAGCAAGCACTTAATATGCAAAATTCACTTTTACTTGTCATTTGAATGTAAATTTGCAATGTGTGTACACAACCACCCTGTAATGCTACAAATCATCCCATTAACACTTCTGTACGGTTAATTAATAATAATGTTATTGCTAAAATGTCAAGTTTAAAATTAGTCTAAAATACATCAGGTTTTCTTCCACTAAAAATAGACAAATATGTTGAGCCTTTTAGGGCTGGTTTCACAGATAGGGCTTAGCCTAAGCCAGGATTAAGCCATAGTTCAATTAGGACATTTAAGTCTTTTTTTTATATATAAATGTGGCTTACAGGGGCGTAGCAGCCAACTTAAAAGTGGGGGGGACAGTATGGTGATGTGATCCATAGGTGATCATTAGGGATGCTCATTTCGGTTATTTCTCATAACCGACAACCGACGCTTGTTAACCGATTATTAACCGGTTAACTGA
>JAUCMT010000047.1:4093814-4122173 GCA_032357475.1 Enteromius thamalakanensis
CCCTAAAATAACTATAATCTTAAGTGTTCTAGATTTTTGTAACTTATATTGTAGATTGTATGGTTAATAGTAGTTGTAAGCGAAGGATTTCAATGGTGTCAGGGTGTAATAAAAAATAATTCGGCCCGCACAAGGGGACATTTTCTCCGATCCGGCCCTCAACCTAAAATGAGTTTGACACCCCTGCTTTAGAGGAATCTGTGGAAGGATATGAGAATGTCCTCGTCTTAATTGACATGTTCACCCGTTTCACTGTAGCAGTGCCAACCAGAAATCAGATTGCCCACACCACTGCAAACGTCCCTGTGCGGCATTGTTTTATTCATTATGGCTGTCCTGCCTGACTACATTCCAACCAAGGTCGATTTTGCGAAGCCAAAACGTCATTTAAGAATTGTGTAAAGTCTATGGAATCGGAATGAGTCGCACCACTCCGTATCACCCACAGGGTAACTCCCTGTGTGAAAGATTCAATAGAACCATGAATTACATGCTAAGGACATTATCGAGTTCACACTTTAACCTGCTATTCGGCATTCTACGTAATGTTGGGTAGGGATACCCGAATGCCGATGGATATCCTTAACTGAAGAGACATGGAGGACAGTGGAGTTGACTCGACCTCGATGACTGGGTGAAAAACCATCAAGCTGTTGAAGTAGCCAACTCTGCAGCACAGGAAACTTCGAGATGAAGAAAAAGAGCCTATGATCTCAGATCTCATAGCGCACTTATGAGACCTGGTGACCGTGTTCTGTTACGGAATCATTCACATGGGGAACGAGGAAGATACAATATCACTGGGAACCCTTGCCTTACATTGTAGTAAAACAGAATCATGCAGACACTCCAGTTAACACAATTCGCCCAGAGAAAGGGGGTCCATGTAAAGTTGTACACAGGGATCAACTCAGGCCTCTAGACGTGAATCTAGAGCACACACTGATTCAGAAGACCCCGATGTTCTTGCAGTCCCTGTTGTTACATTATCACCAGCTACACCCTAGACACACAAGGTAAAAGGGAAAGCGGGGATGAATCAGATACAGTTATCAGAGACCATGACAATAAGATGTCAGCTGATTTTTCAGTAGATCAGTCGGTACTTGAGTACATACATTCAGGTGGCTCCGAAGCTGAAAGTGAAAATGAAAGTATCCCTGAACCTAGACGTTCACAGCATTCGAACAGAGGTACTGTACCTGTAAGGTATAGGACTGAATATGTCTTGAAATATTTTTATGTAAATCTGAAAAAAAAGTTTTTTAAGTTCTTTAATGTGTAGTTCATTGATGTACTGATGTTCACATTGAAAATACTTTATTTTTCAGGAGTAGCTTAAAGGAGGTCCGTTGGTATGGTAGGGTTTAGCAGGAGGGAATGTAGGCGATCTACAAACTCTATCTTGAGAGAAGGTTTATTTCGAAATTTAACATGGGTGCCACCATTAATTTCTCTGACGTGTATGTATGACAAATGCACAGATGGAGAGAGAAAAATCGGAAAAGAGCAGTGGTGAAATGATAAAGAATGTGCCGATTTTTTTACTTTTTATCACCATAAAAAGTTACATGTAGACAGTGAAATGCATTAGTGCCACACAAAGTTGCTTCTAAGTCTCCATTTGTCTTAACAAGTCTGGAATTAGTAGTGACATAGCAGTTTTTCATCGTACTCGTGCATGAAGCTGGGCTACTACTACTGCCACTGTCCCATAGTCTGGCTGACCGTCTGGGGCACCACTGAAGTCCTTGCAACCAGCTCTCTCCATCTCTCTTTGTCCTCTGCCACTCGTAGAGTGTCGCTCAAACTTCGTCCAGTCCATTCGGAAATGTTATCTTCCCACCTCTTCTTCTGTCTGCCTCTCTTTCTTCCTCCGGGCACCGTGCCTTGTAGAATTGTCTTTGATAGTCTCTTGGCTTTTGTGACATGACCATACCACTTCAGTTTTCGTTTTTGGACTTTTGTCAAGAGATCCTTGTATGGCCCTATGGGTTGCTGAACTCTGTTCTTGACATTCAGTATGTGATCTTTGTACAAGATGCCTAGGAGTCTTTGAAAGCATCTCATCTCTGTGGCTTGTATTCTTTTCTCTAAACCAGCGGTGAGGGTCCAAGACTCACACGCATAGAGAAATATTGACATCACCAGGGAGCGCATCAGTCTAATCTTGGAGCTGATAGAAATATTTTTGTCCTGCCAGATGGTCCTCATTTTTGATAGTGCTGCTGATGTTTGTGCAATTCTGTTGATGATTTCTGGTTTTGAACCTTGGTCTGAAACGATGGCTCCAAGGTATTTAAAACTTAAAAGCTGGGCTACAGGCCTGCTAAAGTTGCTCAAGTTATTCAGTGCTGAATTTGAATACTCCCGTGTTTTTTTTTGGTGTGTAATCTGCATCCAGATTTTAGTTTTTGTTAATTCATATGAACTCAAAACGTGGTAGATGCTGTTGCTTATTTTTTTGTGGACAGTTGGCTGATTCCTTGGATAGGATCGTGTATTCTTAGTGTTCTCTGGCTGAACTCCGATGGACAGGATTGTGGCCTCGTCGGATCTAACTGTGGTCTTCAGGATCGCGGGGGCAATCGTTAGGGATCAGAGAGTAAAAGAACATTACCCTGCCTATCCGGACACCTTTCAGCGCTCCGTTCTCGACCCAAGGGTGGTGATGTGCATTACTTTATTTTCTTTTCAACGAGTTTAAAGAGTCAAAACTTTAAACTTTCATATGTGGAACTGTGACTTGTGAATTTCCCACAAAGAGATTCATATCTTATTTTTGTAAGTCTATTAACATTCTGTCTCGTGAATGGACCGAGTGTCATTTTTCCTGGATTTTCGAAGTGAACTCTTCAAAATTGAAGGGAACTGATTTAATTGTTGTTTAAGATTCAACTGAAACAGTCACAAATGTATATTATCTTTATAATTGTCTATGTTTAATTTCATTCTGAGCTGATTGATTTGAAATACTTTTCCAGTGAAGAAACAAAAGATAAGAAGTCAAAACATATTTAATTTATCTTGAATCCCTTATACTAAGGAGCTGGGCTGTCTCACCTATTCTGTTAGATCTGGGGAGGGTGAGTTTTTCAGAGTTTCCTGCACACTCACACACTTCAGGCTACCACCGTGAATAAAATAAGTCCTGGAGCCCACCTCACCTTATCTGTAGCTCCACATAGCAACACGCATATAGCACCAACATATAACCACCTGTACTGAGACCAGGAATGAGTGGGGGGGCGGGCTTGGATCCTGTCTCTCAATAAGTCTTCCTTAGTTAAGAGTTACGAACTAACTTTTGTATATTTATTAACTTTAATGACATTAGCAAAAGAGTCTGGTCCTGGATTAAAGGCTAGTTTCAACCTGCAACCTATATCGTGCAACTTTCACTTGTGATCTGACAGCAAGATATGACAAAAGCACTGAGACGGAAGGCAGAAGACACAGACACACAAGGATATCAAGTAAGCTGATTAAGAGCCAAGCTTGGAATAGGATCAGCGCGGGTGTCACACACATGGAGAGACACAATCCCATCCATGAGCTCAAGTACACATACACCGCAGCACCTGGAATCCTACCAAAATCTAATATTAGAAAGCAAGAGTCATTTCCTGTGGTTCAGAGGTGGGAGGAGATGACGTAATTTACTGAAATCCACCCAGATTGCTCCATGCAGGATCATACATTAGAAGCTGCAATGTTGAGGGTACCGGGGTATTCCAAGGCAGGATTAGAGATTACATCTCCAAGTGCCCTGAACCTCCATTATGGTTTCATTTCATATTAATAATTCAGATATACCTTCCGAAAACAAAACACAACAGAGGAACCCATGCTTTCATCACTGTAATCTTCCAGCAAAGGGAGATAGCCTACATCCACTGTTGTTATATAATATTACATATACTGGGGTTAGTTTAGCTTTTCCTCTGCATTCCTTTTCTCTTGCTTGCTTTCTTTGTAATCTAGTTATCGAATAAAATTAGAATGTATATTAAAAATATAGTTTGGCTTTATGACAATTTGGCTTTTTGTAAAAGCATTTTAAATAAATGCACGAAAATAAATATTAACTAAGATTTAAATCCTATACAGAATGGGAAAAAAAAAGCCAAGAAGTTACATATTTGGTTTAGGAAGGCCTTATGACGTGTGTGGCTGGCAATTGCACAGTCTCGCGCATGATGACGCTGCGAGAGCTGTGCAAGTGTACCACCTAGTGGTCAGAGAACTACTTGTAGGCCTACGCAAAACTTGCAGAAGAGACACATATGCGTATAAATACAAAGAGATGCACAGATAGATGCAGATATATGTAACTTAAAACAGCGTTCTTTTTAACTCTTAAAATACATGCCTAAAATTAATCCGGGGTAATTTAAGTGAGCGTTTCAGTCTATGAATTGGGTTGGTTGCATTAATTTTAATTATTTCACCCAAACTCCAACACGAGGGGACTACTTACATCTCACCTTTATCTCAAAGCTATCGTGTTTCACAAGGACACTCATTACAATTAATCTCATTGGGCTGGACAAGCAGCCACAGCTTCTCCTTCAGGGACAATTAACAACGTCCCCTGCCATTTGCTTTCCGTGGCACTTGCCGTATCCAACACAAGATGTCCCTTGACTATACGTTACTAAGCAAAGCTGCTTTGGTTCAAGAAAGGTGGGGTAACAAAAGGCAAGCTGGTGTGCATGTACGATGGGGGGTGGAGGCGGTGATGGTGGGGGAGGAAAGTAATGACAGTGCTGGGGGATTTGCCCCTCCCCCCATTCCCCAATTGAATGCATCAACGGGTACAGCTGGCCATGTCTCTGTTTTAAAAAACAACTGGCCACCTGCATTTGTATAGGGTTTGGAGACAAAGACTTGGAACTTACCATGGCTAGCATGTAAAGTTTGACTACCAATTGCTAAATAAAAGCTTGTAAGGAGGAACTTACAAAAAAGTCTGAACATAGATTAACTTTGGATTATCACGTAAAACCCATGTATAATATTAAAGTATGATCTCACAAAGTACGTCTTTTCCCTCACATTTTATCAATGTGAGATTTACTGTCTTATTAAATGGCTCAGAATAAATCATAAAAAAATCTTTATTACCACTTTTTGCATAATGCTCAGTTCCTAAAGATATCGATTTTATTTGCATGTGTTGTGAGATGTAATCTTTAAATCCGGGTCACATAGAACGCATTTCAAGTTTTAAAATAAGTCTAACCTTTTAAGACGGCTCTCGAGACCCTTTCCATTCTCGTAGGCTAAATAATGTGACGTAGCTGATGCGCAATAGCTTTGGTTGCCAGTAGGCGGCCGAAGAGGACGGTGAATTTTACGAGACAAGCGGTGGTCGATTTATTTGAATGGGATGCGCTTCACTTTCTCATATCTACTGGAGACTCGAGCAGTCTGTCGGTGCTGTTAATGATGATTTAGACAAGTTATTATTTTATATGAGCCTAAGTATGGTAAGGGCCGTGTTTTACCTGTGATTTGTCCGTTTTAATTGTCCATTTTTGCTGTCATAAAGGCAAAAAACATCGTGGAGAATTTTAACTGGATATTAATGATTGATGCCTTTTTATAACATCTCTGAACAGTTGGTAAGAGTTTTTAATAAATCTTAAATAATTTATTTAAATACCTGTCTGAGGCAGATGTCTCTTTTTTTCTTCTTCTTCCTTTTTACTTTTGGATTCATTAACCACTGTTTTAGTTAGTGCATGTTTTATTTGCTAGTTCATTGAATTTCAGTTGCCAACACTTTGACGTGCATTAACACGTTGTGCTAGATAGATTGGCGTCGTGCTGTTGTCACATACCAGCAGTGGTGCCGCTGAAGCCTCCAACACTCAAGCTGCTGCCTGCGTATTGAGAGGCACTTCAGTGAAGGCTGGTGGACAGCTGACATCCGGTCTAGACTAAGCAGCTCCTCTCTTAACAAGATCTAAGCCAAAGACTATAGAAGCCCAAGAGGCGAAACTCATTAGAACGCTCCATAGCAACAGTTCCGCCCATGAGGTGACCGTGCCGCCGCCATTTTGGAGTGACACCTACACAGAAACGCCATAGAGCCAGTCGCGCTTGACGAACTTATAATAACACATAATATTCCAAAAGAAGAAAAGGACAAATATTTTTTGGTGAACTTACTTATTTTACTTGCGAAATTCTTTTTGCACAAATGCAAGTTTCAAGGTGCTACACCTTTCTTTCATATTTTCTGTATTTATTTGGACATTCTTCTGTCAGAGAACTCCAAAGCCCTTAAAACTGTTTCATTGTGTCTCTCCTATAATATCTTTGTACTTTTATAAGCAATAATTTTATTTACCCCTGGCATTGTCTCTATTTTTGTATGTTCCTTCTGGCATTAATAATAAAAAAAACTTATAATAACACATAGGCTTATATTTACAGGGTGCACTTTGTAGGGAAGGATGGAGGGGATTTACAGCCCTATAGTTTATGCATCCCTGCCTCTGCTGAATTATTTTTTATTCCTGGTGGGGATATAATTATTCGCGAAACAGGATATGAAGTCCCGTTTTGAATCAAATGATTCGTGAAATGCGCTTTGAAGTAACTTTTTAAATGAAAATTATTCACTTACTTGCTTTAAAATGCGGATTTATCATGAGATCATTTATCATGTTTTATCAGAGAAAATCGTGTCCTTGTTAAATTAGAAACTTAAGGTCGTGAAAGACATATTTTAGTATTGATTTAATAGAAGCAGACACTGTCATATATTTATTCACAGTGTTTTCATTTTAAAATAAAAAACAATAAATGGTACACGTTTATAATAATAACAACAATAAAAAATAATAATATATAATAAAGTATAATCAAAATAATAATAATAAAAAAAAACTCCAGTAACTATTGTACGGTTTCTGTTTAAGTGCACACATTTAACTGAAAATAGTAATATAGATCAAAATAAAAGATTAAAACCAGTGGCAGTTGTGTTATAATACTATTTATGTCAAATGCGCACATTTAACAAAACTGGAAATAGTAATAGAGAATAAAGTGTTAGTGGTAGGGAAAAATCGTGAGAATCTAAAAAAAAAATCTTAAGAGACTGTAAGACATAAGATAGGAGTAGAATGGAGGTGTCAAGAGTTATCTTTCTTGTTGATTAGGCTGAGAGATATGCGTCGGTTTGGGGTGTGCAATATATGATGAATTCTTATCCTGTTAAATAAGTAGCCTACACAAATGATCTCTTGGACTTTTCCTTGCTACACTACTTCCCTGCACTTCACTAAAAACCTCCATCCAGTTTATTGCAGCACAGCTGTTTGCGCCGTCGCATGTTATAGCGACTCTCAGCGGTTGTCAGTCCAAAATGGCGGCAGCGCCATCTACAGACTGTTGCCCTTATTATTACAGAGTTTAGCCTCTTGGTCTTCTATACTCTTTGTCTAAACACATGTTTGCACTGAAAACTGGGGAATTTGTGAGATATAATGTCTCTGAAGAAAAAACAACAGCATTATATGGCTGATTGGTTTCAAACACATCCACACTTATTCACTTGCCCTACTGTCTAGACCACAAGTATTCACTCTCTTCTAACCTGACCCTGACACATAAGCCTGAAACAGACTTAGACATGACATCAGCCAGTGTTTTAGTCAAACACACTCTGTACATGTCTGCAGAGCCAAATGGCCTGTGCTTATGAGTCTAGTAGGGAAATCTCAGGCAGGACATGGATTTATAAGCATAATGCATGTTAAAAGCCTTCTTGGCAATATCATACTACCATTCCCTTTCTAAACAAATGTGTGTAAAATAAGAAGGATATGCTTTTTTTTTTTTTTACTTTTTCCAAATTGTTGCAAATGAATTATGCACTTTGCTTCTCTAATGTTGCTATGAATATACAGGGCTCTCAAGTTTTGAAGACAGGGAAGAGTGACATCTACCCCACCCCACAATTATTTATATATAATTGTAAAATATGACATGATTTTAATAGTGACCTATAACATGAACTGTGCAATACCCTTGAATTAATTTAGTGCTAATAAAAGTATTAAGCCTATTGGAGAGAGATTTATTTATAATGTGATAATATTACACGAGGAAGATGGTGAACAATTTCAGGATGCTTTTTATCAGTTGTTGTTACGTTAAATCTTACCCAGATACAATAGTGCTATTTTCTGATTGGCTATTGTGTAGCCTATGTCTTATTTGATTGGCTGATAAGTGGCAGGCTCGACTAAGAACTCCAGGGAGACGCGCTTGAATCCTGCCGGTTCCATAGCGAGAGCGGCGAGGCCAGGGAAATGTTGGGCGCTGCGGTATATTCGATATATTGTAAATCGTTTTTGTAAATAGTAAATAGCGTGAGAAATACAATGTGTGGCGGGAGTGCGTGACGATTGACCGGAATGAGTGACTGTCAGGCTCAATGCGTGACACTTGGGAGCCCCGAGTATAACAAATTCTGTAGTCTCATGAACAGAATTAATATCACCAGATGTTCAAATCAACAAATACTGAAGTACAGGCATTATCAATACACCTTTACTTTTTCTAGCTACACCTATTTTGTTCTCACACAATAAACAGCAAATTTATGCAATTATGAAATAAACAAAAAGAGGTGTAACTCACAAAATAAAAGTCAAGTTTATTGTTGAACAACAAACTCCACACATACAACAAACAGGCCAAGGTAAAACAAATAATGTAGACAAAACAAAGTCAAAAGAAACCAAAACTCCTTTTCTTTGGCCTAGCCCTCCCATACAAAAACTAGTTTATGGTACAACTAAAGTTCATACATAAAATTTACTGGAATGCTCTGAGTTCAATGGCTGTTGATTTTATACATGTTGTCTTTGTTGAAATATTGAGACATGGTCAAACAAGTAAAATTTCCATAAAGAAGCACCGTTTTGGTCACAGGAGATCATGATAAAGTGGCTGATCTCTTCACAATATGTACAAAAATATAAAATGTAAATAAAAATACAAACAAATCCTTGTCTTGCGCATTTCGTTGTGAACGCTGAAAATCTGAGTTGTGGCCGTTCCTCTAGAAATTTTGGAATTGGGGGGGTTCAAGTTGGCTGACATGGGTGACAAACTTGAAAATGACCATGTTTTAATGTATTTGAGTCCTTTATGCCACTGGCTCCAACAGCTTGGGTTAAAGCAGAGGCGTCTACACCTGCTCAGCAATATGAAAATCCTTTATTCATCCGTCTTTTGCTTCTTGGGGTCAACATCATCCTATTGAAAAAAAGGTTTTATTTAAAATCACTTCTACAAAGACACAAGAATCCAGTATACTTTAGATAGCAATTCATAATTGTACCTCATCATCATCTTCAGCAGTCCGTTTTGCTGCTCCCACTAGTTCATCATCGTCATCATCCTCGTCCTCATCTTCATCACCTATAGTAGTTGACCAGTAGCCACATGATTAAAACATCAAATTTGTAACGTCAGAAAAACGTGAATATTAGTGGTGCACCTACCCTCTCCTTCCTCTTCGTCATCCTCATCCACCTCATCATCCTCTTCATCATCAATTTCAGGCTCTCCATTTTCCTCATTCTCCTGTTCATACAATTTTGGAATATACATTGTAAAAGTGCACAATCTCCATGAAATACGCAAGTAGTTCAATAATAGGGAGGTCAAATGCATTGGTCAAGCATACCTTTCCATTAGTGGCTTCTTTTCCATTTTCCTTTTCCTCAAGGAGCTTCTTCTCCTTCAGGTCCTACATTAAAAAAAAAAAAAATTAAACACTTATATTTTTTAAATATTTTTTAAACATTTTACTTTGCCAGATTGGAGCCATCTGTCTCCAATAGGCAGAGTCGATGCAGCAGATTACGAGTGACGTGAGCAAAACGCCCCCTATGCGCACAAATTTAAATTGCATCTCTAATGACGCCCCTCTGACATTGACGCCTCATTGGCTGCAGCGGAGAATTTAGCTGTCCATCAATGACTCCCGCTCCCGCCTCTTGCCGAGCGAGCTCGTTTGTAATCTGACACTTAAGTGAGATTCGGCGGCTATGGTTATTGTACAAGGTAATCCAATAAACAACCATATTTTGCCGTGCAAGCAAACGCTTACATGGCGGCCCCGGGAGAGAAAAAAAACACTAAAGCTTAAAATACCAAACCAAGATGGACCATTCAGAACCACTGGACTGATTCAGTGATTCGATCCCGAACTCTAATAAAGGACAAAGAAAGCACACGCATGGCTTTCACGATCCCTTCATTCGAAACACGACCGAGTTCGGCACGCACTCCACCGCCGCCGCCGTCACGTTAACCTGGATTTAGTTCGCGCAGTCGCAGAATTGACAATTGACAACCGTAGGCAAAAAAACCGGTCATAAATGGCATGATTAGCACGGACTCTTTGAATTTGCGTTGGCGGCTTTCGTTTTAGTTAAAGCATTATCAAAAGCAGTTAAATGAGCCGTACCAATGCAAACATTTTCATTAAATCGTTTATATAATCTTTAGCCTTTAAGCCCTTTATCAACCACATCAACTAGGACCGCCCCCTTAAATTCACCGACGTCTCTGGCTTCAAACTAGTAAACCAACAAGCCCACGTTGCCGTCACACAGAAAAATATCACCTCGTCCGAATACAACAACAGTATTAGACAGATTTAGTTCGAGCTAGTATATCAACTGGAAGTATCTTTGAGATTAAAGGGTTTAGTACGAGACAACGGCACCGCCACCAGTGTCTTAATACTAAACGGTAAATGGCTCGAATATAGCATTTGTACACACATTTGTTATAAACCAAAAAAAACTTCAACAAAAAACGAGCGTTTGAAATCCGATGCACTGCAGCGTCTAAGTTCCGCGTATCGGCTGCCTGCATCAGAATCAGTCGTTGTCAGACCCGGAGTTAAACCCGAACAGTGGTAATTCGAAATTACTTGTAAATGCATGTGCTCGTTTAATCACATAAAACACGTGACCAATTCGTTATTTTTATATTGAAGAATTTCTATCGATTGATGCTTCTAGCCGTCTAGGCAAACCGGCAAACTTTCAGCCCCGAAGCCATCGAGAAATCAAACGCGTTCTCAAACCTGCTGTAATGTCTGTTTACCACAAACTAACCGGTAATGAATGGGGGGGTGATTTAAAAGTAAACGAGTACTCAAAATATTGTTGAACGATAAACGGAAGCCATAATACAATGCGTACACACAATCATGCAAATTGGGTAACATATTATAAAGATTCAAGATGTGAAAAACTAAATGCAAAAAATTACATGTTTACGGATTTATCGTGGTAAAACAGTTGCCGTCCACAGCGCACATCGCCGCTGTTCAAAGGGGAACCGACACGCTTGTATAAACAAAGAACCCGCGCGCGCAGACTGTTACATTCCGGACAATGAGAAATTGCGTTTGAATGTGCTCTCATTCCGCACGCGCTAAAGAGCTCGTTACAAATGTATCCATTTGGAATTCTCATCACAACGTATCAATTTAAACCACTTAGAGCAGTTATTGCGTACTTTTTCTGTTTACTTGCAATTATTCATCAACGATTCTTTCCGGTTACAGCCAAAAATAGCCTACACGTTCAAGTTAAATCTGAACTAGAAGACAAACGAAAGAGAAAACATGCTTTTGAATGAAAATTTCGCGTATCCGGAGGGATATTATCTTACCTTTGCGGAGATTTCTGTCGCGGAGTCAACCTTTGTGTCTGCCATAATTAATATATTTTGTTTAATCAAAATTCAGAACGCAGGAAAAGCAAGAATAATCCGCCCGTGTCCTCCAACAATCACTATTGTAATGAAGCTTTCTTATGCCGACGGCATGTGATGAAGGAGGCTTTATTATAGATTTGTGGGCGGAGCATTAGAGGCGGTCGGTTGTGTTTGATTGGTCAGCGTACTCCGAGGGGGCGTGCTTTTAAGGCAATAGAGTGGAACAATGGAAAGTATTTCTAAACGTAAAAGGACACACCCCCAACCGGTATTTCACCAGAGAAGACACACCTCCTACCTCCGCTTTTCTTGCTACAGACATAGCCTATCTATGCTACGCAATTCCACATTTCCTCAACAAATACGTTGATACGACATGTTAAAATATGAAGTCGTGCCTTTTATCGATAAAATCAATAAGTTAGCAAACGTCGTTTGTCCACGAACTGCTTAGACTTGTTGACCCCTAAATCACCTCCAAACACAGGACCCTACATCATTTATTGACACGCTGTTACCAAGCCGATGTGTGAAAGCCTCTGGCACATTAAGGAAATGTTGTTTTTAGAGCATGTAGGGGTAGGGGTGGCATTTGGGAAACGTTTTCATACTAGATGCAGCCCCTCCCCTTTCCGTGAATTTCGCACTAAACTTAGCACTACGAGTAAAGACAAAACAGCTATTTTCACAGGAACTCCCCAACCCCAAAAAATGCACACGAAATAGAAAAAACTTTATCAGACATGCTGTATTTTCATAAGCTTTTACAAAACAGGAAATCAATATTTAACTGATCAGATTTTTATAACCGAGAAAAAAAAAACCTAACCACACTATGTAAAAAGGCGCAAACACTAGCGTTTGATATAATGTATGTTTTAATGTAATTCCGTGTTCCTCAAGTTGGGGTCAATAAGTTAAATATTATTGTTTAAAAATGTATTTTACAATAATTAAAACACGTGTCTTGTGCTTTCTTATTCGGGAAGAGTAGCATTTAAACAAAGCAGAAGCCATAACCTCACCGGCGAACATAGAGGGGAGGGTAATTTCGGATACTTCATCATAACCTACATTCAAATTCTACTTTGATGACGAGACTTCTTGCAGTCTGGCGCTTCTCATTGGATAACCAGGCGATCAGAACCCACAGTTGACGCTTTGCGCGAAATGATTGGATGCCAGAGATGTCGATGAAAGAAATGTCCCACAGTCTGCGAGAAAGCCTGGAAAACGGATTACAAAAGATTTCTGGCTTGGGTGGCGATTTATGAGATCAGATCTCGCGGCTGCGGTGTGAAAAGGGTGAAAAAAAACTTAACTTAGACATAGCAAGTGAAAGGGATAGTAGGTGTGTTTGAACATGAATAATATAGAAGAACACTGGCTAAAATGAAATCAATATAACTTTTGCCAAAACATCGTACATATAGGTCTTGCCAATCTAAACATTTAGTTAACAAAAATAGGCAAATGAAAAAGTTTCTACAATATTTTTTTTTGTACAATAGGCCTATATATATATGCTTTATTTGTTATAAATAATGTAAATATCTAACGTTATAATACTGTCATTGAAAACCTTATAACCTGCTTTTACCCTAAAGAGATGCCTAAATATTAAAATCTCTATCATCCATCACATTTATAATGCTCTATTTTAATTCTAGCATCAGGCTAAATCTCCTGCTTTTCAAGCTAATCTTTACTGGGCCAGGGTATATTTTGCTGTACAAGATAAGAGACACAGAGACGCACTTCCTCATGAGTAGGCAGTGAAGACTGCATGTGTGGACCTGCCGGGGAGATGTGGAGGAGGAAAGCACTGCTGTGAAATAAGTAACTCAGATGATTGCATCTGACTCTCTGAGGTTTCGGACAGGTGTATTCTTCCAGCAAGGGCAGATAATTGGCTGTGCGAGACATCCTGGCAGACACCAGTCATGAACAGTGTCCATGGTTCTCTGGCTTTAGAAAACACAATCCAGCTATCATTGTTCATTCCTTCACCATGAGGTTTTTCTCCTAAAAAAACAAGCAAGACATGGTCCTCATCAAATAAGGCTGTTTATTTTTCTTTTTTTTTCTCATAAAAAGTGTACAAGAGGCAGGAATGTGTTCCCTCTAGTGGAAAAAACCCATCATAGCAGCTACTGGCATTTTCTCTCTGTCTTACAGATGATTTATTCTCTTGTAAGCCTTTGTTTCATCTTTTCCCTCTTTGTTTTAAAAAGTGGCATTGAACTTCCCCTTTAGGAATGTTTTGGAACAGAGATGCCATTTCCGCAAGGAGAAAGTGCTCATTTGAAAGTAATAAGACTGGCCTGGTATATTTTAAGCATGATGAGAGCAAGCACACTCTGCTGATCCCTGGCAGACAATTACAGATACTGTTAGAGGCATTAAAATGCTTCCAAAGAGAGGTCAATTTGAAATATTAATATTACTCTTTTGGGCATAGTAAAGCAAATAATGCTGAAATTATTTGTGCGTAATGTATTAATATTCCTATTAAATTTTTGGGCATAATAATGTATTATAAGTCACATGCTCTCAGATATTCATAGTGTGCAAAGGAAATGGCAGAAGAACATCTCGGTGTATTTTGTAAATTCATTGAAAGTATAATGAAAATCAGATTCATACAAATAAACACGGCACAGTAAAACAAACAGATATAAAAATTCTGGACTTGAAGGTTCAGACTGGGTGAGGTGAAACTCAATTCTTCCTGTCCTTCCCACAAGAGTGCGAAGTCATAAATTAGGCATAGTGCCCTTGGTGAAATGATCGATAACAAGAGAGGGGAAATGAGATAGGATGTGAGATAGACCTTTAAAGAAAGCATGCCATTTTTATTTTATTTTTTTAATAAAAATATCTAAAAAGGTTAACAGGTAAACTAAACTATCAACAAAGAATGTCAAACCATTTTATAACCCATCACACATTGTTAATAATAATTAATTTGCCTTATGAAAACATTGGCCTCACATTACCTCATCTCAAAGACCTGAGTGTCAGTGTTTACTGTCTGGATTTACCCAATGCAAACAAAGCCTGACTGAAGTGTTATGGCTGCCATGCTTTACAAACTTAAATTATCTATCTATACCATTTCTGCTGTATGCTTTTGAATTAATACAAGCAAATACGTAGGTAAGTCTTGGAAGCGAAGCACCACCCTTAAGTATGTCTCTCTACAATCTTGTTGGCAGTTGCAATGTTGTGTTCAATGCCAAGGTATAGAAGATTCAAGATATAGAAAATACCATTAGAACGTCATTTTATTAAATAGAAATAATGTGTGAAATATGTTCATATACAATGATTTACTCATATTTAATAATACTAATATTTGATAATGATCAAGTTTGTTTTATTTATATAGCACATTTACGAACAGCATGTACAGCTGAACAAAGTGCTGAAGAGAAATAAGACATACAACACAAATATCAAACCACAGATATAAACCATAAAATCACAAAGAATTAAAATCCAAAGAAAAAAAACAGGTTTTAAGTGATGACTTAAAAACAGTTAAAGACTGTACCGATCTCATAGGCTGGGAGGCTATTCCAATAATAATAATAATAAATCATTTTAAAAGCTTGCTTCAGATATTTATTAATTCTCATGGGGTGGTGAGCTTTTATTTAGGGAACATAAAAGAAATAAAAGCTTCAGGAAGTATCTTTTACAAAGAGACAAAAACAAAAAACCATGCATTTTGACAGTGAAATTAACTTGAAAAGTGAGTTGTGGGAATGATGTAATAGTAGCAATTGATATGTCTCAAATTTAGGACTTCAGGCAGATCTTTTTGTGCAGTAAAGCCGACTCGATGTATTTATCCTGGGCTGTTTTCATGTCACCTCAGTACTCTATTAAAACGTATCATCTAAATTTACTCGGCTCTGTTTCCCCCTTGTTTTATGTCTGAAGCAAAAGGAGCTGTTCTCACAGAAAGCATTCTAGAACAGAGGAATTGAAAAGAATGCACGGTGTCTCAAGATGCAAGTTTATACGATATTTGAAAAACGCAGTGATCATGTGCAGGATTCTTAAAGAGCAACAATCAAATGAGGCTAAGACCAAAACCATTAGTTCACTGGAACCTAAAAACATGTTTTGAATGAACTCTTAAGGTCCACATCAAGCGCAGATATTCCAATCATATTTAATATCTCACATTTTGAATGAATGTAGGCCTATTTTAATCTATTTTCATAAACCTTTAAAAAGCTGTGGTGAAAATAAACATTAAAAATATAGGTCTATGTTAACAATTTGTGGGAAAATGCTTGTTCACACATTTGGTGCTTGTAGTGTGTACCTTATTCATTTTTTGAAGTGGTTGAGCTCAAATTACTTTATGGTCTAATGTAAAGTGCCATAAAGGATATGGAGTATGCAGCAGAAAGTGCCTGAAGCTAAGGAGTTTTTACATAGCTGATCAGTGAAGTACACTCACCTACAGTATATTTAAAGTGCTACAACTCATACAAATGTATCTCACAGGAGTGATGAACAAGCCAACTGCGAAGAACAGAGCTGTGACCACATAATTTTTATTAACGTTACTTTGTAGCTTGAAAAATCAAACCAAAAGGATCAGGTTTATTAATGTCCCAAGAAAAACTAAAATGTATTGAATTTAGTTTAAAATGAAACTAAACTAGCACATTTTCAAGTATGCCACATTTTTACTTTTTTTGATTCTTCCTCTAAATTGATTTGCCCTCGTCTGATTTACCTAAACTGTTTGCAGATACTGCCTTCCTTATCTATTCCACTGCTGTCTGAAAAAAATCTAATCATCGCAGTCGGAGATGCTATTCTAATGTGGAACTAATGTTGAAAAAAGTTCACAAGGGTCGCTGAAATATTGGTCTAAGATGCAACAAATAGTATCAAAATATGAAACATTTCCCCCCTACTGGACAAGATTATTTTTATTCCCAGGACATTGAAGAAGTCCTCTCCTCAGCTGCAACACACACTGTGTAATGCAACTATAGGAATGCCACAGGCATAAAGGCAGCATTGTGCATTTATTCATTAGTTTTAATAAGAAGCATTCACAGTCACATAGAAAACAAAAATAATAGAGAGAAACAGCGACTGGGCATCAGGGACAAGAACTGAGCTTATTTCATACATAAGTCCTTACAACAGAGGGAACAATTGTGAGACTCTATTTTTCAGTTTGTCCACAAAACCATGTTTCCTCACAGAAGTGTCACTAAAACTCAGACTTGGAGACACATTCTGTGCATCCAGCATTGGTGGCTTACAGTGTACAGTTATGATGAGTATTGGGCAGAATATGGGAAAAATTTGGGTCTTTTCAGATATTGGAGCAAAGGATATTATGGAATGCATAAAGTATTGGGCCAAATGTATTCCCTAGTACTGCTACATATGTATGCTTCATTCCACCAGCTCAGGTCACCGAATAACAACAAGGCGGCTAACAAAAAGGAAACAAACTCTCAAACCTCCCCGTGGTAGAATAAGCTGCCAGCGTCCACCCAATTGCTAAGACCATCACATCCAAAAAAGCAAAAACTCTGTATTTCGCTGTATTTGTGGACACTGACACCAAGGTCTGAGGGCCAAGAAGAGCGGCAGAGGACTTTCCCATGGACCCTATCACAACAGTCTTTCCTTTCAGATTAAAAATTAACGTCGTCTCAGCTTAGCTTTCAATGCCATGTATAACTCTCCACGGCTCTCTCGAATAGGGGAAATAATATATATTTAATATACATTTAATTGTCTAAATCAGAGAATATAACATTTAGTGATCATTTTACATATAGAATTATTTATTTTAAATAAATGCACAGGTTACACTGTTATGTACCATGTATTCAACATGGGGCGGGGGATAAAGACTTCTTTTTTTACTAAAGCAAAGCCACATACCTTGATCAAACTGGAGCAGTCAGACCATTGGAGCTCATTCAAGTTTGCAGCAGTTGGACTTTGTTCTTAGTAGTCTATTTATTGTCATTATGCACATGGTCACCACTTAATGCTGAAATTTGACCTTTTCGTGCTAAATTCTGTAATTTAATCCCTTAAAAAAGTATGCAATATTTGACTAGATGCTTTGACTTTCATGCAATGATTGAACCCCAAAACAAATGAACTGCGACTGGCCAATTAAACTGCTCTTCCCTCCCACTAACTCCCACACTAGAGGCTGTGGCCATAAAACAAGCTGCCACAGGAAGAGCTATAAAGACTTCAAAAGATTTCCTTTTTGTTACTTTTTTACTTACTTTTTTTCTGATCTAAAAGGCCCAGCGTTCATGAATCCATGTGTCTGTGATCTCAGTACTCTAGCCTCCTCTTGTGGCCAGACAGAGCAACACATGAAAGGACAAGCCTCTTACTTGCACCATGAACTGAAACTGACCATGATAACGCCACACAAAACAAACAGTATTCATTTGTGAGGTGGAATCGCTCAATTTGAACTTTGGCAATGATCAAAAGATGAAAGCATACTGACAATAACGCTTAAATATATGCCTACCGTAATAAATTGAATTATAGAAACTATTGTCCATAAACGCATTAAAGAGTCAGGCATGTCAGTTTTAAAACCCTGTATAGTAATCAAGCTTATTATTATGGATTATTCATTAAAAAATAACCCTAATAAAAATAATTGTACTTAGAATTCTACATATTTTTTAATATTTTTATATAAATAGTATGAATTCCCAAATAAAGTTTCATGAGGTAAAAAAATCACGGTCAGTTAAATAAGATTTAATTTATAATAGTGATGGGGATGTATGGCTGGCTGTAGTGATTTGGCATTCATTTACTTATGAACTCTCGTCCAGTATTTTATTTAAAAGTCTGTCCTCTGCCTAAAAGTTTTTCAAGAAAGACAATTTAGTACCATCTAGTGTTATCTTTGTGACACTGCATTATGAGAAATTACACGTAGAAGGCCAAGAAATCTGGAAAGACAGATTCCAGTCTGTTCAATTTTGATAGGATAGCAACTAACATATGTGAGAATTAATAAATAAAATTGTATGGGATTACCTCTTCACATTTTCCACGTATAAAGCGTAATCTTCTAACAGCAAGAATAATTGGGGATTGCTAAAAACCATCAAAGCCTACAGGGCTGCTTTCCTAACCTACTTTATTTCAGATCACGGTCAAAAATACTATCAAGAAAGTGGGAGATTATATAGAGAACTGATATAGCCTATTGTTGTATACGACATTTGAGGGGGGGGATAGTTTTGTGCAAAAAGTTAAGCTCACTTATGAATATTCAATTCTACGCGCTTTGTTCAAAAGACCATGATCTCTTCAGCAATTAACTGCAGTCTGTCGGCTTTTCCATTTAAATACGGCCATGTGAAATGCAAAGTACAGACGACCCTTTCCTTGCTTTTGTAATGTATTAGGGTTAGAAGACACAATAAAGGTTTTAACAACCTAAATGATTTCGCCCCACCCAAATATCAAGTGCTCACGCGCTTATAAAGTACTGCATGTGCATAACAAACTACGCATTTATTTAGGAACATGATTGTAGGACCAACTGTAATTTCGAAAATACCTTATCAGTGTGGTATAGACTATTGTGCTTATAGCTCAACATACTCAGCATCAATAAAACGTTAACACTAGGGATAAGCTTAAGTTGCAAAATAACGCCTGTCAAAATGGTAGTGGTATTTATGCGTTTACTTTTGCATCACTCCCAAAATTCACCATAAAAAATAACCTAATGATTATAACGACAAAAATGTCTATTTCCGGTACTGGGTGTAATCTCAAATGGGGGTACAGAATCAAATGAACCAGAAGAAAATAAGAAACTGTTGTTATCGTTAGCATTTTATTGGCATGGAGGGTGTATATCGATGTGTTTATTATATCGTGCACTGCCTCTTCAGCGTTTCCACTTGTCAGCTGCAGTAAAACAAAGACGCTTTATTGTTCTTCCATGACGCGACTTGCGATGAGCCCTGCGGAACAACGCGAAATGGCGGACAGAAGCAAGCAAGGACACTGTGAAATCCGACCCAGCAATTGCAGGCAAGCACAAAAACACGGACAGGAGCTCCATCTGGATCTGCTTCAAAATCACAATCCTCGATAAAATCCGCTTTACGCCGCCCAGTAGAAAAATAAGTTCACCTGTGGGTGACAGGAATGTTACAGGTGCAGTTCATCATGTTCTTGCATGCTTTGTTTATGCCAAACCAGTTGAAGTTTTAACTCATTTTGTGCCCTAATGACGTCCTATGATCTATCTTTTTAAAAAGTACCCCACATATGCTGTTTGTTGTGCCTTGAAGGTTCTTAATCTTACACATCTGTTCCCTTCTCCCTACACTTACCAAAGCAAATATACTATGCAACCAATGTATAGATAAATATGATCTCTGAGTGAGGTGAGGGTTGAGTCCTTAGAAGCGTTTCAAGAGATCAAAATGTTGTGCTAATTTAAAATGTGGCATATAGAGAGACTATGATTAAAAATCATAATTTTTTAAGCTTTCGGACAACTAAACCCAATCTATAGACAAAGAAAGTCATTAGCGATCAAATGTAATAATATAAATCCACCCAAGAAGAAAAAAAAATACATTTATAATTAAAATTTGTTAAAAATAGATATGCAAAGCAAAGTATGAAACTCAGTACAGAAAAAAAGGAGGGAAAACTTGCTTTAAGTCTAAGGGTCTCATTCCTTGCGTGGTCCCTACCCCCTTCTTGTTGTAAGTTGAAACCCTTTGGGGGCCAGCAACAGAAGTATGGGAGTGTCCTGCTGAACTGCTCATTAAATATTCATCTTAAGTGAGAGTTGAGGTGTATTTTATGCATTATCACAGCATGGTTAATCTAACAGCAATATTTGTTGGCTGAATGATGTGCTATGTCAATTGCAGTCAATTTGTGAACAAACTAAGAGCTGAAATGTTGCTGAGGTGAATATAAATATAGGGGAAACATATTGAGTTGTAGATCTACACTGGTTGGTTGGTATACAATTATGCACCTAATTAGAGCAATGGGTTTTAATGACAACGAAATATGACCCGTTTCATTTTAAAGTCAGTCATCATAGGGAAAGTCCTTAATATTGGCTTTAGGCCATGTAATCACACAGGGGAAGAGCCCTGAGAGAGACGGTTAATCAGCCTTGACTCAGTGTGTCAAAGTCTGGAGACCCTCGGTGCTCACCATCTGTTGCCAAACAGAGTCATTAGTGGGAGTAGACCTGATAAACCCACAGGGGTCTGCTTAACCCATAGAAGGAAGGTGAGATGCAACAGATCCCATGACATGCAACAGAGTCTTGTAGCTTTCCACTGTAAGACACACAAAACTGTAATGTGATTGGACATCTAAGCAGAGCCAGAGATATGATACAGAGGAGTCTGCTAATGTAATAGTGAACAGGAAATAGTAGCTGTAGAAGAACTCCCTTAAATTAAGATCGCTTCTGTGAAATTTTGCCAACATTATGAAAAGTGAACATGGTTGTCACTGTCAAATCAAGCATATTTCTGTTGGTGAATTCCCTGATCCCAATGTGAAATCGTCACAAGGAAATATTTCGCCCTCAAGCAAAATTGCAGATTTAAGTAACGACGGTTTTGGAGGCGTCAGGTTTTTCCCCATTCAAAACTGTTGGATTTTTTACCTTCCTGTTTCAGTGCAAACAACATACTTTTCTCTGGTTTCTCTGGCTTTTTATTGATTTATTCAAAGCTAAGCTTGCCCAGATGGAGAACCACGCTCAAAACAGCACAATTACAAGGGAATGACTTTGTGAGGAGTTGAACAGGAAAATGTCAAGCTGACTAATGTGAGCAGAGCCATTGTGCTAAACACAGTCAGAACTAAATAGCTGTTTCTATCAGTTGTCCACACGGAGGCCAGCCACGTGCACCGAGGCTGATGTGCAGACGCTGTACCTGTGGGAACCGACAAAGAGGGAATAAGGGCCTGTTTCCTGTCATACAATAAAAGAGGAAGCTGCTGCTACTTTGAAAAAACATAATAAAAGCAACTAGCTTAGTATTTTCATAGAATGCCAACTAAAGAAAGATGTGCAGAAATACTCCTCAATGTATTTTTAAGTCATTAAGTCAATATATTCCTTAACATAGTTCAAAATATTTTTTTGGTGATGCCATGAACTATTTTGGGTTCTGTGCAGCGGAAATATTCCATGCATATTAAAGGTTCTTCACAGAACCATATAGATGTCAAGAAACTACCTTTTATTTATTCAGTGTTTAATCATTATTCATGAATAGGAACTAGAACTAAATATAATCACAGACTAAAGTAAAGTCCAAAATTAGCACTAATTCCTTCTGTCCCTTAGAAACTCGCATGAACTATACAGCTCATTGCATAACATCTCTCCATGATGTGTGAGAATCATCGCTCCGCACACAAAAAGGCACCATTCAAATTTTGTACCTACCTGTGAACCAGAAGCTAAGGTTAACACGCTTCCAAAATTCCACTTAGCATTTCTAGTAAGAAACAAAGACACGAGTGTTTCCTTAGTAAGCAGGAAGCTAAACAGTCCATCCATTTCTCAGCGTTTCAGAGTCCATGGGTTTGCAATTAGAGCACACTTTTAAATAGGAGGGATTGTCTATAGAAAGAATTCAGACACCTACGAATACCAAAGCCAGGCCGGATCTCTCTGCAAGCTTGCATCGAGTGTGACCTAAACGATGGCAAACGGAGGAAAAAGGAAGACGAAAAAAGGAGCAATATTAACCAAACTAGGGCAAGCTTTCCAAATCCCTTTTGACACCATAATGAGGGTACCACAAAAAAGAAACAGGTTAATTAAATCCACTC
Source organism: Enteromius thamalakanensis (assembly GCA_032357475.1). Lineage (NCBI taxonomy): Eukaryota > Metazoa > Chordata > Actinopteri > Cypriniformes > Cyprinidae > Enteromius > Enteromius thamalakanensis. The sequence goes on from JAUCMT010000047.1 coordinate 4,116,462, forward strand.
AGTAAATTAATATGGAGGCCTTCTCTGACTACGGATGGCACCAATTCATCTCCAGGGAAGCGAATTCAACCTGGAAACGAAAACCTGTAGCACCGAGCATTAACTCACCTTCAGGTTAACTGTGGTTGAAGAAAACCACCTATATATTGATTGGCACTGCTTTAAAAATATAATCTGTTGATGACTACATGTGGGACGTTTTGTTTTGTAGATGCTATAAGTTGTTTCATTCAGTTTCGGTATAGTTAAAGATTTCATTTCCTTAGCCTTGCAAATACTCAACTGTAGTCTGGACATAAAATGCTTTTCGTCATGCATGCTGCATTCTGTTTAAAATATGACACGTTGCAAATGTCTAAACGAATACTTCAGTGTGCATTTCTGTAGATCAGGTTCTGTGGCAAGGACACCGCAAACAAACTGCAGAGCATCACGACTTTGAAGTGGGATGTAGGTCACACATCTAATGTTAGCGCACAGTTAGCGAGCGATAACATGGTTCTTGAGCTGCAGCACAGCAAATAATTATCTGCAGCATACAGTGCATGGTGGGAAAAGACAGCATGATGTACTGTTGACCTCCAGAAACATTAGCAAAGCTGCATCGAGCTATAGGTAAGAGACCAAGTCTAGTGTCCTGGCGAATCGCCATGGTGACTGGCCCAGATCGCTCGTCCCAGCGTGAGGTCAGCGTTTCCATGGAGATGGACCAGCTGAGTAGTAATCTGCTGTTGTTTATGCATGGCCAGTGAGGGGAGGGGCAAGAGAGGATTGAGGAACGGGAGGGTGGGGGTGTGACAGATATCTCCTCCATTCAAATTTGCATATTAAAGCATTCACCGCAGCACATTCACATCATCAAACCAGGACCAAGAGAACACATAAGCAATACATTTAAATAACACGTAGGCAACCTATGAGACATAATGCGGCTACTCACCTTTCTGTGTTCAAAAAATACCACTGAAATCTCTATAGGCTGAAGGAAAAAAGGGGGTGTGGTCTTATGCAGTATTTCACTGGCTCCACCCTCTCCTCCTCCACATGAATATTACCAATGGGATAATGCACTAAGCCCCTTCAAACCCCTCCTGAAGAGCGCTCACTCTAATCCAGTGAGATTTTAATAGTCACAAGAGACCCTATTTCCCGAGGATCACGTTGAAACGTGCTCTCAGGCGTTCAGTAAATCTGTGGGTCCATGTGTACCACAGAGACATGCACACAAGCAGACAAGTCCCTTGCTACACTTCTTTCTCTCGTTAAGACTCATCTTTATCTCCATGGTTTCAGAAATCCATGTAAAGGACATTTTCAACAACTACTGGCTTTGTATGTGGCGCCTCCCTCTGACTAAACCCACTTTGGTAAAATCAATGTCTGTTCACCGCATGTTTGCTGTCTTTTACTCAGAATCCTATTTATAGGTTTCTCTTTAAACGTTGCTGAGTAATAGCTACAACTTCGATAATCCCCAAATTGAAAAAGAAGTCTTAGACTACTGAAAATCTGAGACTTTTTGTCATTTAACACAGGTTTTCACAAACTCATTAATAAAATTGAGCAAATATTTTACAACATACCAAATACGTAATCATCCTGAAATGTCCCTTTATATATATTTACCATTTCATAAAAGGATCCAAATACGGCAAAAGCAGTAATATTGTGAAACAATTATATTATTTAAATAATAATTTATATATGAATATATTTTATTATGCAAGCAATACCTCTGTTCAAAGCTATATTTCAGTATCATATCAAAGTATCCTTGAATAGAAATCTAACAATAAGTTACAACAATTGTTGTACAGTACAAAAGTTTACAATTTCTGCTGTACTTTGGATCAAATAGATGCAGGCTTGGTGAACAGAAGAATCTGGACACATGGTCAACATAGCACTGGGCTAAACTCGGATTCTGATTTAACATTTCCAAAGAAATAAATATCACGCACAAACAGCCTTGAAAACACACTATTTAATCAAAATCTCTGTAAATACATTAGCATCAGCTAACAAGCATTTCGTAAAGTGGAACTGTATAGAGAACATTGAATGGCTATAGTAGAATAGTGTGTGTGTGTATATATATATATATATATATACATATACACACACACACACACAATAAAAAGGCTTTAAATGTTCTGTAAACAACCAATTAAGCAACTTTTCAGCTACTGGCCCTTGTTAATCTTATTTGTCGTCATACTGGCATTTAGGAATATATGAACAAGGGACCATTTATTGTTTGCAGTGTATATTTTGTGACCATTAATAGTATATAAATCGGTTACCAAAACTCCAGTTCTTGAACTGAGTGTGCCAGAAAATAATCCTGAATGACTTGCTATAAACACGTACATGTGTACATATGAATCTGTAAGGCTGCTTGACACGTCTCATCTGAGCCCCAGCAGAACTGTACTGTGAGAGAGGCTCTGCTCACAAACACGTTTAGGAAAGGGGCATACATATAGTGGCTCAGCAACACTGCTTGCATATGGAATGCATATGTTCTTCATGGATGATGCTCCTCATTTCCCCAGTGACAGGCTGTCAGAGAAGACAAATGTAGAGATTACCGCTGAGGGAAATATGCTAACATATGGGCATAATACAAACAGAAAAGAATACTTTAAGACATAGCTTTAGGCAAATTGTGCATATGTATTTATAATTAAGAGGAGGGGGGGGAAACTATATGAGAATATTATTAGACTCTGTCCTGCACTGCTCAGATCACAGAACAACATACTTCATTAAAAGATTGTCCTCTTTTTAACTACAGCTGGGAATGTTGTAGTTTATTTTGAAGATCACCGCTGGGTAAAAGAAGTGTAATTCTTATTATTATGTGGATCATTGGTTAGGATCTTACTTGTTAAAGGAGCTGTCCTGGAGGTTCAAAACGAGGCTGTCTGCGCTCAGGTACACCTTGTTCTGAGAAGCTGACACCTGGTTATGACATATACACAGATTACACACAGACACAAACCTCCACAACAATAATTAATCCATATCTTACTAGATTGTGGATCGGGCCCGCGTCCGACAGAGCAGTAACCGAACTAGACCCGAGCCCGACAGGCATTAAGATATTTATGTCCGAGACACAACCCGACACAGTTAAAATCTCATTTATTTCATACTAATGACACATGCATTTTTTTATGTGGAAAGCCTGCTTTTATTAAGCCACTGTAGGAAGGGGTTCAGAAATGTCAACATCAGCGCACACGGGGCACGTCTTTCGCTGTCCTGGCTAGTTTAATTTCTGCACATAGGAAGGCGGATTTGGGGTAATATTTTAAATTTATTTTAATCACAAAAACGAACCTTTGCATCAAGTGAAACAGGCCCACTGGCTACCTACTAAGCAGTTTTACATTTTAAATGGTCAATGCCTTGTCGCGCTGATGTGACCGAGCCCAACCTGAACCCGAGCATCCTTTCTAAATATCTGTCCAAACCCGGGTCAGGTACCATCGGGCTCAGGTCGGTTATCCATCCTCTATATTTTACAACATATATCACATGCTGCATACTATATACACTGTATTGTATTCTATATAATAATACATCCTATTTTACTAATGTAGAAATGGTTAGTTTAGTATGTAAATTGAATATATCTCTGCTTTGATCCATTATTTAAATGACTTTCAAACATTTCCAAGGTAATAAATATTGCTAATATGCATTTATGTGATTATGTAGCATAATATCTTTCAAAAACATCTTATATGGAGGTCTATTCTTCACTTGGGAATAATAATTAGTCATTTGGTCCTTGTCTTCATGTTTTGCTCTTGTACCTTGTCTTTATGTTTTGCACCAAGGCTATATCAATTTGCTTAAAATGCAATAAAAACAGTAATATTACAGTAACTGTTGAATATATTTTAAATACAGGAGGGGAAAGCTGAATTTTCAGCAAACATTACTCCAGTCCTTAGTGTCACATGATCCTGGAAATCATTGTAATATGCTGATCTGGAGGCCAAGAAACATTTATTGTTACTATCAAAGTTGAAAGCAGTTATGCTGCTTAATATTTGTGTGATTGTATTTTTCAGGATTCTTTGATGAATAAATAAATGCTGTTCTCTTCAATTTTCTATTCAAAAGTAAAAATGTATATACATTAGAAATGTAGGTGTCCTTCTTGATTGATTTAATGCATCCTTGCTGAATAAAACAAAACACTTCATACGTACCAGAAATATATAACTGGTAGCATTTCAACATCTGTTAACATAAGTTAACCAACTATTTCTTTGTCTTACCGTTTTGGCGATATTTTGGGCGGCTCTGATACGTCTGAGTTTTAGGTAGCCAGGGTTCTTCGTAACAGCTTGACCCAACTGGAGTGCACAAACACACAAAAACAAAAGCAAATTACACTGTACCCTTGGTTGTTTACTGTCAGCAGACAGCCATTGACCTGCGGCCCATTTTAGAAACAGAATTGCATCATATCAGCAGGAAAGGGTCCAGCTGCAAAGTCATTTCTGAACACACTGAAAGTGCAAACGCTGATTACAAATCAAAAGAACAACTGAGAAATGTCCATAAAGCACAAACAAAACAAAAAAAAGAGAACAAATGCTTTCAAATGTGTTTTGGTTGCTAATAGCTTGTTGAGAATGAGGGGGCAACAGTTCAAAATAGCCTGGATGTATGACTGCAGAAACTGACTGTGGCTTAATTAGCACAGAAGCAGAATTCATTAATTATATCCGATAATTACAGTCATTTACCACTCACAGATCTAGAACATAATAACAGGGAACAATAATTATATGAAACAAGGTGCTTGTAGCTGAAAATAGTGCATTTGAGATATTTTAGAGTAACCACAGAAACTCATATATTTTGAAACATTATTTCAACGATCGTCAATATGCGTGCTGAAGTGATTGTGAAGCGGGGAAAGTAGCAATAGCGTACCATTTTAGCAGCCTCAGCCTCTCCCTCAGCCTGTATAATCTTCTGTCTCTGGTCCTGTTTGGCCTTCTCTACATAGAACTGAGCCCTCTGGGCTTCTTGCTGGGCTACACGTCAACAAGAAAGGCAGGTTATTGAAAATGTCTCATACACAGTTATTCTCCTTTTTCAAGATGACATTTCATAGAAACAGTTTTGTACAAGCTGTACGGTGCTGTTTGGACAATAGGGAATGCTGATGAAATCAAACAAAGCCGTATAGTGCCCTCTAGTGGAGAGCATTGGGATAAGCAGAGTTCTTCTAAAGACATTATAGTATACGCCAAAAACTAATCATTATCTTTAATTTGAATGCATTATAACAGAAAGATCCAAAAGCAGATTTTTCTACAGCTGCAAGTGAAATGAAAGACAAAATAGAAAAAGGCATATTGCTTAAATTTGAAAAACAGACCTTGATAATATTTACTACTGTTAATAGTTAGAATTTATTTCAGGAATAACCAAAAACGATTAAAGGTCTGAGGTCAGTTTTTTTTTTTAACCGAACAAATTTTTTAACTGAACAAAAGTGACTTTTGCATCATTACAAAAATATATATTTCCAAATATATGCTTCTTACCTTAATTGTGTTTAAATTTATGTAGACAAGAAATACAACTAAACAATTTTGTTGTTGGTCCGTGTACTTTTTCGTTCATTCATTATTCTATTTTGGAATGAAAGATGAAATTTAAAAAAGGGTGCAGCTTGGT
>JAUCMT010000047.1:4122273-4136705 GCA_032357475.1 Enteromius thamalakanensis
ATTTGATGACAACAAAACATTTGGAAAACAAAATACAGCCATTTCTGCTTTTTTTCTTTTAAACAAAAAACCAAGCTACACCCTTTTTTAAATTTCATCTTTCATTCCAAAATAGAATAATGAATGAACGAAAAAGTACACGGACCGTTGTTGTCCACAATCTAGCTAAAAATATATTAAACAAGAAAAAAAGAATGACATCACATAGGAAAGGGATTTTTATAATGTTGCTTTTAGTCATTAAATTAAAAAACAAAAACAAAACAATAGCCAATTTAAAAACTACCTAGATTAAAAAAATAAAGAGTTATTAAAGTACAACAGTATATGGAGTTTGTTTTTGTCATTTACCCAACCGTTTTTATACCTAAATCTACACAGGAATGTAAAACTGTAATCTGCAGCACATACTTGCATTAATTTCTAGTACATGATTATAATTAAAGAAAATATAACCACTGGATTATAGTGTATGATGTTAAAAAGATGGACCATTTTTAGTGCAAAGGTCACATTTTTATATGTTATTTATGACATTTGAGTACTTCTATTTGTTGGGTAAGTTCTAAGACAAAGAGTGTGGCATTCAGACATTGGCAAATGCTATTGTGTAACACTGACTGTCTTATGTATCCAATGTAAACATGTCATATTATTAGTAGGGCTGAATTATCCGATGTGTCGATTAATTAATCTAATTAATTTAATCTAAGAAAGACATAATTAAGACATAACATTTTTTTGGAGAGTGAACTACCCCTTTAAAATAATACTATACATAAGAAACTGGTGTTAACTGTCTTAAGAAATCATTCACTCACTCAATTTGTTCAAATGTCTGATTCATTCAGTAATTCAGTAACTGTCTCTTTAGGAATGGGCCTTTGAATCATTGGTTCACACGATTCATTCAAAACCTAAACGCTAGAGATTCACATTAAACCGACAGCCCTAATTATTAGGTGACTAGGTACAATGTGAGTTTTGTTTGATTAGGAAGCTTCTTTAGGCTATTTTATTATGTATTACCTTAATCAAGAGTGCATAGTTTACACATTTCGGTACTACTAACCGACTTGTTTGGCCTCCACAGCAGCAGTGTACTCTTTGCTGAAGCTGAGCTCTGTGATGGCCACGTCATCCAGGATGATGTTAAAGTCTTTAGCTCTCTCAATTAGATCTCGCCTTATGAGCAGTGACACCTGCACACCAAAAACAACACCACACAAATAACAGCTAGGCTGATTTTCTCAGTAACTGATCAACCTCTTTAAACCATCAACAGACACGCAGATACAATGAGGTCCTTATATTTAGAACTGTTCTTTCTCAATGCAAAGAGTTTTCACTCCTACTATCTTACATGTCCTTCTGTTGTTCTACAAACAATAACATTTAAATTGAACGCCACAAGTTTGTGTAAACCTCATGTTACCCAACTCAAACTCATATTGATATGACAATGTTATACATTTTGTTCACAAGTCTAAATTTTCTCTGCTTTCTCGATATGATATATATATAATGTAGTGTGCTTTAGCTCTTGTGTCAGATGAGAGTGTGTGAAATTGCAGCCCATATTCTTAAACAGCTCTGTTACTAAATACGGACAGAGCTTCTTAGCCATCATTTCTGTCTCAAGGATCACAAGGATCAGACCTGAGAAGCTGCTTCCAGTTAAAGGGCAGGGGTAGAAGGTGAATGTATGGGTTGGAAATAAATCTTATAAGAAGTTCTAATAGAATCTGCATTAAGATAAATACCTGGGAATATTCTTTTGGGAATATCTATTCTACAAATATGTCCCGTGTATGACTGACTTTTTTTTTACATGTCTATGGCATCTGTAAAATCACTGTTGGGCTCCACCACTGATTTAACTTGACCGATCAGTCAAAAAGCAAACAGTCATGGAACGACAAGCAAACATTGTTGAAATCCGACTGCTGAATTTAGTACTGTACCTGGGCTCTCTGTGTGATTAGTTGGGAGGCATTGAACTTGGCCACCACGCTCTTAAGCACCTCATTGACGATAGAAGGAAGCACGCGTTCATCATAGTCTTTCCCCAGCTGCTGGTACATGATTGGCAATTGGGAGGCAATGGGTCGAGACAGCACACGAAGAGCTATGTTTACCATCTGAAGATCTGCGATGGACAGAGTCACGTGAATTAACTGGCACGGGGTATGTAGCCTAGTAAAATCATTTGAAACTTTATCAAGCCAGTGTTTGTAATATATTGAATATATATTAAAGTCACCTTTGCTTCCAGTGAGGGATGAAATCTTCCTGGGCCTGGCTCGAATATCATAGATGATAGGGTACTGGAACCAGGGTATCCTAAACGCAAGACAGATGCATTGCTTTTTGCAGCATTTGCTTCTCTCAACATGTTGTTCTGATCCTGTATGATTTTCTTTCTTATGTAATGCATACATTGAGAAGTTTAGGCATGACTGATTCAGTCTGCTTCAATTTGAAGGAATAGTTGTGTATTGTGGAGTATGGCAATGTTTTTGAAGACGGCAAACAAACTGAACTACATCTCGGATGAGCAAATTTTCATTTTCGAGTAAACTGCTGAAAGCTTTTGGGTAAATTGTATACAAGTATATATAAAAGTGACTCAAGAGCGTTGACCATTCAGCTTCGTCATGACAGGAATAAATCGAACAAAAATGATACAAAATAAATAAATAAATAAAAAAAATTGATATTACAGTAATATTTCACATTTTTAAAGTACTACTGCTTTTACCATTATAATAAATGCACACGGCTCTAATGACAATGAGTTCAATGTACCTGAAGTGCAATCCTTCTGCAAGCACAGTTTCCATCTGCATTCCTCCAATTCTGCTGAAGATAATAGCTCTCTGGCCACCCTCCACTACAAACACAAAACAAAACTATCTATTAAATAAAAAATAAACAAAATCATTATAGTCTTCTTAAATCTTTCTTTGTTTCACCTGTGTATGTGGCTTCTTTGACCCCGTAGGCAAGAGCTCCAGCTCCGATGAGCAGCTTCGCACCCAGCCCAGCTCCTCGGGGGCCAGACCCCATCCTGTTGACAACCTGCCTCAGCAGCTGCAAAAAACCCTGGGACAGACAGACATGTTGAACGCATCTTAATATACTCATTTAAACTGCATCTATGATGTCGTATGATATCTAGACACATGCTTGATCCTCCTTCAATACACAAACTTTAAAAAGACAAACAATGAAGAGTCAATGACAGCGGTGGGAACTGTGTAACTTACATGCATGCGATTTTTAAGTAGACTACAAAATATATGATAACAGATACGTTTGTTTAAAAAGAAAATGTATTAGTGATTTTTGTTGAAGATGTCAGTGGCATGCTAAAGATTAAGACATCCGTGAATAAATTAAATAGGCTAAATAAATTCTAGTGTGCCAAAATGACCTTGTCTATAACAGATGAGGGGCAATTTTAACACACGTAAGTTAGTTAACGTCATAATATAACTTCACATCACTGACACAAATTGTGATTTTGAAATTATTTATGAACTATTTCATAATAGTCGTATTTTACCACATAAATAAAGTTATACAAGGTTGCATCATAGCTGGACCTTGAATAGCTAGCACACAACTAGCATAGCTTTCTTTTAATCGTAAACTAACACTTTAATTTAAATGCAAACTACTAGACGCTAGTTGTTTGAAATAAATTTATTATCCGCGAACAAAATCTTTCTTCGCGTTTCTAATCATTTCTTTAGATTTGAAGGTATTGACTAACTTACTCCAGGATCTTTACTCGCCATGCCGTCCTGCTGTACGATGCACGTCACCGGTGACAGTCCAAGCACGTGGTACTGCACAGCCTAGGTTACCCCGTGGCACCATGGGAGTTGTAGACTTCTGAAGAAGCTGTACAGCAGTGAAATGAACGTGATTAAAGCGAAAATATTTTTTAAACGTTTTTATTATAGCCATGTGAAGAAACTTGTGTGTGTTTATAGTTGTATTTAACTTTAACTTTAAATACATGGCACTTAGGTTAAAACACATGTAGAGTAGCCTACATGAGTAAGATACTCTAGTAGTTCAAGAGGATATCACTCACTGATTCTCTGCTCTGTACATTTTGCATGTCTCCATTATTTAACATGTCTCATTCAGATCATCAACGCAACATTCAAAACGTTCAGAGCAAAGTGGGTCCCAAGGACTGGAACTGAGAACCACAGGCCAACATGAAGAAATCAGGAGGTGGCAGTAGAGAACTCTTGTGTACATAGTCTAAAGGCAAGCTTTCTGAACTGCTGTATATAAGTATACAGGGCTGGATTAACATGGCCAGGGGCCCCTAGGCTACAAGTTGCCCAATGGATCCAATGGATAGTTTTTTTTTTCTTTTGACCAATTGGGGGCCCCTGCCTTGGCTGAAGCCATATAAAGCCTGTGCATTGATCCGGCCGTGTAAGTATATGTTAGACACGAGCAGTGTGCATAAATCTTCATATACATCGTACACAGTGGATTTTCCTGGCTGATGATTTTGTGCATATTCTTATATTTTTCAACCCCAAACTAACCCAAGTCATTAGTTCAGGGGTCGAATCTGTCCTGGATGCCCCCCATAAGTACGCATTCAGCGCTTTAGTAGAGAGCAAGACCTAAATTGGGTGTGTTCGATAAATAGGAGACATACAAAATATGCAGGTTTGAAAGGACAGTGCAGAACACGTTTAAAACCCCCTGCCATAATTTCCATTATTGTAATGCTGGTTGGCTTTATTTGAGTGTTATTTAAAAATATATATATAATTTATATAAGTGTAAAGGCATTGTGTAATTGCTATGCAATGAGTTTTAGTTGTTTTGATTCATTTTGTATTTTTATATAATTTACATTTGACTTACATTTCATTTTATTTAAACAAATTACAATTTCTTGTTTCTTTATTATTGTTAAATAGTTAAAAGGTTTTTGTTTCTGGGGTGAAATTCACCTTAGAGAGCATTTGAACAAATTGTACAACAGCAGTAGCTTGTTTTTCTATGGGTGGCCTACATGCTAAACATTGCTATCCAATACAAGGCGACCCACAAAACTGCAATTTGTAAATAACATCATAGCTGAGTAAACTTTGATTGCTTGGAAATGCTAAAACATTTAAGCAATTGAATCTTAATCAGTGGTTCATGAAAATCAATTCACTCAAACATAGAGTCAGAAAGAAAGAAATATAGGCCTAATGGGTTATGAAGCAAAAGGTTTGGCTTAGAATCCATCCTCATTTTCCCACAATGCTTCGTTTTGTCATTGATCTGTTCCTAATCACTCATGCAAAGATAGCTATCCTTATCACTCAAGATATTTTCTTAATATTTTTCCACAAGTTAGATTTCTACAGTGTGTATGGCACACAGTGTATTTACTTCTTTGTGTCAGAGATACCTGACATGATTGACTGCCTCGCTCCAAATCCTGCTGTATATGTCACTTCTTTACCCCTGCTTGTCACAATGGCAGATGGTAGATGTATGAATTTAGCACTGACAATAACACTCTGAACACCCATGTGATGCTCACTGTGCTGTCATTGAGTGACCTTTGACTAGTTTGACATCAGCCCATCTGGCATCTCCTGGGCTGAGGCATTCATTCATTGGCATTCGCTTCAGTGCATCCAAGTGTTGGCCTGTTCACCAGTGTCTAAGCAACCTTAGGTCAAGTGAGTCAAAAAGAAGAACCAATAACATCAGCTGGAAATGATATCATGTCAGTGCAAGTTTATAGTTTAATAAAGTTCAATGTAATATATTCAGTGTGAGACATTCTTAGGTCCCAATGTGAAAAACGCTCCATTTTTATGACAGATCAGGCTCTTTAACGTATCAATACGGATGTTTAAGTTATTAATAGTTACTGTATAATTCCTTCAACAGAAAGTAAGAACAACTATTGTGGACTGATGCTACTTTGTCTCTGGTTGTTTCTGTAACAGAAATATATTAAATAACTGTAATATAATTTTACACATTGTTTACTGTTTTATATCACACTTTCAGTTGTGTTTTAGGGCTTAATGAAAGCATGGCTGTAATTACCTGTGGCTTGCAGGCAAATTAAAAACAATAATATCTGGAAGAAAAACACTGCATGCATGTGCATAATTACATGACTCACGCTGGCTTGTCATATGCTGTTATGAATGTGTACACTAGCACACATTTACATTTCAACTTGCAAACACACTCAAAGATATGTTCTTTAATTTAGGTTCTTCGGTCTGCTCTGGGATAGAGGCTTCCAATAATCCTTTAATTTTCAGCTTCAGTCTTGACTCACACACAGGAGAACACAAGGACATCTGTGCCAAGAGCACAGAGAGTTCAAATTTGGCTTTGATGATGCATTTTCGTCTTTGGAATGGAAACTTGAGAGTGGTTCGTGAAAAAGCAGAAGATGTTAAGGTCAATTAGCATATGAATGCCTGACATGGAAACTTGCATGCAAAGTAAGTTAACTTTGCCTTGAATGATGGTTTTAGAGAGAGAGAGAGAGAGGTCTGTTGAAATAAGTGACTCTCACAAACAAGTGGCTTAATTAAAAAAAACGTGTAAAATAACAACAGATATAAATTCACCCTTTGGAAGTGCGCACTTGAGATTTAGCAGCACTCAGCAGCAGCACTGTTTAGTAAAATGGAATCTTTTGAACTGAATGTAAAAGCAAGTCCTGAATACTTAATGTGCTGTAATGGCCTGAAATCTTTAAGAGAAAACAAACAAATACAAAAAACAATAAGTTTACACTTTTTGCATAGAATATGTTATATATAACATGCATAATATGCAGTGATGTTTGACATGTCACATGCATACTCCTTAACATACAATCTTTTATTTTATTTTTATAACGTCTTTGCATGTGAAACGAATTGTAGAAGCATTACTGGTAGTAAACTTTTTTTCTGACATTTCCGTGCATTGTATATTTCTGCTTATGCTCACTATTCTGCCACTTCCATTTATACACGTCTTCATTTGTCATGTTCTTTTTTCTCGCAGAGAATTGAAAGTCTTCAGGCTCAAAAATAGGAAGAATGGGAAGAACAGATGAGGTGGACTGAAATGGTGAATGAAAAACAAAACCAAACAATGAGCAAAACATGAAAGCTCTGCAAAGAAAAAAATGAATAAAGGGAGACCCATTGATAATTAAGAACAAGCTTTCATGTCCTTTGGAGATGACCTTCAGGGTGGACAGAATATTGGATAAACAGTTCAAAGAATCCCCACTGCTAATACAAGGGCACACATGAGTAACTGTGAGGTCAAATCAGCCAGCACATTAACAGCAGAATGACTGAACTGAACTGCCAGTGCTTCATACTGGACTTTTGCTGAAATCATTTCCAGAAATTGATGAAAAATCAAAGACTTGACGTTGCCGTTATTAAGGATTTCTGTGGCCTGCCCTCATTTTCTAGTTATTCAAGGAGGGGAAATTTTTGATTGCATGTCAGCTCATTAATTTAAAGCTGACATACAGTGTAGAGTGGATGACTTCTAGTGAATAGGTCATTGTGTGACTCACTTGTGATTAAGCTTGGACTGCTACACTGAGCAAGAGACAATCAATCAAAATGAATGCCTCAAAGGAGACAGTGATGGAAGAAAAATGGTACTGTAGGTCCAAGTTAAAAACCTATTTCCGTTACCCCTATTTCCATTACGGTAATACAAAATAAGTGAATGAAAGAATAAAATAGTAAAAACGTGTGCGTATCTCTCTCTCTTATCAGAAGCCCTCTTATTACTCAGCGGTTCACTGATTAAAGTGTAAAGTACAGCAGCATCTTGAGTTTTGTTGTTATTGGTGAGCGGTGGCATACTGCTTTATATAATCATTTGTTAGTGGTCTTTGGATTTTGCTAATTTACACAAAACACAGCGGGAATCATCGTGAATAGTGGTTAATCAAAAAACAAACAAACAAAAAACACAATGCATGAAAATAATAATAATATACACGTCAATAGTTTTATGTGTCACAAATTTACAATTCTGTTGTTACAATGAAATTTATAAGAATTTAAGAATAAAGAACAGATTTCGTATTTTATTGGCGTACATAAGACTCTTTGTTGTTGGTTTTATGAATCTGTTTTTCAAAATTATTTTTTATTAAGTTATATATATAGTTATATTGACATGCATCTATAGGTGCATGCCTAGGAATAATGTGTAAAAATTCCTTATTTTAAATGCCAACCCCATCAAAAAAGTCCTTATTTTAGTTTTTCCTTATTTTAAATGTAAAAGCCCATTAAAAAACCCTCACAAGGCAAATACAGTGGCATTTAAATCATATCACTTTAACAAGTCTTTGATTTAGATATTATCCTTATCCAAACTGAAAGAGTGACATTGTACATTCTAGTCACTTATAGCACCACGTTTGAAATGTCCCGGAAGGAATGCATCCAGTGTGAACAAGTTAAAAAGTGTGGAGGTTGCCAACGTAAGGCATGGCATTATTAATCTTGCAATAAACTAAATTATATTTTGAACCTATGTAACCTAATATGTTTAATAATGTAATATGTTACTAACATCATTACATTAATATAGCGCATGTTCTCTTATTACTCAGCATTCTAAAGTAAATGAATAAAAGTGTAGAGTAGTGCACTGACGCCCTCCGGCAGCAGCAGCACATCTCGAGTGTTGATGTTATTCATGGGAGGTGGCATACTGCTCAATGAGGCGTTTCCGTGCTCAAGTGGGCTGGGACTCGAACATTTCCACTAAGGAGTGGAATAACCCGAGGAAAACAGAGGAAGACCGCACAGCTTTAGCCGTATCACGCAGTGAACCCACTACCTCGAAGCTCACGGCGTAATATGAACGTCAGGAACTCGGATGCACGGTCTCGTGAAAGGTCCTGTAAGAGGAATCCTCACGTGGACGCAGCTGGAGCATGAAAACATCTCAGGGATAGCTCCGCTCCTCTTTCTCCTCCTCGTTGACAATTTACAGTGGTGGGGTACCAACACACACGCCGGTGTTTTCAGCACTTGGACTGAATATGTACCAGGGACATTCACAGGTAAGCTCGCGTGCTTCTTTAATTTATTATTGGCCAGCGGCGCGTGAAGCATCTCATCTACAGACACGTGCGCATGTGGAAACTAAATCATCCTTAATATGAGGAGTTTATCTTGTTCTCATCGGTCAAATCTCATTCTCTTAAGCTGTATTTTAGTATGTGGGCAATGGGCAAAACACATTTCACGACAAAAGCATGAACTGCATGAGGGGGACGTTAATTGTGAAGAAAAAACGAATGTTTCAAGGCGTAATTTTGTCCTATTTAAACAACTAACAGTCTGAATACTGTGTTCTGCTTGTATTTGTCCAATGCACTCAATAAACACACGTTGTTCTAAAAAGCCTCGATATAAGGTCCCTGTGAACCCCACTCAAAGTTTTATATTAAGAGTACTTTTAAAGTAGTAAAATACATAATATAATTATTATAATTTATCCTCAATGTTTCATTATGTATATATAATTTTGTGTTTGTATATATGTGTTTTAATATTTTTAAAAACAGTAGTTAGTCACATTTGCATTAACCAGTAAACATATATGTGTGTGTATGTATGCATATGTGTTTAGATCTAAGTATGCATATGCCATTCATAAAAAGTGGGTCTTGAAGAACTTTAATCTGTTTTAAATTAAATTTCTTACTTTTTATTTAAAAAGTAAGACTTTTCACAAATTACAAATGAATGAAACTAAAAAATTGTAATATGTATTAAAGTATTGACGACATGACCCCTGCACGACTGCTGGCTCAACATCAGTGTTTTGCACTTGGAAGGAATTTGACCTTCATAGAGTAAGATGAACTTAGATATTGCCTGCTGCCGTTCACATGACTGATGATGCTGTGCTTGCACTTCAGGGAACTGCCATCAAGTGTGGTTTGCTTCCGAGTCTTCAAGATAAATGTGTCTTCTGTCTCTGCGAGCTGTAAATCTGAGTAGTATTGTATTAGACCATAGGTCTGTGTCACATTTCTCACTATCGGATAAAGGGAATGTGTTTGCGTTTCCTGTTTGAAATTGAGTGTTGTGTATGTTTGCAAGTAATTTGCTGCATCACAGTGTTTTGTGGCTGCTTATTTTCCTCATTGTTTTCTGTCTGGTGCTTTAAATGTGCAGTGCGAGGAACGTTTGGGATGTTTTTAAATATGTTTTTAGATTTCAAGTTGCGTTCAAAAGCTCAAATGGTGCTGGTTTATGGATGTTACACAAGCTTCCCACAGATGTCTGCCACTCACAACACTCCATGCCCTGAATCTGCATAGAAGACACAAAGAGTGACTACTTATATAAGGAAGAATTTAAAATTTTCCTGTATTCTCAGATGAGATTTTAAAGGGTGCCCTTATATCCACCTGAAACGCTTTTGATATCGCTATGCCCGTGCATGTAATATTTGAGGCTTCGCCTTCTGAAGGTGCATTAGTTCAGCCTTGCGTGGGGTTGCGAGAGACTAAAAAAGAGAAGTGAGAGAAAGCCCTTTGATGTGCTTTTCTTCTTTTATCACAGAATTTTGTGCTTGGAATGCTGCTTTTGTCCCATGTATGTTAGCCGGCTTAGATGTGTGGTTATTAAGCGTTTGAGAGGGATAGAAAGCAAGTTTAAAAGAGAAATTAAAACATATTTAGATATATTAGATGACATTAAGCCATGTATTTCCCATACACAGACGGAACTCTATGCTTGCATTATATTAAGATCTATCAATCTATAAACGAACAAACTATTTCCTGAAATTCATTTGGACCACATTAATGATGGAGATGCAAGTGAAGTAATAACATTTTTCAAAAGACAGCCAGGTACCTACAGAGATCCATTCATATAAATCCTCACCCCAATTGTATCATGATTAGTTTAACATCCGAACTGACTTGAATCATCACATATTTTTAAAGATTTTACATCTCTACATTTCATACTAAAACGAAACTATATGCTTCTAACTGAAAGTTGAGAGCTATAGATCCAGTCACACAATTTGCATGTTCCTTGGAAACAATACTTAATGTTGATAACAATTGAACAGTTGTTTATAGTTGACTAACAATTAGGACTGTGCAATTAATCGCAAAAAACAATCGCAATTTAAGCACATGCAATTGCTAAATCGCATAAGGCTGCAATTTTATCTATTGATTTATTTAGATTTATTCCGAATTTTTTATTCAGAAACGGCAAAATTTAGAAATTACCAACGCAATTACCTATCATATGTGCACAGATATGATGCATGCACACATTGTCAGTAAATGTTATTTCATTCATTGTGAAATGTTTTGTCATGCACTTCTTATTCTGAATACATTTAGAATGTATGTATGAAGCTTGTTTGAAAAAGCAAAAACAGTTGGCAAAATCGCAAACAAAATCGCAATATTAGTTAAAAAAAAAATCGCAATATGATTATTTTGTCCATATTGCACAGCCCTACTACCTACGTTTACATACTACGTTAATAAACATTGCATTTTATTCAGTTGAAAATATTAGCGAGCTCACAATATTAGCCTCACAGGAAACACTCAAATAACACTCAGCACCTAACCACTCACAAGATTATATAAGGTACTGTGCAGAACTTAAATAAACAATGTCAAGATATGATATAGTCCATTACAAATGAGGTAGATTTAATATTGTGTTCATTGTGTGCTATAAATAATCATACTCTTAAACGTTATAATCATAAATACGTAAAAAATATAATGTATTATAACTGATTTTATAATTATTTATGAGATTATAAACACATTATAAGGTTTTTGTTTTAATGGATTATGCCTTAATAATGCCCTTATAATGTATTATAAATGCCTTCGTCATAGAAAGTGTTACCATATAATTTTACTATTGGGAGAATAATTCTTAATCATATCACCTGTTATAATTATTTGCGTCTGTCAATCTCAGCCTCTGGACAGTTCAATACTGCATTAAAGATCTCTAGTATAAGTTAACTGTTCAAATTCAACCCAACACAAGCAGAGCCGGAGAGCCGGAGAGCTGTGCACACACTGCACACTTCCTCACAGCAAATATAAATATAGTGTAGCAAATATAAAAACATTGAAGAAACCCAATTCAACCTCCTGTCATCACATGAGGGACAAAGGCTAATCCCTCTTGTCTACTTAGATGGACACGTATGTGTTTATTTTTACCCCTTTTTATATTTATTTGTATACAGCTACACAATAGTAAAGCTAATTTAAATTCAATTTAAAGACAGAGCGAGCGAGAGAGAGAGAGATTGTGTATGTGAATGTGTGTGTGTTATATGCCGTAATATATGTACAATATGGTCATGATTTTATTTTATTTTTTAATCTATCTAACGTTATATGTTTGCATAACTTTGCCTAGCATTTATTAAAAACAGACTTTTAAGTACAAATATGGGTTATAAAAAAAATCTATAAATTCAAAATTTTGCACAAATAATCTGTACAATCCTCGGTGTTCGTGTAAGTTAACTAATGTCGGGTAGTGTATTTCAGTGTGGTTATAATAGAGCAGAAGGCTAACTGGAGACAAGCTAACGTAACTGCTATTAACTTTGGAGAAATAAATTTTCAAAAAATTCAACGCGTCTTTCGACCTAAACACGGCGTAATTCTATAAGAAATATATACAACGCAGTGTAATTTTCAAATACATTATTAGCAATATTTTTTTCAGTTAATGGCAAATAAACGGTGATTTATTTTTGGAAAATAGTGAGAATTTCCTTCTTACCTCCGCCATATTTACAGCGCTGCTGCTGAGGGTCAGCGGAATGTGGGCGGAGTCAACGGAAGTCCCCGGATGTTCGCTCGTGCTCTCTTGCTCTCTCTCTCTCTCTCTCTCTCTCTCAATTCAGTTATCTTAGTTTATTGGCATGACAAAAGTCATGCTTTGCATTGCCAAAGAATTGATGTAGAATTGTCATGTCACTTTTTGGTGCTGTCTTATAGAATATGTAACTTATATCTTTCACTGCTTGATTGATGCCAAGTTGATTTTTAGGGTATACCTGTATTTGGAAAGAATGTAAAAGGGACTGTATTTCTGAAGATTCAATAGCATTAATGCAATTAGTAGTACTGTTTTCTGTCCATTTGAATGAAGTAATGTTGTGCATTTGATATGGTGTCCTAACTGGTTGAAGGTTGGTATGTATACAGCACACAGGAAGACTTTAAATTTTTAACCACATGTGGTACTGTTCTGCTTTGACTAATTCTATGGACAGTTCAGATTTAGTCCAGATTATCATGCCTCCTGAATCTTTTCCTGTTTGACTGAAGATAATATCTTTTTGTATCCTGGGGGACAGCCAGTAGACTCATCTCCTCTGAACCAGGTTTTTTGTAAAATTAAAATTATGACATGTCATGAACTTCTCTCATAAGGTCTGGATTTTTACTCTTCAAGCCAGACTGAGGACTTTAAACCTTGAATGATCCATAAGGAGATGCTAAAAATAAAATAAATATAATCTATAGAGTTTGCTTTCAATTTTGAGAAGAGCGAAAGATACAAAAATACAAGAATTTAACAGATTGGATGCAACAGTAAACACAGATAATGCGAGTTATGTTATATGGACTCTGCACATAAATTTATATCATTTGGAAGTGTGTGAGTGTTTTTTTCTCATCTCTGGCCACTGTGTGTTAGTAGGTGAAAGCAGATGACACTCAGCATGTACAAAAATCAACAGCTTTATTAACCTACAGTATATATTTTAGAAAGAGTGTTATATCATCTGCAAATTGGCATAACTTAAATTATTTTCCCATAGTTCTGATACCTTGAAAATACCCTTTCTTGAGATGAATAGCTAATAATTGGACTGCTAAATGAAAAAGTGTGCAAAATTGTTCATTTGCATGCAAAACAGACTTGAATGTTTTATTTTCTTCTTTTTCTTGTCTAATGTCTCTCCCATTTAATATCTGAGGCTTTAAAATAACAAACATTTTTAACGCATGATTATATGAATTTTATGATTTTTCAAAGATATTTCTTTTTTTTTTTAGAGTAAATAATCTCATACTATGATGTCCGCAAACCCATTATAATTGTTTGATGTTAAAGATACAGTTATACTCATTAAAAGGAGGTAGTATGTATTAAGCGCTGCAGTAATAATACTGAAATGAAAATAAAAGCATCCTGCACAACCCTAGCAGAGTTTTCCTCTGTTTGCGCACTATTTGCAAAAAGAATGCTCATCAGTAATTATTTTTTATATATACAAACTACACTGAAAAAAATAACTTTGAGGTGTAGTAATATATACTAGATTTACTATCATAAATTTTACATTATAATAGTACA
>JAUCMT010000047.1:4142052-4168849 GCA_032357475.1 Enteromius thamalakanensis
ATACTTTTAATGGCCTTAAATTTGACAATTTTGATTTATCACTTTTTAATACTTTTTAAAACCCCGCGGATACCCTGGAAATGCAACAGTGGAAGACAAAATACAGGCAGACAGCTTCTAATGTTCATCAGTAAATCTGTGGAAAATTAATAGAAATTATGATTCTGTCTAAGCTATATGCATTTTAAAACTAACACACACTTGTGTGAAGTTAACATAACAGATGTGTAAATTAAAACTATTTAAACTTTATTAAAACTATTTGCATTGATTTATTTTGTTGTATATATATTTGATTACTTTTTGCAGTGTCTCAGGAGATGAGGCTTTGAGTCTGTATAAATGTCAAAAACTGTTTTTTCAATAAATGTTTTTTGAGATAATGTATCGAAAAAGGTATCGCTCAGGAACCGGTATCAAACTCAAGAAGGATACCCAGCCCTAGTGCTATGTGGCCTTCAGAAGGTTAGTTAGGTTAGTTTTACTACAGATATATACGTTTTATGGAACTTCAAAATAATGGCCACCATCCATTACCAACTTGGAGAAGCCAGGATATTTTTTTTTAAACTTTGTGTTCATCTGAAAATAGAAAGTCATATATAGAGATAGAATGGATTGGAGGTCAGTAAATTGTGGCATAATTTTCATTTTTGGGTGAACTACTCCTTTAAGGGACTCATGCTTATATATTACAAAAGGTGAAAACATATAGGCTACTAATGATCTAAAGAAGGCTACGCGATGCATTAAGAGAGTTTAAGGATGTAAACTGTTGTGATCAATCATTTAACAGCACATATTTTAGTCATGTTACAATATGTGTGGGCTATATTTTGTGATAGGGTTATGGTTAGGCTGTGGTTGGTCCATCTATCTCCACTATTATGTCTGTCGAGGGGGAGCTGGCCGACAGGCTCCACCAAGCTTGGTGAGCACTAATTTTAAACCCTACATTTGAACTCTACTCTGTCTGTAGCTTTCTTTTAATAGTTGTCTTTTAATGTAATTAGTAGCTGAGTAGCTGAGCTCTGTTATTAGCTGATAGTCTAATTCTTTGAGACTTTAACTTCAGCTAGTTTGAGCAGGATTATAGCAAAATGGATAATTAGATATGCAGATATATCATTTGATGTATAAATGGGTAGGTAAGATAACAAAATCTTAACAATTTAAAGATGTTTCAGTTATCTGTGCCTTAGATATGATGTGCTGAAATTCATACAGTCATTTACAGCTTGTGTTAGCAGTACCTACAATTCCTCTGCTTGCAGATCCTTTCTTTGGTGTGATCATCTTTCACCCAGTCAACACAAGCTGAGTCCATCACCATTTGTGAGAACTGATTTTATCACCTCACTAATGAGGCAGTTTTTATGACATGACTGCACACATTCTTTTTTTCCCCATATTTTTATACACACAGTTATCATGTTCACACAGGATGTATACTAGAATCAACATATAAGAGCACATAGTTTATCTGTTGATCTGATGATTTATTTTAAGAAATAAAATGATAATCTGTTTGAGTGTAAAACAAAGTTTTAAGATTTATAAGTATAGAATTTAAAAAAATAAAAAATCCTATCGCAGTTCTATCATAAAACTCTAGATGGCGCAATCTAAATAGGTGTAACTCAATTGAACATAATGACAACATTGTCTTATGGTGCAGCTAATACGTTTTATATCAGCAGCCAATGAGCTTGCTGCTCAACATTCAAATGGCTAGTGCTTGCTGCTGCAGTACCCTTCAGAAACCCTCCACCTCCCCAGTTCCACCTGTATAGATCTGCTATGGGGTGATTCATATATATATATATATATGATGGTATTTCATAAATGTCATGTGTACAGCAGCAGTACACGCTTACATTCTTACATGCTCACAGCTAGGGATGGGTATCAAAGCTCTTTACTTAATCTGTACGGGTGCTAAATAGTAAACGATCAATAAGCTCTGATGTTAAAAGTTCTGCTTGGTACTGCAGAAAAAATACAGTACCTATTTATTGCTAAATAATCATTACCTAGCGTATTTTAATCTTTCTAACTTGGGATAATATTAAAGACATTTGCCTGCACTTGTTACTGGCAATCTCACGCACTAAATGTCCTTTCATGCTTTCACACTTATTAAACTGCATTTGACAAAAGAACCGATTTCATGCACATCTTTAAAATAAAAAACATTCATAATTACTTATGCTAGCAGTCTTCCAAAATAACAACCTAAACATCACATAAGGTCTCTCTAATTTAGTATGTTATAAGATTGTTAATCATTTAATAAACACACATTTCGGTTACATTAGTCAATAGTCATATAAATATTTAGTGGTCAAAATAAATTTAAACACTAAAAATGCCTTTACAGTACTGCATTTACAAATAGATGGATAATAATAAACTATGCTTATATAAGTCAAGAAAACAGGGAAAATTAAGATATAAAGCAGATCTTACCTAAAAATTAATTTGTTGTGATTAAATGCATTTATTTAGTGTACATTGCAAGAGGTTCCAAACTTGTGTTACTTTTAATCCCAAACACAGTTAACTGATTTATGTGAATGTGTTCTAATAAAACAAACATTAGCCAAAGCTGATTGCTCAGCTGCATTTTGCAACTGTTTTGGTTAAAGCTGCAGTTTTAATAGTTAAAAATGGTTAGTCTTCTTGCAGCCTACCTGCATGCCCCGACTGTAATCACTGTCCATTCTTTTACAGGAAAATTGTTGTTAATTTATTTGTTTTAAATTTCTTTTGTTTGTGTAATATTTTCTCAAACATTGGTCTTTGTTAGGCTACTTATTATTATTTTAATTATAAGTGTTGTTAAATCTGTTCTCAATTAGTTTTTTATTAATAAAATTGTTCAAAATATAAAAAACACAACAAAAAGTATCGATAAGAGTAACGTTAAAGTACCGGATCGATAAGTGGTATCGGTAAAAGCAGTAATACCGTTAAAAACTAAACGATACCCATCCCTACTCACAGCAGCATGTTGTGGATGTATTAACAGTAGCAAGTCTTGCTTATCTTGCTTAAGCATCTATACTGCCAATACCAAAAACATTAAGATTGTCATGTACATTACCATGCAAATCACTCAGAGAGTTGTCATGTGTGCTATTTAATGTAAATATAAGTCCAGGCTAGAGCAGTGGAGTTTAATACCATTAACAAACAAATGTTTTCAAACATACAGTATTATTTGTATTAAATGGGAGAGGGTCCACTGTCTGGGTCTTCAAATATGTCTAAAATTTATTTAGTGACACTCTTATGGAAATATGCTAATATTTTGTAATTAGTATTTCAATCTGTTTCAACTCAGGAAAATCTTATGGTGTTTCAGATCAAAATATAAGTTTCTGTTACAAAACAGGATGTTAATTTCACACGTCCCCATATGAGGACACCGGGATTAAAACTATGTTTAACATGCATTTTGGAAGACATAACAAATGAATAAGAAAGAAATAACTTTTCAGTATTCTATTAAATATTATATATTAAAATATAATGTTTTTTATATATATATATATATTTAAAAGCTATATATATATATATATATATATATATTATATATATATATATCTTGCCAATTATTACTGCCATTATTATGCTTCTTTTTACATTACATGTTGCTCCAAAAACACATTAATATGAAAATTAGATTTAGTTTATAGATAAATTTTATATAATTAGAAATCCCATTTATGGGCATTTTACGCATATTTTGCATAATGCATAATCATTCTGTTTTAACATAACTGGGAATCATCTTTACACAGTTTGGTAAAAACAAAATCCTGAAAACTAAAAATGTATTGGTGATTTAAAAAAAAAGTTGTTTTGCCTAAGCGTGTTCATTCATGTCTTTTTATATGATTTTTATAAAAAAAAATGTTATGACTCTAAACTATATAAAAAAAAGAAAAAGTACTAAAATATATACTAAAACTTTTTTCTCAAAAGGTAAAAGATTCATTGTTTCTGAAAGAAAAGATCTCTGTGCATTTTTCCCCATGTTTAAATTGAATGGGTTGATGTGTCCCAGATGTGCTCTGTTGCAAAACCTTCTTAGCGTATAGTAAAGGTCAGTTATGAGCTTGATGGAGTAGTTGTCAAGACTGAAATGACACTCAGTGTGGGTATTTAGGAACACCACGTTATAGATGGATGATCACAGACAAGACTTGAGAGAAACCTTACAGAGAGAAAAGCCAACACAGTGTACATAAATAGCTGGCATTTCCCCCCAAGTAAAGGCTGTCTTTACTATACGGATGTTAGCTCCTTTAGTGCTTAGCTCATATTCAAACAATAAACTGGGGGAGGAATAAAAGCCTGACCTCATATAATGAATAATGTAAGTGAAGAACGCTACATATGTGTGTTATATTAGATATTACTCAAGACATGGACCATGTCCTTCAGGTTTTTCACATAATTCGAGATGTCTTTAATGCCAAAAGCTAACAAAGAAAGAAGACATTCATCTTCTCTCTCTTAAAGGGTTAGTCCACCTAAAAGTGAAAATTGTTTTAGCTATTTAATCAGCCAACCAGAGAATATTCGGCTTTGGCCTGTAAGCATTCACTTAGAAACCACCTTTCATCATTTACTCATGAGCACCCCTAGCAAGCACATAGCAACAACCTTGTAATCACTCTCAACACCCAGCAATCATGCGCGTTTTGGTACAAGTTTAAATCACAAAGCATCTTTTTTGAGAGATCTTTTGTTTAGATGTCTCCAAAAACATTTATTGTGTTGCTGGACCCTTGAGTGTTTCTTGAGAGGTTTACTACAAAACAGCGCAGTTAGATTATCTTGGATTGCAATATGGGACCAACTGTGCAGTTGTTCAATTCAGCAAATACATAAGGGTTTAAATGACATTCTGCAGTGTTAAACATTGCCAGTGAATTGCTTCCACTCCAGCTCTCAGTGTCCCAGTGGTGGTTTAAGTGCTTAGATCTGTCTGAGTGGTGTGGGGACTGTTAAAAGCACAGTTGTTAGACGCATGTTTTTTGGCTGGTGTATCCCTGAATAGAGTAAGGGTTTGCTACTCTTACGTACTGTAGCATGTCTGTGCTGAGGATATGTAGTTTTATGTGTTGGCAATAATAACTGTTTCATATCAAATAGAACTTATTTATAGGGATGCACTAATATTACTGATAAGTTGGTAATTATTTCTATGTTATGGCTGATAAATAGCCAGTATTAATTAGTGTATGGGTAGTTGACGTATCAGTGTGTCCTATGGTGTGACCAAAAAATGCAATTTAAAAAAACCCTCTAACATTGAAGATAAACCTTCCTCATGCTATTTGTAACTGTAAGAATAAATATAATTTTTCCTGTGTTATTTGAAGGTTAAGTTTTTTTTTTTTTCTACATTTTTGCAGTCATACCGTAGGACACGGTCCAGTTTTTAATCGTCAACAAATTAAATAAATTAAAAATAAAGAGCTGAAAGTACAAAAAAACTATACTTTTTAACACAGTTTACTTTTAAATTAATATTTATATTAAATTAATTAACCATTTGTACTTAAATGAACCAATTGTCTTCTAAAAATAAATGATAAAAGCCTATTTGCTAAAAAATACTGGTTAATAAACAATAGCACACCAATATATAGTGCATCCCTAATGGTTTTTTGTGCTGTAGAGTAGATGATAGCATGCTAATTATGCACATTGCTTTGTGTCAGTTGGGTAAATGTAACTTTTTTTTTTTTTTAACCAACAAAATATGGCTTAAAAAGCAAGAGGGTTTTTTTTTTTCTTGTAAAGCTGTAAATGATAAGAATTTTATTTGAATTGGTAATGTTTTAATAGTGTTTCTCAAGGAAACCGCACAATTGCTGGCATTTGAACACAAACTGACACAACTCACTGTTGATTTCACTGTTGTAGGAGAAAGACTCTAGGGCGGTTGCTATGGTGCTGAAGGAGCTACCAAGTAAGGCATCCTCAGATGGAAAACCCCTGCTCACCGTGACAACCAAGGTGGGCTGAGCACATACACCCACCGACAGGGAGCACCAAGCATGGGTGTGACTGTGTGAATAAGTTAAGTAAAACCAAGAGCTTGGTGCACCCTGTTCTAAATATCCCTCAGTGTTATGTGACACACATGAGCCATATGTGTGGAAGTGCTGAAGTTGCTTCTTGTTGTTGAAAGCAAGCTGCTTTATGGGGTTCATGCTACCCATGAAAATGGGGTGTTCCTTTGGGACCGTCAGTGTTTCATGATACAAACAAGAGTGGCATTTGCTTTTACGTGAGTGCTACTCTCCTCATAAGCAGCTGCGTAATGTTCTGTTGCTTCTATTTTATTTCTGTCTCTTGTTTTGGCTTTGAATCGCATGTACCTTACCTGTTTAATACCAAATCCAGAGCTGCATGTTCATGTTATTTGCTGTTTGTTCACATTCAGGGAATCGTTCATTTGCAGGAAGCAAATGAAATGTGGATGTAGAGTCTTGCTGTAATGTGGGGAAGTCTATGTCATTTCTTTATTGTAGTACCATTCTTCAGTTATATGAAGTAAATAAATGGATGTCATTTTTGGCTGTCTATAAAAGGTTTACCCAAATGTTGGAGGATTTTGTGAGCTTGGTTCTTCTATCCCATTGGGGATGTGGCAGAGAGCCATGCATTTCTCAATACACAGTGATGAGCTGCTCAAAGGGGAATTTACTGCCAGTTACTGCTAAGAGTATGTATTGTGAAAATGGGCAGAAAAACACTTGCTATCTCATCCCTTACCAAAGGCCAAGTGAAATTGAAAGTAATTGGTGAATTCCTTAGACTAAACTTAGATATACCAAAGACAAAGTTTTTAGCAAATGAATGACTTGAATAACTATAAAGCAATGAAAGAGTCACGTCATATATAGACTATTGAAGTCTGGCATACTTTACTTTATCATTCTATAAAATATCAATATAGCATATATTATCAATATAGCATTCACAAACTCCCCTATTAAATTAAAATTACATATAATAATTTTGTCTGTGGGCTTTCATAGCACGTTGTTAATATGCCAGACCAATAGCATTGGGTTTTCTGAATAATGCAAGTCTATAATAAGCATAATTTGTTAAATTTTGTTCAATTGGATTTTGAATGGTTTGTCAATAAATTGCTGAAACTATTTTGTGAATTCGCCTTTAGAGTTTAGTCTTTGATGGACCTCGTGTATTCTTTACACATTACCAAGAGGCCTTTACCAAACGCAAGGATGATAAATGGGTTCTGTTGGGTGCCCCGTATTCATAATTTATGACCTTTATTATAAAGTCAAGGGCACTTTCAGTGCTGACCTGTGTCAAGGGCTGTCAAGTTGTCTAATTTAGCAATTCTTGACCGCCATAGAAATGGCCATTGTCTTACTTCTTAATGGCAAATTTAACGATTTGTGTCACAATTTGTCACAACCTGCTACACCAGAATGATTCATTGTTTTATTCACTGTATACACACAGGTAATGGTCTATCTGATTCTTGTAAACAAATCAATATATCGATCAAAACGTATTTAGAAATCTCATTGAGTTACAGCATTGCATCAATTAAAAGATGCAATATTTTTGGTCTGAATCAGAGATTTCAGTAATTACTACTACTATTCACAGGTAATAAGACACCCTCTGTTTTCTGGGATTGGATTATTTACTGTAAAAAAAAAAAAATCCCAGTTCTAATTATTTCATGTTCTCCCTGGAATAAGTGTGTAATATGATGATGTAACATTTAAGGAGATTACTGGTTGCAGCATCCATTGGATCAGAAACATGAAGGTGTTGGAGAAACTAAAGCTGCATCTAATTTATAAGTCCTATACCTTCATAACTGGTTTTCTTTACCAGTTAGAACTTTTTATGGCACTAGGCTAAGCTGTTAGCTTGTGAATTAAAACTAAAGGTTAGGGTTATTGTACCAGGTGAGGACAAAGGTTTTTCCACAGATTTTTGTAAACAAGTAGGTCATGCTAATTGCCATTTAGACCAACAGAAACCTTGATTTGAAAGTGACTTGCGTGTGTGAAATTATAGCGTGGATGCTATTCATGGTTTTAAGTCACGTGATCGGCCTCGGAGACCTGGAGGTCAAAAGATAAAAAAAAAAACTGCAGCACAAGCCTATCAGTTTTCTATTTGTTTCGCAACCGCAACTATTTAGATCACCTCTCAAAGAATAGGAATATGGTATGAGAACAAAATATTTTGACCATTTGCAATTCATATTAAGCACATGCTGCAATATTACCTGCTTGCCTCTACAAAATATAGATCATCAAACAAGGTGTTTACTTAACTTTGCCCTTTAATATCTGCGTTTTACCACATTACTAATTAATGCAAGATGCGTAAATATAAGTGGCGGGAAGTGGAGGGCACGTGAAAACTATTAATTGACAGTAAAGCTTTTAGCCTGTGTAATTTTGCCAAAATTTGGATAATGTGAATGCACAATAAACTGAAAACTTAAAGAATGAGAACGGTCCATGCTAACATGTCAAACCTTGACTGCCTTGACCACTGATAGCGCTGCAGCATTTTCAATTTTGGGGCAAATAAACTAAGTTTGCTTCAAATAAAATAATTGATTTACTTAAAGTAGTTTCTGCCTATTAAGCAGAGAAAACGTATTTTAGCAAAAAACAAATAAATGTTACACATAAGAGCAATATTTTGTGGAAATGTGCATGCTGAATGAAAATTGTTTCGTTTATGTGTTGCAGTTGTGTAGTGAGCAGCAAGAGAGCCGCCCGTTACTCAGTCCTTCTATTGATGACTTCCAGAGTGAGAGCAAGAGTGATGGAGCCACACGGCCAGTCACCTCCAACACAGCAGGTTCCCCCATAATTACTGCTCTGTCATCTGTTCCTCCTCTACTTCTCACTCATCTGCTCTTCTCCTTCTCTATCCCTGAGCTGTTATGCACCAATTATTTTTTTAAATAAAGTACTTTCCAATTGCTGTTCCTCAGTGTTTACTCTTTGTTCCAATTTTAGATCATTTTAACTAATTCACCCATAACTTTGTGTAATGTTCAGTAAAACAAGAGAATACAGCTTTTCATTCGGAATGGCTCTGGTAATGTTTTGTTCCATATTCTCTAGTCTTGTCCACAGCACTAGACTTGGTGGACTTGAGTGAACCTTGTGAAAGAAGATGGAGTTGGGATAGATGGAGTCCCCGTGGCTCTCGTAAGAATGGTTTTTCTAAGAGTAGCCTTCGCAAGAAGAAGACTGATGAGACGGAGCTGATCCAGGTGGAGACAGAGCCATCATCTCCCAGCCGTTCTAACCCAGAAAGAGCCTCATTAGATTCAGGTATATTGCTTGTTAATGACAGATACTGACAGATATGTTAAAATTCTCCATAATTCAATTTAGTTGTCAACTGAGATTTGCTTTGCCTTTATGTCTTTTACTTTTGGTGCCATCAGAGGTTACTTGATGATATTGACTTTGCAATCTGATGTGAAATAAAAATAATTAATAATAATAAATTGGACACTGTGGTATTATGATGATTATGATCTACCTGAGTTGACCCAGACACCATATTAGATATGGTAGCTGTATCTGCCTATTATGAGCAAAATGTTAATTTATGAAACCTTCTAACGCATTAGGCAAGTTGTCCCTTATAATCTATAAAAATACATGCATTTATGAAATTGATTTAAGTGTTAAGTTCTTTTAATCAATTTAAGAGGTGCTTATGATTACACTTACAGCTGATTTAATCCAGGCTCTCAGTGTAATTATATTTTTGCTCTTTGTTGCCTATTTTTTTTTTTTTTTATCCCATTGGCCACTTGATCAGTAAGCGGTTACTCTGTACTTAACATACGCATTAGCATATTATTAGATTTAAAGTAGTGGAACTAAATTGGTGGAAAATGATGGGAATGGTTTAAACACACAGAACTGTCGCTTTCATGACACTGATGCCCCAAGTAGAAATTAATTTTTATTTTAGCGCTGTTGTTTGTCTCAAGCTTATGTTAAAAACGGTTTAAAATGAAATGCTACACTGGCTTATTTTAATCCTCTGGGAAGCTTTAACAACTTGCACTGTAAGGTTCATTTCCAGTAGATTACGCCTTAAGCTTCTGTAAGCTAAACCATTGCCATGTTTTTCCTGTTGTACTATATTTATCATTCCACAGCCCAACTGCTGTAATCATTTGAGAGCTGCAGGCTATAACCTGGTTGAGATAGGCAAGCCTTGAGCTGTAAGCTGTGTCCTTATCTGCTGCTGGTAGCCTTAATCTACCTTTTGCACCAGTGTTGTGGTTCATTAAAATCAGAGTTTATGACAGCCTGTGTGTTTTATTTCCTGTCTCACTCCATACTAACTGTCCTGTCTCCAGTGAGCAGCTCACCCTTGGAGAAATGGGAGGAGGTGAGCCTTCACCCAGACAGTGCCTTGAATGGAGGGCGGAAGTGGAGGTATGAGAGGAAGAGGTGCACCTCCAACCATTCATCTAGTGAGCTTTTGTGGTACGGTCAAGTTTTTTCCACCTCATTGTGCGTGTTATCATGGTGTCCTACCCAGCCATAATATGATATGTTTCCATATTTAGCATTCAATGTAGTCACAAGGTGTGCTTAACTCTTCTAGAGCCATAAAGATCAATGTTGCTGCTTCTCGAACTAATATTGGGGTAAAACAAAGCGTGTTGAATTTGTACTGGCAATTCCCCAAAACCATTAAATTAGATTTAATAAGGCATTTTAAAAAGAACATTAACACATAGCGAGGCTAAGGTAAGGCTAGGTGTTGTTCGGTTCAGTTGAATAATTCAGTTGCCTCTGTGTATCATTATCATTATCGCGAGCAGTAGAATCATTATTCACAGCGTCTTGTCCTTTGCAGGTCTGCAGACTTTAAAACAGATTTCTCTAACAGGCATAGTGCCCTGGAGCTCAGCATTAGCACGGAGTCAGACCCTGGGCCGGCCCCTCAGGTACACACTAATGATACTTTGATCTCATGTAAAAGACTACAGCAGCATTCAGTATTGATCATCTTCTCCCCTCGCACTCAGAAAATTGTTCCTGCATGCACTTAAATGGTACAAACCTTTCTCACTAAGGCATTCTGGGGACAAAATTGTTCCATTAGGAAAAAAATCAAATACTGGAAGGACTAAAATCCAAAGATTAAGCTGAGGTGCCAGAGGAAAGTCACATCTTTGTATGTGACGGTTAAAGAATGCTACTCTAAAAAGTCTTCCAGGTTTCTAAGGTGCAGTTAACGGAAAGAGATACATTTGCTGTTATAATAACATGATTTTTACCTTTAAGTAGCCTTTTTCTGAATGTGAATCAAACATTTTTTTTCCCAATTTTTTCTGTATTGATTACTCAATGTGCAAGACATGTTCTACTTATTTCTCAGATACTAGTAAGGATTTAAATATAGCTGTACTACATGCTAAACCTTTATAAACCTTTATAACTGGCTACTGAACTGAGTACAGAATTAATATACATTGGCCCCAGAAAGTGTGTAATATACCAAAAAGGTCACTGCATTGGATTAAAAAAAATAATGTAAGGAGAGCACAAGCATTCTTTTTAAAGAAAACTGTTGGAAAAATGTTGGTTTTGCTCGATAAAACAATAGATTAACTGTTCAAAGTTAAGACAAATCTACTTTGTTTGCAGAAAAAGTTACCCAACCTTTTTGTTACTATCCTCTGCTAGAACATCTGTGTAAACTTGAGAGTAACTGACTTTCAGTAAAAATCACATTATATTCGGATAAATTTAAATCCTAATATGGCAATTAAATTTTGTTAGTTGAAAGACATGAAAAAGATTTCAGATTGCAGATTTCTCCTGGTTTAATAGTTTATCGTCTCATTTGCTTAAGTGTCAAGTTACTTTTTGGGTCCACTGTATACTAAAAATTCATATTGGCCATAACTTTAAGGTTGCTTATTCGGCATGATCTGAGGACAAAGACGGTGATACAAAGAGACTGCTGGTTGACCTTGTCTGCATGTGTGTGACCATCTGTGTGCGCAGCGGCCTAGGCCCCAGCTGCGTGGTACTTTACTGGGGAGACAACACTCATTAGAGGAGGAGTTTGTTCGAGCCAAGGCTGCTGTGGAGGTGAGACAGAGTCTCTATAATACACACACGCTAGCACAAGAAAATCTCAGCTACTTATTCATTTGAAAAGTTTGGAAGTTTCTCTGCTAGCACACAAATCTTCATACCTCAGGGCTTATTCACAGTGTATGTGGCCATCTGGGAATAGCAGTTTCTTGCATTCTGTAAGGTCAGTCTCACCCTGTAAGTTAAGACTGCATAATTGGTGTATTTTTAGACTGGGATTGCAGCATCAACACAAATGACATCTCAAAGAGGTTGCTTTGTGATGATGTCAGCTCTTGCGTCTCTAGTTTTCCGTCCAGAGTTGGGCAGTAATATTCATAAGACACATCCATGGTCGGTAAAGAAACCAGTAAAAAGGAGGCCAGAGCTTCTGTACTGTTGCTATATACAAAACAATGACACTAAGATACGATCAATATCATGATTCAAACTATCTGTCTTTTATGTATATGTATATAGGCACACTCCCTAACATGTATGCTTTTAGTATATAATTAGAGTTTTAAGGCCATGAAACATTTAACTAAACACTTACACTAGAAATTTATATTTTTCAATGTTTAATTTTTTCTTTTTTGAAAACAAAAAACAAAAAAGAAGCTTCATTATAAGAATTAAATTAAGAAAAACTGCATTAGGCCAACGTTTTTAAAAAAAAGCAGAATGGCTTTATTGCATATTCATATTTGAAGTTATACATGTACTAAGGATCCAGAAAGGATTTTATGCTGAACTTGGGTCACTTGAGGCACAGCTGCACCATACGTAAGACTTCTGCCCACAAGGCAACAATATGGCAAAAACCTTTGCAGAAAAACATAAAACAGGAAGATGATGTAAGTAGAAGGGACACCTTAGACACCTGTGACTGTCAACGTCAATAACTTGCATAATTTTACATCATAATTTAGAATGTTCAAATTATGAACTAATGACACCGGAGTCTTCAGCGTAGTATACAGTAGTCAACATTTGAAGTGGGTCAAAAAAGTTTATAAAATTTGTCCTAAGACAAGAACGCTTTTAAGTTTTGATTAAAGCCTTGATCCACTTAAAATGTGGATTACTGTATACTGTACATACAAGGCCACCATGAGTGTGAGAACAGGTTAAATAGTGTCCTTGATTAGTAAAAGGTGCATATGATTATTTCGTGGCAGTTAACCTGTATATTGCTCTTTATTTCAAATAACATTTTAAGATTCATTTAATTTAAACTTTTTACAAAGGTTTTATATCATACTCAACAATACAAATTCTTAGTCTCTAGGTTACATTTATTTTTTAAATAAGATTTTCCTTTACTTTACTTCCAGATTAAGTGCACAAAAGCTTATGTTTAGTGCATATTCTAACCTAAACCAAAAATAAACACATTTAATAATACAACTGTTTTTGAAACTTAAGTGTGCCGGTTTGCTGTGCTAGTTGGGGATTATTTGAGTACAGATGAACGACTCTGGAGAACCCTTGTGGTACTGCATCTGCATGGCACCTCTTCGTCATGGTGACAGAACTGCTTGAGGGAACCGCAGGCAATCTAGGAAAAGATGGATCATCCATATTCCATTGGGCTGATAACAGACACATTTATTTATTTGATTTATACCTGTGAATACATCATACAAATGGGAAAGATGAGTGTGTATGTATGTGATTGTGTGCAGTGTGCAGGGTTTTCTGTGATTAATTGGCCCCTCCAGTGGCTATCTTCATCACAGATACAGCACTTTCCCCTCACTTCCCTTTAATGCAAACACTCAGTGAATCAGCTCTAGGTGGACCGTTGAAGCCTAAGCAATTGTTTGTTTGTTGTAAGATTAATTTAAGCTGCCAAGAAAAAACCCCCCAAAGATATTCTCAGTTGTGCTTAAGAATTAGGTTATTCAAGCAGTACTCTTAAGTAAGCTAAGAAAGAATACTATGTAGAGCACACACTAACAAACCATACACAGATGGATGAATAAAAAGCCTTTTAGATCAGTGTCACGAACGTGAATGAAGTTTAAAGGATTATTTGCCTGAAATAAATGTCCTCATTCATGAAAGTGATGCAGTAGCCCTTGAGTGGGCTTTTTTAAATGGCAAAGACTGACCGTGACTGTTATTACATGCGCATGAATATTCGGTTACACTTTATTTTAAGGTGTGCTTGTTACAGTAATGATACATTCAAGTACTAAGTAATATTAATAAACTACATAAACTTACTATATGGTTAGGTTTAATATTAGGGTTTGGGTTACTTGCATGCATGCATAGTTAATTGTTGTTATATTAGTAAGTACATGTAACGTATGTAACAAGGACACCTTACAATAAATTGTTACCGAATATTCTGATATTAATGATATCTCCCTCTCTCTTTCCTGGTCTCGGTTTATGAATGTATGTGCGTGTATAAGTCTGAGAGAGTCATTTAATATAATATTTTCCTTAAAGGTTCTACCGTAAAGGATGGACTATAACCAGAATCTGACCGGAACGATCATATATTATATTACACAAAGAACTTTTAGGTGTATAAAAATACACATGCATACATAGTGTGGTGCTGACCTGTCAGATTGATAAGAACTAGATACTCTATGAAAGCTGAGAGGTCTGTCTGTAATCCAATAATAAATGTGATTCTTGCAGATTATATTCTGGTGAATCCATAAAGATGCATATAGTTAGTTGACCTTTTGACCTTGATGCTTTGAATCACTTTGCAGCTTTTATAGCTAAAAAAACAATAAGTGCTTATAAAACTGGAGCAGGATTGTGAGTCTGGCTTGTCCTATGTGGAACAATTAAAATCGAAAACACGTGCTATGAAGTCTGTCCTTTGTATTCCCTGCTGGAAAAAGTTATTGTTAAACCATCATTAAATAGATGCCAAATAACATCTCTCTGTAATGCTCTACAGGGTCACGTTTTAAATGATATTCCAATACTGGCTGTGTCATAAAGGGTTGTTAAACTATCTCCCACAGTCAGACACTGAGTTCTGGGATAAAATGCAGGCAGAGTGGGAGGAGCTGGCTCGGAGAAACTGGTTGGAGGATGCTGACAGTGAAGGCCTGGTTCCACTCAACTTTTCACCCACTGAGAAGGTATTCTAAACCTAGGTATTCTAGCATCAGAATGCTCTGCATCAGTGGTTCTCCACCACATGTTAATGTTTACATGTCTATATATATGCCATTTCTTAATATGCATAAAAGACAAACCAATTGCAAATTCGTCATTCAACACCATTGCAGAGTATTTTCTCCTTGAAACTAAGGTGTCTGAAAGATGGTGTTTAAAAATTGATATCTCGTGAAAGGTATAGTTTTTTGGATGGATGCTTTTTAGGTTGAGTAGAATCTTCAATCTCTGACCCAGTCGTTTTCTGGCTTCCATTGCTTCAATATACTGTGGTTTCCACAAACTGCAAGCACAGGGAATCAAAATGACATTAAAGGTCTTACAGGTTTAAAACGACATGAGGGAGGGTAATTAATGACAGAATTTTAGATGCGATGTTGCAGGATTTTTAGCTCGATTTCATTTTTATCTTAAACTGTATGCATCATCCCTTGATCGTCTTGCTGTCTGCCTTCTGAATACATTGGGAAAAAACCCGGTCTCGAAAGACAACACAGAGTCTGCAATACCAAAACAAACACTATGGGCACAGGATGTGCACCAATACAATAACAAACTACGGTCAACCAATCGGCAAGAAGAGGTGGGGTTTAATTTGTATTCGTTAACTGTTCCAATATCTTCTTGCCTGTTTGTATACATCTACGTTTTTTGTGATTGTAGAGAGTGTAATCATGATCCATGACATCGAGTTACACAATAAATAAATACCCCTTCTGCATTTGTCCACGCGTGTTGCCGTATATTCATAGGCGGAAAACGGAGGATAGCATTGCGCCATTGATAAGCGACAATGATCAGGGACAGTTCATTATTTAAATCTGAAGATTCTTGGAATTTACAAATCCTACAGAACTTTTGAGATATACTTTCGAGATATTTTATTACAAAAATCTTACAGATTGTGCCTTTAAGAAACAACACTTCTCTGCCAAAGATGATTTGTTTGTGGTAATTCATGTTCTATGTTTATTTTGATAAGTGTGTGTGTGTGTGTGTATGTATAAACTTATGTATATGTGTGTCTTTAAACATATGTATTTGTATTTTCTGTTTAAATTTAGGATGAAAATCATCAAAAATGCTGGAGATGGCTAGCAACTAAAAAAAACAATGGCATGCATATTTTTAGGGAAAAGATTATAGAATTGTAATAACTCTTTAATGAACAAAGTTAAAAAAAATCAGCATTTATTTGAAAATGATTTTTTTTTATAATTATATTTATATTTTTTATTTCTATATAGAAGTATTTACTGTCACTTTCTAATCAACGTGATAAAACCTTGCTGCAAAGAAGTACTTATTTCTTAAAAAAAAAAAAAAAAATCTTACTGAGTCCAAACTTTATGTTAGATCACAAATATAGTTTATTAGAATGTTTATGGTGATGATTACCTTCCTAAAAATCACATGTAACTAAATGTATTTTTTCTCACCAACTCATCTCATACTACTATCTTGTGTGTAATTATGAGAGTGTGAGAAAAGCATTAAGGCCAATGTCATGCTGGAATTCAACAGCTTGTACCTGCTGGTACCTCCCTCCTCTCATGTGTTTTTTTTTCTGCCCCACATCCCCCCACTCTTGACCTGACAGTTAGAGTTAGAGAGGCTGACATCACCCCGGTCTCATTTTCTGATGCATGAGCTCCTTTTTAACTCCTTCCCACTTTATTTCTCTCAGTTCTGTAGTAAATCCCCGGTTCAAGTGGAAGTAAAAATCATGTAAAAAAAACCCCAAACAAGTCCCTTTTGGTCTGAATCATGCTAGAGACATTTTAATTACTTCCACTCAATTCATGAAACATTATATGTTACATCTCATTAAATCAGATTTTTTTTTCTATTTTTCTACTTTTAATCTTATGAACGATTCTGACCCTCACTATCGCTTGTGGCTGAAAGCTATATTTGTCCAATTATGTCATATTAAAGTCTGAACACCTAAAAATAACATCAGACACTAAACAAATGTGGGATCTTTAATCAACGAAGCATCTAGATGAACCTTATTGACAAACAGTTGGTTTAGAGCAAAGTGCAAACTCTCTGCTTCATCTGTCATGAGGTGGTCTGTCCCACTGATAAGAACACAGAAATAATGCTCTGAACACAAACGACTAACAAACACCTCATTGATCATAGAAGAGCATTACAGAAAAGCAATGCGAAGTCTGAGATGCTGAAACCAAGAACGCTGACAACGTCTTAAATAAAAAGATCCAACTTACAAAGTTCAAGGGCTCAAAGATCATTTCTAAAACCATGAAACATATTTTCAGAATGCTTTGAGGAATAGAAAGTTAAAAACAACAAGATTTAAATTCAAATTTTTTTTAAAAAATGTAATTACTGCCATTTTAGTTAGTTTATTATGTTGTATCTAAAAGAAAGCATTAATAAAAATGTAAGTGTATTTATAACAGTATACTAAAAGTTAAGAAGGGCATAGATGGTGAAAAGTGGGCAATTCACACCCCAATGTAACCAGACCCAAAGTAAAACAATGACTAAACAGCAATTTAGCTATTGGCTACTACTTTTTCAAATAGCCAACACAACATAAAAAATATGCTCTAGACAAAAAGCAAGGTATAACATTTGATGAAATATTACAAGGAATAACATGTGCAAATTAATTAAGGTTTAAGGAAGTGCATTAAGTCAATTGTGTAAATTTTGATTTCATGTAGATTTTAAGATATACTGTTATAGAGAATAACAACAGAACTAGATGCTGTGCTGCCGCGACTCACCATGAAATGGGGCTGGGTTAGAATCCGTCTCAGTTCTTTAGCGTCTGTATTCTCCGGGTAGCATGAAATCTCCTCCAGTACCTAAAGACAGACAGAGTCATCAGGCTTTTCCTCAGGCTGTCATCTCTACGGTATTTATGTAAAGCTGTTGCTTTTTAATCTCGTACACTTCAACACAACTTTGAGCTGGACTGCTGAGACCCCACACATCATATATCAGAAGAGACACACACACGCGCAAACATTTCTGGCATGACCCTTAGACCACATGTGACCAATCAGCACTGCTGTCTGGGCTCATTTGGCCTTTCCATTGGCGGGGTGAGATGGGTCAGGCGGGAGGGGGGTGATTTGGCACAGTACTGCAGATATGTCACAACTCCCCGCTGAATGCTGCTGAGCGCCGGATCCTGGACGTCTTTTGAACCACACTAATCATCTCTAATGAGCTCTAATCAATGGTCAAACCCACCTGGCAGCCCCTCACTGCCAGTCAAAAGCACTAAATGTAAAGCTCAGACATTTACAAGAATCCTAGAAATTTCCACATGTTCTACAAAAGTGGGACAAAAAAAATAAGTGGACATAAGATTGGGAAAATGTCTGCAGCTTACATATTCCAGATGTTTCAAAGCCGTGCTCGACCCGTCTTCGGCGGAGGTCTTAGCATGAGAGACACACACAGGAAAGTTTTATAACATTTGATAAATATAGTCTGTGTAAGAAGCAGCAGAGTCGAAGGCTGATTTTTAGAGAGTTAGGCACTATGCTGCCTCCGCAAGTTTGAGTCTCTCAGGGAAAACAGTGAGAGGTGATGGGTTAGTTTCCACCCCACTGGCTCTAAGCAATACAAAGAGGATAATCCTTAAGCATTTCACCATTGCCAGTGATCACAAGCAAGAGGCCAAGGAGGGTTATTCGAGAGCACAGCTCTTTAATCACCAGCAGGCTTGAGTTCCTTTTTGACGTGCAATACTGAAGGAAATGGTTGAGCTTAATAGGTTGTGTGACTTGTGACTGAGACAGACTTGTTTTTAGAGGCGTCAGGACCAAGAGGACCACTGAGAGAGTTTGAGACCAGAAGCAACCATCAATACTATTTTAAATATTGCTGTTTTTATCTATAGAGTATGCAGATGGTTTTAACTAGTCAAAATAACATTACGTTCACCCCTTTATGTAAACTTAGCACTTTTGTTTGATCAAGCTTATCTGAAACGCACTCAGAATGCTTCTGTTGATGCAACAGCTACATGACAAGTCATTATCAGTTTTGATTCACTATCTTTAAGTAAAGGTGAAACAACAACTTGAAGATAGACTAGTGCATCCCTAACTGCAGTTTAATATTGATTTTTGTTGAATGCAAAATGAATGCAAGCTTGCAGATAGAGGGGGCGAGTTTTACACAGACAAAATTATGTTTGACATGCATTTTAAGAGAACATGTTGTTGTTTCACCAGAAGTTTGAGGGGTTTTTAAAATTATAAATGATGTTGCCAAACTTAATATATTTATATATGCACACATGGTTTGTTTGCAGTAAGATCAGTAACACACAGTTATAAAATAGACTTGTTTATGAGAAATGCTAGATCAATGTCTTTTAAGTCTTTAGAGCCAGCAAGGAAGTTTGTAAAGTTACAGCAAATGGGGATTAATGAATAGTTTGTGCCTACATTTTCATTTAATGTTAAAGACAAAACAGAACCATTAGCAAAAGGATCCTCAAATCTTGCCCACAAGATCCACTTTCCTAAAGAGTTTAGCTCTAACCCTATTCAAACTCAACTGAGCATGCTAATTAGTGTCTTCGGGATCATTAGAAAATCACAGGTAGGGGAGTTTGATCAGGGCTGAAGCAAAACTCTGCAGTTCATTGGACCTCCAGGGCAAGATTTATGGAACCCTAAATTAGCATAACTATTCACTGTCTATTTGAGTCATTAGGAAGAATTTGAACTGGTCTCTAGGCAAATGAGAGTGAGAAAGAGTGAGATAGAGAGAGTAAAATGCTTCAGCCAACATTGAAGGAAGCGCACAGACAGTCACGCTTCATATATACAGAACGATAAGCTCACCAAACTAAATGCATTTTGAATATAAAATTTACTTCCAAGTCACCAGACAAGTGTCATGTCAGTCTGTGCTCTCAATGATAATCTTTCACACTTGCATATGAAAGGCGATAAAAGAGCTCCAACACCACACAGTCATTATGTTATTCTAGATTTTTTTTCTAATCTACTCAAGTAGGTAAAAGCAAACAAACACATTCACTTGTTAATGCGGCCTTCTAACTGCAGCTGGTTGAAATGCATTCTAATTCACCAGGAAGAAAACAGGCATGTGTTCACACAAGCAATAGACCACTAGGGAACTGTGAATGTCACATAAATCATACACTGAGCTTGAAATTCTTAGAGGCATTGAGTACAAAACAGACCTCTGTTTGAGGCTTTCTGTTAAACTATATAAAATCACATAAACGTCTGCTTTCTAAAAAAAGAAAACAGAGATGGTACTGAGGTAAAAAAATAAATGAATAAAAAAAGTGAACTGACTATAACTGATTTGGCATTTAATCATCTGTAAAATACTTTATTTAAATACAAATTAAAACATGTTGTATGTAATTAGCTTTCAGATATGAACATTTAGTGCACTTCCTGTTTTACAGATAATTCTTAAAAAAAAATTGTGCATTAAACTACAACCACAGAGCAGAAGTGAAAAACCAAGACAGAAAAACGCAGTGAGGAAATCTGTTTCTAGAAAAGCAAAGGAGTGAGTAGGTCATGCAGTGTTTTGTGAACATCCTGTATTAAAAAGCAAACACAGACTAGACAGAATAGTAGTTCATAAATAACACGCCAAACATTCTCTTCATCAAGTATTTAAAATATCATTTCTGAATTAAAACATCAAAGATATAATGAAAGACAAACCATCTAAACATTGTTCCATTGAGATTTGAATCACATTAACATACTTTTTTTTCATAAGTTATTGCAAAGAGAGATTACATTATCTTTTTTCTAAAAGGAGAGAGCAGTAGAAAAACAAGAAATTCCTTTTAGAGGATCATTTTTAAGTCCAACACTACAGTGAAGTTCAATTAAAATGTTGCTAGCAACTTCTTTGGCCCTAAGAATTTCATAAGCACAAAGGCATCTTTCTGAAACTGGAGCCTGCACTCACCTCTTTGGCTCTCTGAACTGCGTCACTTGAAGGATTCCTGATTTGCGGCGAAGACTTGGTGTTTATCTTGTCGTACAGCTAAAAACAGGAGAATAGATAAATGGATAAATAGATTAATAGATTTCTTCGCTCTGTTAAAAACACTGGAGCATGCAAAGACAGATCAAGATCCTATCCTAATCAATCATTGTTTAAAAACAAGCCAGTATGTTGAATAATACAATCATCTTCTTGAGTAAAGAAGAATCAATAATAAGTGAACCCTTTCTCATCCACACAAACATTAACATTGCACTAACTCTGTTCCTTTAGTTCAATCTGAATAGCTAGGTTAAATATTAATCATTAAAAGAGACACATAATTTAAAACATTTTCATTCAGTGATGTGGGATACAGTTCTTTAATAAAGTTATTCTGTTTTTAGTGTTATGCAGGTGTTCTTCTGGACGTCAGTCAGCTGTAGCGTGTCGTGACCTACTTGAATACAAATGATCTTGAAAACCACATCCTTTAATAACTTCACAAGATACGTCATGGAATATGTTTACACATCTATAAAACATGCACGGCATATTATTTGTGAGTGCTGTGCACAGGGTATCAGTTCTTTATACATATATATATATATATATGCATTTCATATCATGACAAAAACAGAACAGAGATTTTAGGGTAGTGTGAAGTGAAATTTGCTCCACTTCCAGCAACAAGTAATACGCTTTCTAAAGAATGTGTATGTCTAAGAAAATACCCAAGGTTACTCACCACATCCAAAAAAACCCAACCAAAACCAAAGGTAAACTCCAGACAAAGTTAGTCCTGATAGGTTCATAACCCCTCTGTCCTGTTTCATGAAGGTAGAGTTACACACAGAGCTTGAATGCAGAAGATGGCAAAGTCTGGAACAGCTCTTCTGATAGACAGATACTGCTGGAGCCGCAACAGTGAAAATGCATCTAGGCTGACAATAGATGCTATTGTTTCCCTCCCTATTCAGGAAAGGAGTTGAGTTCTCAATGGAACAAAGTGCATTCACAGCCTCCTGGTGATAATCTTACCCACAGAGCACTGCTCTCCTCTCTGCTTTCCTCTAGCCTGTGGCTATGGAGACGGGCCCTATCATCCACACTGAATTGTACCGAGCTTTACGTCTCTCTATAGAGCCCTTGGTACACACACGCACTAACACAGAGAATCCACAGCTGCACTTATTCACACAGACAAAAAACGCTTAGTGCTATAATACAGAAAGACTCATGGGACGTGTGACACGCAATGAAAGATGCAATGAATGAACAAAGAATAATGAAAGAAAGACTATTGAGCTTTAAAATATTAAATGAGTTTACTCAGATGAGTTGATAAATGTTAGATGGGCAGATAGGTCATTGCATATATAAAATATATATGGGCATAGATAGGTCATAGATGGGCATAGATAGGTCATTGCATATATTAACAAAAATAGAAATGATGGTGATGAGTGAATTTAACCTTACCCTAACCTAACCCTAACCTTCAGAAACTGTGAAAAAGCTATTTAATCAAATTGGAACAGCAGTGTCAGTGAACAATATGCAATTTTTGTGTGCAGTATGCATCTGT
This sequence comes from Enteromius thamalakanensis, assembly GCA_032357475.1. Classification (NCBI taxonomy): domain Eukaryota; kingdom Metazoa; phylum Chordata; class Actinopteri; order Cypriniformes; family Cyprinidae; genus Enteromius; species Enteromius thamalakanensis. The sequence continues at coordinate 4,164,934 of JAUCMT010000047.1, forward strand.
AGGTCTGTGAATGGTCCAAGACTGAGAGTAGGTTGTTGCCGAGTTATCAAAAGCAAAAAAGAAGAAAAAATCCTAATGTAACATTTTCTTCATGTGAGTTCAAAGTGAAGATTTTAACATCAGATTCTGTGGTGTAATGGGGTCATGAACTGAGAAATCCAAAAATCCCCTAAAGGGAATAGTACTATAAAAACGACAGGTTGTGGAAAGTGCCACTTAATGATGTAATAGTGTGGCTAAACACGGCTTCTGCAAAAAAACCAAACTGAAGTGCCTGCTTAGCCCCACCCACCAATTAGTGCATGTAGTGTACATAGTTAGAAACAGAGGCAAACGCAGGTCTATGCAGAAACCAAAACAATAACAACTCAATCAAATTCAGTGAAGAACCAGACCACGCCAGTAAGAACTTGGTCCTTTGATTGCTTAATTGTACTGTGGATTCTTAAAAAGATTTAAACTAAAGAACAATTCTGGAACCAACAGTAATGTCACAACACAATGCAATTTTAAAAGGGCCATATTAGAACAGTACAAAATAAAAAAACGGCATGACCGCTTCAATAAAGGAAGAATTTTATGGGTATGTATGTGTGTGTGTGTGTGTGTGTCTGTATTCAGCCTCTTACATCAAGCAATGTGTGGAGGTGATGGTCCTGAAAGACACTGTGTAGAAAGTCCAGGTCTTTCTCACTGCAGTCCGTCAGAGCATGGATTTCCTCCAAACTGTCTAGCACTTGTGACACAGCCCCTTTACATGTACACACAAACACAAATGACCACACACGGATGACTTTTAAATACCCAAGAAATGCCTTAAGTTGATTTGAAAGAAGCAGGCAAGCACTGTAAGGGGACAGACGGTGACACCTACTTTCCGCTGCTAGTAGTCCTGCAGAGTGGCCAGCATAGAGACAAGCAACAAGCATCATTTAACAAAACATTGATGATTTTGATGTGAACAGATAGGATTAAACCACACTCATTTCTCACCTCTCGTTTGAGGTGAGAAATGCTCACTAAAGGGCCAATGGCACTTTAAGGCACCAATATGTAGAAGTTAGGGGTTACAAAGGAACAAAGATCTTTTAGGCCCTAGTGACAGCTTTGTACCTTGTTTCTTTAAAGGCTATGTTAAGGAAACCTCTTTATTAAAAAATGTGACCTATTAAATCCTGTGTTAAGTGTTGTGAAACATAAAACAAGACACAAAACAAGTGTCTGTGGCTGCTTAAAAATACATTTTTATTCACTTGCCTCTGCAGAACTCCTCAGATACTATGATAACAAAGCAAGTGTCAAGGCATTGCTAAGCAGTTCCCAAGGCTTTATCTCATTGTTTCAAGTCAAAAAAGCCCACCCTAAATTTTAATCCCCCTGCTCACGTCTCTCTTTCTCAATTATATGTGATTTTTGGGTCTATTTTATTGCCTGCCGGTTAGTATTGCTGGCCATACTAACTGTTAGGCTTGTCTTAGCATGCTACTTCAAAGCTTAATCTTTTTCTCTGTCAGAAAGATAACATCAAAATAACCAAAACACTGTCATAAGAGACTACAAATCTCAAAATGACATCTCTACAGGAAGAGAGAGTGGGTGGGAGCTGATCTCTGCTGGTTGCTGTACCTGATGAAGTAGGGTCTTCAGAGAAGTCAGGCAATTCTTCAGGTGGATCGCCATAGAAAGAGTTAAACTTGTGACTGGAGACTGCAGCAAGCACGGCACCCTGTCAAACCATAGATATAGATCAACTCATGTGCTTAAATTTCCTGTGACTGCCCTAATTTTTTATGGTATGTGGTCTTTAGTTTACACCGCAGAATATTAATGTGAATTGTGCACCTGAGCAGCTGTTAAGGCAATATGCAGAGACAGTAATGTGCTAATGTCTCACTTTTAGTTTCCTCCTGGCATTGAACTTCCTCAGCTGCTCGACCGTCTCAGGAAGGTGGATCTTGTAGGCATAGCGGTCTCTCTCCTAAAATGAAATGCACACTTTCAATGGTGCTTTTTCATCTCATTAAGGAATTACAAATCAAGTCCAAAAGAAATAAATAAAATAATAATAATTTTTTATAATTTTATTTAGCAATTACACATAAACGAAACATCAGTAAGTTCAGAGAAGCAGATGTTTCTTGAATGCTGTAGATACCTTGAGCCAGGGGTGATTGAGAGCTTCATACACCGTGATCCTCTCTGCAGGGTCGAGCATCAGCATACGGCGCACCAGGTCTTTGGCACTCTCTGAGATCTGGGCCCACTGCCGGGGATTCATCTGTACACCAAACTCATGCATAACTGGACAAAACCTAGATCCTCTGATAGCACTTTTCCAACAAAATAATTCTTACACCAACACCAATATTTAGATCCTGGCAAAATTTCCACTGACAATGATGACACACACCAATAATGACTTTTAGTTTGTTCTTATACAGTAGCTTCTAGTCTAGTACGGTCCACTTTTTTCCTCCATTTAAATTCCCCCTCGCTTTAAATTGTGTGGAAAGCTGACTAAGGACAAAAATATTTACGTCAAACATTTTCACATATTTTAATGAAAAGATTCAGACAAGAATGGAACTTAAAATTCTTAACCTTCATTTTCTAACCAAATTCAAGAACTGGAACTAACCAAAGTTGTTTTGAAGAATTTATGTGTTAAGATTTGAATCTGACGTTAGTAGTTCCTGAATTAAGATCAGGTCAGTGTGCAGCCAAATATTCAAGCCCTAAAATGTCTTTACTCAGTTTAGACAAATGAAAAGGAGCCATATAGGTCACTAGCTGCAATGTACTGGTGACAAAGGGATACACCAAATGATGAACCAAGTGATTTTTGTGTATTAAGTAGCAAATCAGTATATGTTGCCGCTTTCACCGCACTTCAGGCAAATTTTAGAGGCCTTGAGGATATTCCCAGCAAGTCTTTATTTAATCTTAAGAGACCTTGCAATTCTAACCTTATATTTTCCTTTTATGATTGCTTCAAACAGGCGCTCTTTGGTGCCATAAAAGGGCAGGCAGCCACTCAAGAGGATGAAGAGGATGACTCCGCAGCCCCAAACATCCACAGGTTTCCCATAGGGTTCTCTTTTCACCACCTCAGGGGCCATGAAGTGCGGAGTGCCCACCCGGCCTGCGGCACAAACAACATGTGACATGTGAGCATCCATTCAAATACATACAAAAGAGCTGTCGCTGATACAAGAAGAAATCAAACTCAATTTATGAACTGATACTGAGTGAGAGTTTAGTCCTTTAAAATAAGGAACTGTATTCATAATTAGTCTTTTGTGATACAAATGAAACCATATCATAAAGAGTTTCAGTTCTTCAAGCCAAAATAAATGAAAATATTTCCTATAAGGTTTGTGTTTCAATTACATGTTTTTACTACATATTAATCTTCTCAACTAGAAATTTCTATATGCATCCACTAAAGCACTTAGCATGCAGTGCGGGTACACAGGAAAAGTTGATGTGTTACAAGTTACAACCCATAAAAAGGATTTTTCCAAGTACCTCCAGCCACTAATCCGGACTCTCCTAGCTGTATAGCCACACCAAAGCCACCAAGCTTCACCGGAGCAGAATTCTCCTTTGATGCCAGCAATACACAATGAGGCTGCAAAAAAACAAAAAAAACATGTTAGACCACACCGAAATTAAAATTAGATGTCATTGAAACTGAAAGTTATATATATATATATATATATATATATATTAGGGGTGGGCATAGATAAATTTTTTAATCTATGCCCAACACCCCTGCATGCTAATTTTCAAATTAATCTAGATTAATCTAGATTAAAATGGCTCATTTGAATTCTGCTGAAGGCATTCAGAATATGTGTGCTACCTAAATAATGAATTAAAAAAAGTCTTTGAGAACTGGTTTCTCAAGCCAGGT